>VZRU01004875.1:17262-30089 GCA_013398155.1 Pedionomus torquatus | reverse complement strand
TGAGCTTCTCATCCACAAGCACTCCCAAGCCTGCTCTCCCACATGCCTGATACATTTATTTATTTTTGAAGTCGACTGCAACTCCATAGTGCTCATTTATAAAGGAGTAGTATTGGGTTTTGTCTTACCAACAACCAACACTTTTGCCCCTACCCTATCACCTCACCACATCAAAGGTGCAAGTCTGCTCCCGGCTACATTGACTGCCCAAAGATTCAAGTCTCACACTAAACCTCTCCTCACCTGTAGCACAGCCCCGTCTATGCTGCCCGTGCTAAGATCCTCACAAACCCACGGCTAACCTGCCTTTCATGGTGGTTGTGATGCTTCCTTCTAAGCCTCACAACCTGTTACTCCTAACAGAACTGGCTGACAAAGTCCATCTTGAATGTACTTCCTCCGGTTCCTCAACCCACTCAAAGACGTGCTGTGGTCACCCTAAATTTACCCAGCTGCTGCATCTCGGGAAATGAGAGACATGGAGGCCAGACAGGGTCCTCGACAGTCAAATTACTATTAACTTTGTGGTCTGGACAGTGAGAAGCATCCCGATGACACAAACATTCCTCCTCCCCTACTACCATGGTCAGGGAACCATCACAATTAGCCAATTCACATATAAATGACAAAAAAAAAAAAAAGTCATCTTCTGCAGCAGGCGAAGGACAGAAGAGACTGGGGTTGTACAACCCCTCCCAACGTGATGATGACCTTGGGGAAACACACTATTCTGAAGGCATCCGTAATGCAAGAAAGTTATCTGTGTATCAGAACATAACTACAGACTGGTTGAACCTGGCAATGACTAAAAGCTTTTGTTCCAAGTTCTCCAAGACAAGGAGGCTGCACAACAAACGAGCAACTCAGAGTTCCTGATGCCCAAAGAGCTGTTTGTACTTATTTCCCCACCAGAGAAAAGCAAAGCAGCTCTCATTAAGGAGTTGGCTGAACTAGGAGTCAGTAGGAACATCTACTGCAGGAGTAGCTTCTGCCTCTGAGGGCAGGATTTGCTTGCAATTTCTTCAAGACTCATTTCATGCTCTGCTTTCACTGCTGGGTGCCGATTCAGGAAGCCCCACACCCGCTCAAGCAGTACTAGTCAGAAAACACCAGCAACGCCTGGTCAAACCCCAGGGGCAGGGAAAGGAAGGCACACAGACGCGCTGTCCCGCTCCTCACGTCTTTGGCTGATCCAGCCACACGCTTACGAGACACATCACCCACTGGAAATGTGAGCAAACTGCTGTGAACAAAGCTACGCTCCTGGTCAGCTGTCACCAACGGTCAAGCTCCCACTGCGAAGAAAGCCCTTAATAACACAGCCATCCTCCCTGCAACACAACTCCTAATAACACATTTTTACTTGATTACAGTGCAATTAGAAATCCCACAGGACAATCCACCACGGCTGACTCAGTACTCAAAATGTCACCGTACTTACCAAAGCTTTGTGTTCAGTCTTCCATGAACTAAAAGCCCAGGTCTGACAGGAGAAACCGTGCATTACATACAGGCTTACCCATTTTTAAAAATGATATACGCTCAGACACAGCTGGCTTTTAAGAGAGACTGGACATTATAAAAACAAAGTTACAAGTATTATGTTTAATTTTACACTTATTTCTCTGCTAGGAATACAGAAGGGAAGCAAGATGAAGGCAGATTCCACGATCTGATTTGCAGCCTAATGAATTACTGACCTGCATTTGGAAGGATTTCTTTGAAAAAACTGGGCCGAAGCACTATGATAAATACAGCCACTCATCTCCACTAGTGCTTTCTAGGTAATAACTGGGTAATAATACAGGAGTCACCTGTAATTCAAGCTCTTGCCCTTCTTGGTAGAAAGAGCTGGACTTGTTTTGCAGCCAACAGTGGATTCAACTCACCCAACAGCCCACATTTTACGAGGCAACTTCTGTTCCTACACCCCTAGATCCAAAAAACTCTAAACCTTAATCCACGGTTGAGTAAGAACTCAAATACAATAGGCCAAAGTGCTACATAGTTAACTCTTATATTTCATACCCGCTTCAAATAAAAGGCTTATAAATGAGCCGATTTATACATACAAACAAGTTCACTGTGCCCAGAAGTTTCCTAACATTCTTTTATTAAAAACCAAAAGAGCCAAAGATTGCCCTGATGCTCTTCATTGTTATAAAGCAGATTCTGAAGTATTAAGTGAACTACGTATGAGTAAAGAACTCCAACTGATGCAGAGTTTAAAACTAGGTTTACAATTTCCTATTTTATTGGCATGGATGTATTTCTAAACTTAAAAACCCTCCTGGCAAGTTATCTCAATTTCTTATGACAAAATTTCTCACAACACACAAATATTTACAACATATACATATTCTTTCAGTCTTTTACAACTGGTTCTTAAAAGACAAACAATTTATAGGTTACCACAGAACAAAAGCTGTGACTTAGTTGTTTTTAATTTCATAAAACTATCATAAGTTAAAGTGAATAGATTTTCTTTAAATTCCTTGTAGCATTTTACAAGTGCAACAAAAAAATATGAAGAACCAATTTAGGATAGCTGCAGTTCATTGGATAAATGTTGCCCATTGTAATCACATTATTTCACAGCAAATTCTTGAAAAAATAAGCACCAATCATTCTTGCAAAGAACAATTTTATCTAAAAGTATTGAAAAGTGTTAAATACAAGGTGTTTAATTTACATAACAAGCAATAAATACACCATATCCAAACTTTTATTCTGCATACTGCTACCCTTGTACATATAATGTACTAAAAAGTCAGCAAATTGTCAACACCTTTCTCATTATTTTTTTTTGTCTCTTTTTTTTAAAGAAATCAATTTGACTTCCAACCAACGGTTTGCTACTATAACAAAGGCCACAAACAGTACGTCCGGGACAGCATACAGTGTTAAAACTGACAAACTCCGAGGGGGGAAAAAAAAAAAACCCAAACATCTAGCAAATAAATTGAAAAAGCTGTAGATCATTGCTGGTGATATTAACATATACTAGAAAACCTTAATATGCTGCTACTATGATTTTTTTTTTAATTGTTTAGTCAAATAGAGTAAGAGCAAACTAATGCTCTTACTGATCAAAAATAATTATGTAGCCACACTGTATTCTCATTGTCCTGCATGGAAAGATTTGATGCAATTTCATAACTTTGCTTGAGCCTTTATTTTACAACAGAGCATTACCTCTAACTCAGAATTGCACATAAGAAGGCTATTAAAAAGTACAATAAAAATCTGCACAAATCAGACTTAAGAAGAGTCAGTATGCTGTACACTTTCTACAATATTATGTTGATAGGTGAATAAACAATTAAGAAGTGCTGCCACTAAGTTTTTCAGAAAGTTCTTCAGTTGAGGAATAATCAAATGGAATTTTTGTTGGTTTTGTTTTTGTTGTTGTGGGGCTGTTTGTTTGTTGTTGTTGTTTTTTTTTTAACTTTTTCATTTTTTTTAAAAAAAGACATCCAGGTCAGTTTAAGACCTATAAGCTTATGCATTGAGCCTTAAAGACTGATCTTCTCTCCTCCTGGAAGAAATATCAATATCTATTGAATCCTTGCCAACAATAAGCCTTAATCTCTTCGCTGGAGGAAGAGGAATAAAGTCATCAAATTCATCATCATAGTCATCTTCCTCTTCATCGTCCTCTTCTGATGAAGATTCATCTGCTGTTTCCTCTTCATAGTGACCATAATCATCTACTTCCATTCTCGACTCCAAGAGGGAGAGAGTTTCACTACAACACACACCGTTTTCATGAAGGTCCTCAGGGTACGTCCCTCGGTTTTCTTCCTCTCGTTTTAGCTGTATTTTTAATTTTGTTGAACTATTGCCAGATCCTGAGTTAAACCCATTATTTAGCTTTGCTACATATAAATTATTATCTTTCTCATGGTCTTTACTTAATTTGATGCTTATTTTTGAAGAATTCATTCCATCACTTTCTTGGTCATTTGCCTTGCTACTGCTATCATGGCGTCTACGAAGAGTCAGTTTAGGAATCCCAGAGCTATTTTCAAGGATAAGTTGTGCATCATACCTCGTGATTCGTCTTTTCTTTTTACTTTTTGCAGTTCTAAAGCTGTCTTTTGCTTTAAAATTGTCAGATGTTACAACAGAGCAGCCACCAGACCCGGGGATACAGTCTTTATAACCAACAGGTGTGTCCACCACATTGTTCCTCTCTCCGAGTTCTGAATGAGAACTAATCAAATCCGGTACTTCATCTTTCACAGGTGTATTGTGCGTAGTATCAGTTTCTTCTATTTTTGCAGATGGTTTCCCAAGTTTTCCTTGTCGAGATTTCTTTTTCGACACACCTGCATCGTTTTTCTGGCACCTAATATCCCCTTTATGCGATGGTCCATGAGCCACGTCATTTTCATTTGTCACAAGAGCCTGCTGCTCCAAAACGTCCGATTGCGATCCAGTCAAATTATTCTTACAGCTATCCAACCTATTTGGTTCAAGCTTTACGTCAGAGGTCTCCTTCAAATTCGTTCTTGTTCTCATTGACCTCCTTGTTATGTATGTGCAGGGTGGTATATCACCATGCTCATGAGCACCTTTCACAGAATTCAGTTTATGTTCTCTTGCTGCATGCCTTGTTAAGCATCCACTGGTGACTGCAACTTTGACTGGTCCCTCCAATTCTTTATCCTTTTTAATGGGCAAGTTTTTATACAAAACTACTTTAGGCTCTTTGAGAACTAAATTTCCCATTTCAAGCTTTCTAGAAGCATTCTTTTGCTCTGGCCTTTTGCACTGATTTCTCAACTTTATCTTTGAAAGTAAAGGCTTTGCAGGCTTTTTCAGTCTCTTTGGTACCCTGGAATTATTTATATGAGTTAGTTTAGATGAGGTAGAATTTGATGATGCTGGAATTCTTGATATAGACTGTCTTGTTAATGTTCTATTTTTGCTGTTCTTTTTTACACCAATTGAAGATTTTCTGTTTGCTGCAAAAGAAAAAAGGGGTCGTTTTGTTAAGACACAGCTTTATCCAAAGTTTCCCACTCTCAAATACTGTAGTTACTGCATTAATTTTAAACACTTCATCAAAATCTGTGGAACAGACTACACAGTACACACTGAGGAGCAAGACTGCTTAACTTTTAACAAAGGAATTGTCAAACACATCAGAAGTACATTTCCCTCACTGCTCCAGACATACCAAGTTTAGTTTTTACTGAATTTCTACTTCTACTATTTAGTTGTGTTTTGGGTTTTTTTATTTAAAAAAAAATAAAATAAAAAAATCCATCCCACATTATCCACAGTTTTTACTGAGTAGTATTCTAGTGAAATCTAAGGATCAGCACATTCTAGTATTAACCCTCGATATTTTTTTCCTACAGGGGGAGGAAAAAGAACCCAAATCCCTTAACTGCTGATTAGTTTCAGATATCCAGTTCTCTATCACCTGCTGTGCTAAGCAAAGGAGTTTTGCCTGCCCAAGCAAAGCTGCAACTCTAAAGCTCTATAATTAGGTATTATGAGAGGGTTTTGGGAAATGCTTTTGTCTTTTTTCAAGTATCACAACGACAAACAGGAGCCGGATGGAACCACAATATTTTACGTGGCTCCAAACCTGTTCACTAGTCAAGTCCAAGCTTAAGCAATTTATATTTTGCCTAAACTTGGGGGAGGGGGGAAGCAAATAAATGACACTCGTTACTCCACGAAGAGAAGCCTCTCAAGAACATCACAAACAAAAATCCCTTCTAACTTCTTTTGAGGTTACTGTGCACTTTCACTTCAGAATAGGTACCTAATTATCAAGTCCTGGATGTGGAGAGGGAATAACTTTCCAATTAAAAGGATTTCTAAAGGAAATTACTATTTGTTGAACAATCTCTACTAAGAGTATTTATTTAAAAACTGTTTTCCTACAGAATGCAAATAACTCACACTATTTATGTTTTCTTTCCTAAACCATACTACTGCATGCGATAATTTACCATACACTGAAATACATTATTGATAGAACTGACACGTTCAGAAATGTGACACTAACGCTTGGTTCTGATTAAAAAAAAACAAAACAAGAACATACTGCTGTTTTTCTTGCAATACTTTAAGGAAAATACTTTAAGGAAAACTGTGAATTTGATATTTAAATTGCCTTCAGATTCCTGAACAATTACAGTTTTATAGATCAGTATCAGAGATGCACCTCAGCACTAAGAGAGAAATTCCATCACAGTGAAAGTTTTTCATGTTTGTATGAAACCTCTGATATTGCATATCAAGCTTTCCCTTTCACTTACTTGCATTAGATTTTTCCTGAGTGGTATCTGCATCAGTGTTAGAGCTGACGGACTGGCTGTCTGAGTTTTTGCTGCTGTCACCCAACTTTTTAAGTCTGTTCAATCGTTTATCTGTTTCTCGCAGTCCGTATTTACTATTAATCACAGGAGTAGGTGCTGGCAGTCCCACTCTTGATTTAAAAGCACCAGTTCCACGTCTACAAAGAAAAAAGGAACAAAATGTATTAATAACTCTTAATATTTGTTTCATATACAGTTCCAGGTATATTTGGATAAACAATACCAATAACTACCAATTTATCAACATTTTGTGGGCTGTTTTAATAAGACATCTATATACTTATTTCAGTAAGATACAGAAAAACCTTCCATTTATTTCTTTCAAGAAGAAAAATAACCTAAGTAGGTTTCCCTTCCTTTATGTTTATTTTGTTATAAAAGTGAAATTGACATATGGTCATTTATATATTAGCTTAGGCGACTTAAATTTTTTGTTATCTCATCAGGCTAGTAAAAAATTACCAGATTCAGCTACAATGCTTGTTACTGCACCAGCAAGAGTTGAAAAGTACAGAAAATGGAATAAAATCACCACACAGTTCTGTGTTCCTTCATTACTGAAAGACTCCAATAAATGGCTGAGCAAATCTAGTTTGTTTGTTTGGTTTTTTTCCTTTTTCTTTTAAAATAACCACAGAAGGGGGTGACAATTAAGAATTCCTCTAGTTGCATTTCAACCACTACTACTAGGATTGCTTTCATACTCTTTATTAATCCGGTACACTTGTATTTCGCAGATTTTGGGAAGACAACATTGTTTGGATTCCAGTGTGCTGTACTAGAAGATGATCTACAAAACTTAACCAAAAGCACACCAAAAAGATCAGACAGGATCTCATGCTCCATAAGGTTAATTATTATGCAGACACAATACTTGTTCTCAAACTAGTATTTGTTTGATAAAGAACATTCTTTCAGTATTACTTTGAATACTGCAAGTTGCAGGCATCTTAAGATACTAGACTGAACTTAGCACAAGCAACAGCCAATTCAGGTCAGAAAGTAACAGTGCTATTAAAAAAAAGGCAACAGAATTGCCTTCTGACATGTCATCTTTGGTGCTTAGCTGTCTCCGCCAGCATGAACAGCAGGCTCACCTAAAAAGAGTACACGCACAGATGTAAAGATACACAAATTCTCTCAGTAATGATTTTTGGAGGCTTAAAAAAAAGAAAAAAAAAAAGTGTACAGCGCCAACCTTCCCTTCCCACAGCTCTCAAACATACTCACAGATTCTTAGAAGCCTAGCATTTTTACATCACGAACTAACATCCTTCACAGCATAGTCACTTATATATTATTTTTTATGGTGTACCAAAAGACATTTGCTCAGTGTCAGTAAGGGACTCGTTCTTCCTTGCTCAGCTCCCCTAAATTCAGATCTCATATTTGATTGCTGTAACACAGACGTGCGACTGAAAAGCAGACTCCTGAAGTTAGAATTACCCAAATGTTAGCTTTAAAATATAGTATTTTCCTGTACTTAAAATACAAAGCTGACACATTAGTGAAAATGTCTGGACACAAGAAATTTGTTTGTCCAGAAAGAGAAAGTATATCTGTATTACCTTAAAATCAACAATCAAAGAAACATACCACTCCAAGTAACAAAGGAAGAACAATCACAGTGCTCATTTATTCAATACTAAGCAGCTCCCAGGACTGAAGTACATTTTTACTTGCAACTCCCTAAAGTCTGAGATCGAACCCTGCTCTTGGAATGATCTACTAAGACCGTACGAGTTTGGAGGTTCACACCAGAAGGTTTTCCCTTGATTTGCATAAACTGTTCATGACCAAACTAGCCAGTAAAAATGAAGGCAGAATTATTAAACTATTTATATGAAGGTGCACTAAGCTATTTCTCAATATGATTAATATTTCATCCTTTATAGGACTTTCCTTTTATTGTTAAGTCAAACAGTAACAGAACTGTTTTATGTTCTGTGTAGTTCCTCCTGGAACTAGGTGAAGCTCTCACCAATAATGTTAAGGCTCCATGTTCACAGGAAGTATAAGTTTTAACGTGACAAAAAACAACTATGGAATTATTTCAACTGATTTCATGGAAGAGACAATGTTGGAACAGAACAGCACATGTGAAAAGTACTGTTCAAACCTGCAGATCTTTATGAATACACAACCCCCCAAGGTCTAATAATACGTGGTGAAAATTATTTTTCCCATTCCCGGCAGAAGAGAGCTTCAGGTCAACACAGAAAACATTAATGAAATTTGCTTTTTCTAGTACAGAAACACCCCTAAGGTTGGGGGGCAGTTGCTAATGGTCATATAGCAGCTGCAACTGCTTTTCCTTCCAATACTACTTTATTCAGCACAAATGTAGTTAAGAACCTACACTTCTTTTTTGTTAATTCACCTTTTAGGTTATCTACAAATCTGAGAATCAAAAGAGTACCAGAATGCAGAAGCTCTCAGGAAACATGACCATCCAGTAACAACATTAAATAAAAAAAAAATGGAATCATTACAACAAATATGTGGAAAGCAATTATGTGTTCAAAAGAAGGTGTACTCTTAATCAAGGACTTTGTTTCACAAAAACGTATCATCAATATGCCTAATTCGATTTGATGCTTATCTATATCAATTCATACCTTTCACAGGTGTAACATTCGCAGTATTCATTATTTTCTCCAAAAAAGCCATCTCCATAGTAACAAGAGATTTCTTCTCCAGGTTCAATATCTCTCAGAGCTTTCACACATGCTGTATCTCTACCCGTTGATACAAACTGGGGAATGAGATGACAGAAAATGGAGTGGGGAAGTAATGGAAAAGGTTGAACAATTTGTGTAAGAAAAATAAAAAGAAAAAAGTTGGGGAGGAAAAGGTGTAGGGACAAAGGCAAAAAAAAAAAAAAAGTGGGATGCTTTATTTATTTGCTTACCTTACAGTTAGGTCTGCAATCTGAAAAAGGTCCAAAAGATAAAGTCAATTAACTGTTGATAAGACCTGAAACATGAATAGTTGTAGATATCTAAAGTAAGGATTCACTCTGACTTCAGTAACTGTAGAATCTCAACTAAATACTGGGAGTTATGTTAGTACTGCACAAAGCTATACATCAAAAGATAGCTATTTTCATACAGTTTAGTTTCAGGCCTTCCCTATGCTACCACAAATTTTCAGTTTTCCTCCTCCTGAAGGTAGTATAATTTATCTTAAATCCTACCTGCTTTTCCTTCAGCACACAAATGCACCAGGATGAGTTAAGCCTCTGTGCAAAAGGTTCACCTAAGAAATATGTTACTGTTGACTAAGTTCACAAAGAATTCAAGGTAACCCACAATATGCTCCACTACTTTAGCTCCAAAGTCTCTCTAAAGGAAGCCTTCCACGAGTTTCCCCAGTTCACAGCCGATCAGCTTTGGTCTGGGAAAATCCCAACAGGATTTCAATCCATACACCAGACTTGGACGTTTTCTCTGATGTCCTGTCAAGCTCATACGTAACAACACTTCTAAGTGGAACTACTATGTTCTTTAACATGCTTCCTGTACTCCCTACTCACCATGATTGATAAATGCAGCAGGACCGAGCCACAGTTGTGCACAGTTTTTCCGTGTGGAATACATGACACTGAAGTCATTTTCCCCATGTCTCAGTAGCATGTTTTCTTCCATTTCTGAAAGCTCAGCGATACAGCCCACAAGCAATTCAATTTTATCATTTCGTTTCCTTTAGAGTAAAAAAAGAGTAACAGAAATAAGAATGCATATGCCAAAAATTACAGAGTAATATCACAGAAATTAAAATTGTCAATAATGGGAAGTGTTTTATAAACCATTTCTCAACCTCTATAAACCTTGTCCTTTAATTTATGCAGAGACAGGATATTAGGCCAAACAGATCTTTTATCAGACAGTAAATAGATGTTTTTATGCTACCACATAGAACCAATTACATCAATTCTGACAGACACTACCACCATCATTGCTACAATTTCCTGAGACTGCAAGCAAGAAATTGGCAAGAGTTGATTACTTCAGCTTCTACAGTTGTTAAAACCAAAAGCATGGTATTTTAATTTGTGCACACTGCCTCCCCATTAGCACTTAAGAGATTTTGACTTCCTCCAGCTGCTCTTGTTTGCATTTCCTAAACTTCTTCCTTTGGCCAGGGAAACACAGCATAGTGATGATGCTCAGAACTCCATGGCTTCTTAAAAAAGGCCCAGTATTGACACAAAAAAGGCTAGAATTCATACAAGATGTCCTCCTCTTTCACAAGTAGTTCTTCTGCATTAGACCACTTGGAGGGTGTAGACCAGAAGACAATGATGACATAGCAACCAACAAAAGCCAAAAATCCATGACACCATGTGCAGACAGCCCATCTGCCACTGTACTCAACATTCAGCATAGGAAGCAGCACACAATTTCCCCTATCTTGCAAGAGCATTGTTTCCACTGCTCTTCAGGAGTGTCCATTTTAATCTCTGGCAGATTACTCTGACACACATGAATATGGAGATACTAAATATACATGAGGGACACAAACTAGAATCCGAGTCTTTTACATGTAAAACCCTCTTTCATAGAGAGTGCCGAGAACTCTATCAGTTTTGAGTCTCAACCGTTTTCCAGATATTGGCAGGGTAAAGAAGCAGCCCTCTGGTCTTGCTCTCTCAGGTCACTCAAGATCTCAAGCATAGAAAGTTAATTCATTTCAACACACCTAAATAATCCAAATAATCAGTTAAGGGGAGAATTTAATTAACAACAACAAAAAAACCAACCAACCCCCAAAATACTGATTATATCACGATTGTAGAACTTCCAGCTAGAGTCAGGAATAGCTAGAAATTGGCCTCAGCCTTCTTAAAGCTTACTCTCCCAGACATTGTGGCCGTCACCCCACAGTGACAGCATGCTTACGGGCTACACTGCCAGTGTAATGTCTAGCCACTCAGTCCTAGCCCACACATAACAGCATTATCATCATCTCAGATGTGCTGTTATGCATATGTACTGACACAAGGCAAAACAAATTAGGGAGGGAGGGAAAAATGTATTTTAAAATCTGATATTTTAACCCATTGATCTGCTGGTGTTGCCACAGACATGCTTATACTGAGATTCAAACGCGACACTGGGCTTCCAACTTTGCGCAAAATAAATTTTTCCTGGAATCACAATCAAAGCATGCAAACAAAACTCTTCAGTTTCACAGAGGTGAAAAACTAAATTTTCCCCACAATTATTTGCTGTATAACAAGTCTGGCATAATGTGAGTGTTGACGTGGTCATCTACTGGAGGCCAACTCATGATTAGAAGAAAACAACTATCTGACTGAAAAGGAGATGAAAAAAACCTTGTATACTAAAAACCGTATAACTACATCCAAATACAAAGGAATATCTTATAGATGCATGTTTTGTATTAAGTACTTAGCAAATACAGGCAAGAAACTTAATTTGTAAAAATACAGAACTTTGCATTTCACAGGTTGCAGCTTTAAATCATACTTTTTTAACATGTTTATTTAAATCTTTAAAAATAACTGGCAGAAATAGAGTGCACAAATTTCTTACCATTCTTTTGTTGCAACAATTTTGGCTCCATTTTGCTCAGAAGAATACCGATTGCAAGGCAGGATCTCAAACCCACTGTCAGTTGCAAACATTCGTAAATAAATAAATACCTGCAATGAAAGAAAACAGTATTTTTCTGTTACAAGCAAAACAAAAGCAGTGATGAACTTCATATAAAAATAATGAAAGTCAGTGAACTGATCAAACATCCCCACCCAAAAAAAAAAAAAAAAGGATATTGCAATTGGATGTTGTGTTTAAATGCACTCTCAATTATAAATTTTAGCTATACATATTATGTTAATCTTACTTCTTCAAAGCAACCTGCAAGAATCCTTCCATGGATAACAGATTACCCAAAGAGTTTAGAAAAATTTAAAGATGCCTCAAATGCTGTAATATTGGCCCAATCAATGAAAATGTACAATTTCTTCTTAAAGTCACTGAGTAGCTGAATTCAAGAATTTTGCTCAGATCTTTAAGAGCCACTAAGACCTAACAATTTCCTGGATGCAATTTATTCTTTCCAGTCCTGAAAAAAGTTTTACTTCCATGACAAATCCACTGAATTCAGGGATTACTCAATCCATTCTTTCTAGTTAGAACTCCTAAAGGAGGGTTCTTTTCTCCCCCTCCCAGAGTAAAGAAATACTATAATTTCCCTGTAACTTTGAGAGGCAACAACCTTTATACTATATACAAAGTATTTGGGGCATGGAAAGTGGAGGAAGACTAGTAACACTCCCACATGAAGTCCCTATACCCAAAAATACAGAAGTATTTTGAGGTAGCAAAGCTTCTCTGCTTTCCTTTACCTTTCTTTGTCACACAACTTGATTTACAATAGCTCTACATTTAAAAAAAAAAACCACAAAAAAACCCCAAACCAACACAACCACCACCAAGCCAAATAAAAACCCCCAACTTA
>VZRU01004875.1:1873-17213 GCA_013398155.1 Pedionomus torquatus | reverse complement strand
AAAATAAAAAAAAAAAAAAAGAGGGGAGGGGGGAAGAAAAAATCCCTTCCAAAGAACAAAATAAGTCCTCAAAGCTCTTGTCTCTCCGAAGCTTGTCTTCTCTCTTCTGTTTATGACTTAAGCCAACAACAAAAGAGGCAAATGTACTTTCCTTGCTACATGTCCATTAAATAAAAGGCAAGGGCAGGTTAACTCCTTCCCCCCTCTCCCCCCCCCAAAAAAAAATAAATAGTGGAGTTGTGGAGGAAAGATAGCTGGGTTTGAAAAAAAATAAAGGAAGTTTCTGTTAAAAAGCAATCAAACAAATAATGTGTAACAGAGCAATGGATTACTGTCCTTTACTGTTGCTACATTCCTAAGAAATTTTAACATTTTCTTAGTCTTTCATCTGAAAAAGCACATTAATTACAAATACACCTACATGTTCCTTGAACAACCTTTCCTGCATTTTGTTCTTGTTAAGAAAATAGTGCCGGGCCCAGTCACCTGACGTCAAGGACTTGAAGGCTTTTTCTAAGTGCTCATCTTTCTTGAAGCGTTCAATCACCTCTTTTAGTTCTTCTTGCCTTCCTTTAATAGGTCGAAATCTGAAACAAAGAATAAACCTATTCCAGTCTCCACTGTTACTCAGTCTCACTTCTTCCTCACAGTTACTTGCAGTACACAGTTCTTCTGCTGGCCATATAAATTTAACTCCTAGCATAAGGAAATGGACTATTATATGCTCAAATCACAGGCCCTCATTTCCTAAGGTTACAGCAGAGGTAAGATAAAGCCATTCTTGCTACTTGGAATGTTAAAACCCTCCATTCTGCTGAGAAAACAATTTATTTATAAAACAAATACCTGAAAAGATTAACCAATAATCATTTCACTGTTTTCAACCTCATTTGAAACAAAGTAGGTAAAGAACTTAAAGTAATATATAACTTCCAAAACGTAAAGTTATTAAAGTATAATAAAAGTGTTATCATCCTTAGATCCCTAGTAAATTTACTATCATTAAAATCACATGTGCCAAAAAATATAGCAAATAAAACAGGATGCTGTCAGTTTCCTACTTAACATGAGTGTCAAGGGATCTATGCACAGTTCTGCCTTTTGTAGCTGGGCTGGGGGTGGGCATGTGATTTTAAATTTAAGCCCATGACAGCCTCACGTACTGCAGTAGACTTTTTAAACAGGAAGTAAACAATAAGACAGCACAACTGAAAAAAAAAAAAAAATAAGAAATTTCAAAATAGAAAAAACCCAAACAGTTAACTATCTTGAAGAGTGATTTCAGACCAAGGTTTGCCCAACCCAAAGCCTTATTATGTTGACAAATCCACTACATGGGTTTATGCAGACTGCAATGTTAACATTTGCATTCACCTAAAACACACCTCTTAATGACTACACAAGAAGTACCTATGAATAGTAACACGCATCATAGATACTACATATGTGGAAGACTGCAGTTTCACAAATTAGTACAATCATAAGAATTTTTCCCCAAAGAAAACTGGCTACAGGAAATAAGGTAGCTGAATATGAGTAAATAAAATATGAAAAGAATCCCTGTACAGTAAGAGATAATTCTGCTTTCTTCCCAAAGCCTGAGATTTAAAAAATATCATCCCTCATATACTCGACAGGAGAAAACTGGTTACAGAAAACACTGTATCACTACAAGAAGCAGGAGCTCCATTTCTGAGCTGCAAAACCAAGAGAAAGCAAAACTTAAGAGACTACGACAAATTTCTATAAATTGTCTTTTTACGAGCACACACCCATGTATCCTCTGCTTTGGGATAGAGGTGGGGTGTATAAACTATTAAGTGTATGACACACCCCAAGGGACTCTTCACAAAGATAATTTTGTAGGGTCATGAGAAACAGTTTTATGCAGCTTCTTTTACAACTCACATCTTTTGCTTACACAACATATGACAAGCATTGAACAAGCCAAGAGCTTTTGATTAAATGCATAAGACCAAGTCCTATTACACGTTGTCTGAAGTGTGTTACCATGTCGATGTTATTTCCTCTTACTTACCAATGAAGCCTGTATTGCTGATTAAAGAAAACAAGGGGAAATAAATTCTTGATGTTGGTTGAAGGAAACCTCATCAACCCCGTTTTTTTAAATTACCATATCACTTGGTCTATCCTCATCTTGGAACACTGCAAGTAACTTATTTTCAGATGACCAATTAGGATTTGTTTCTTCTGTGCAAGTTACATGAAGGAAACAAAATACCTTAACTGTTGCATATACAAGGTGAAATGAATTTGGGATAACAGTAAGAGTTTATTCAGAAATAACTAACAAAAATGAGGATTTTATTTCCTTCATTAGAAGTAAGGTGTTGTATTTGTGGTCCTGATATAATTAAGAAAGACCTCCTAAGAGCAGTACAACTTCCAGCAGCAGTGCAGGCTATCAGCATTCCATGCTACTGTTTTTACAGGCATTCTCCATCTGAAAAACATCCTTGTAATATAATGACTAAGCAACCTTTTAGATCTTTTTGAATATGGAAAAAAATATCAGCATAAACCTGTGAGCTCTCAGAGAAGACACAGTAAGAAGTTCTGAGAAGACATTAGGTGAATCCTCTTCTGGTTGGGATAACTTCTAACAAGATAACAAGAGTCAGTCAAGAAACAGATGCCCACTTAGAATTGTGGTATGTACCATGGCAAGGAGTTTCAAATCAAGTGCTTTAATAAAAAATATACTTATCCCATCTCTCCAAAAAGCCTACCAACCTGCTGTATACCTCATCATGGAAGACAACTCCTTTCAGACTACAGATGACATGATTGCATTATTTTTGTTCTGTAGCACAGCAAAGTCTCCCTCAACCTTATGGTCAGATACAAGAGGAGTATCTCCCAGTTTTCCCCAAACCAGAAAGGCTTCTCCCAGATTTGGTAGTCATAATACACAGAGCGTACTCAGACATTAAGGAGGGGGAGACAAAAGAAAAAGCAAGCCAGATGCACAAACATGACCTACAGAAAAAGAATCAACACCCTACATTTTATAGCCATTAGAAGGACATCTTATAGCCCCAAAATGATGCTCATACTTCAAGTCTTTCTCAACATACCATTCCCAGATGCTGACTAGCTGTCTGACTAGCTACCTTAGGTAGCTCAGAACCTGTCCTCAATCCTTTATATGTCACCTGTATACCTCCATGGATCACATTCAGCAGGTGTTTCCATCAAGCGTTCCACACTTCTAGTCTAGCAGAAACTTACATAATAACATTAATGAGAAACAGAATAGTCAGTGTGTGCCCAAGTCTTGAAAAGGCCAAAAAGAAGGCTGGAAGGAGGAAGGGGGTGTACAAGTTGTAAACTTCCCCCAACATTGAAAGGTGAGACCAATGCTACACTGTATGCCAGGTATTTGAAACTTGAAACAGGAACTGGGTTCTTCAAAGAACACAACTCTTGACACCCAAGGGTTCAAAATATGAATACTCAGGACTTCCCTCTAGCACCTCTATCAAAATGTCATACTGATATTTTTTTTAACATGGTGACAAGTCAGAGACAGTGAGAAGAGGTAACCAGGAATCCAAAAAAACAAGTGTTTGCAAGTACATGAAAAGATGCTGAAAACCAAAATTATGATCTAAATAAAGTATTTCACTTCAAGGGTTCCCAAATGAGCGGAACAGAATGACACTTTGCACCCTGAGCCTGAGTTAGCAAGTTGTTTGCAGCTCAACAGCACATGTAAACTACACTCAGAGCATATAAGCTTTATGAGCTCTTCAGAATGCAACCCAGACTCCTCACAAATGCTTCAGTACTTTCACACGTGTATCTCTGTAACTACTTTAAAAGGTACCTTCTTATTTCAGATACTGAAGCAGCCAATATGCCAAGAAAGCCTAGCTGAGTGTTCCTTAAGAATTTGAGGGCCTGCCGATAGACCCTTCGCTACTCCTACGAGTATTGTGAAATAAAAACATTATTCATTAGTCTTTCCCAGCACTACCTATCAAAAAGGCAATCGGTTTTGAGAAGAAACCTTAAATACTATAATTTTCATGGCACAGGGCTTCTTCATTCACATGTGACATTAATAAAAAAAAAAACAAAAAAAAACCGGAACTGTCTACATGACTGAGCACCACTATAAAGAGTCTGAAAACACCCCACAGCTAAACATATATATACATAAACTGAGCCAAAGAAATTGGCTTTTAAGCATCAGTAAAATAGGAGAGTAGTTCAAAGAGGAGAAATGAGATAGAAAGAGAACAAGAAAACCAACAAAACAAACCAGCCAACCCAGTCTCTAAACAGAGTCAACTAAACAAGAATGTTTATCCAGACTTCTGATTTACTTTCATGAGCAGTACCTTTGTTAGATTCCACCATGGAAACTGAAAAAGACACTCTGTCGTTTAATTCTGCTCACAGGCATAGACCCCTTGAGCCACCCTACAAACAGCTTCAGGGGTCAGGTCACACATAGAGTCTGCCACAAAACAGCCTGTTGTTAAAAGTAAGCTAGGAATGAAAACCTCAGCTACCACAGTATCAATAAAGAAATAATAACAGCTTTTCTTCCTGATAAGCTGCAGAATAGAAACTTCTCAAACTTTGCTAAGAAATACTTGTTTTTCCTTAGACAGCAAGATCCAAAAAACCGATGGCTACTGCAATTTCAAAATCAGCTAGAAGATGATCTTATCCCAGCTAAGGGCAAACTAAGGTGGTCTCAATAAGGAAGATGTAGGAAAATGGCTTGGGGAAGCAAAGTTCTTTCTCTCTCTCAAGTTTCTCTTACCTCGGGAATACTTAAAGAATCTTGAAACTCCAAGGTATAAAGCCAAAGGTCAGTGAGATGCTTGCCTATAAAGGAAGTTAAAGGAGAGTTTCTGGTAAGTTGAGAAGCACAGTACCTTGCTCAGTCTCAGTCACTGAGAGCAGTGAGTTTGAACAAAAAAGATAAACTGACCCTGCAAGAGATCCAGTATGGAGCTCCGCACAGTGTACCAGTGCATGCTAACCTACTTCTTAACTTCTGACTAGGTAACATGAAGAAGGGTGAATTTATAAAAACACAGGATCCCATTAGCCTCTTAACAGGCACGTGTCTGCATGATGTTTTCATTTAAATGGCTATGGGAAGACAGCAAGTTACCGTTCATCTAAAACCATAGCTTTAGCATAAACTGCAAGGCTGTTAAGCATTCAGGACAGCACAACAGGAGTTGAAAACCATCTCTGTATACTAAGTGGAAACTATTTATTTAGTTAATACATATTTTTGCTTCCCCCCCAACCAGCCCTGTAATACAAGTGTCTTAATTAAAAACTAGTTACATAAAAATCAACTTGTTCTGTGTTTAATCTCCAGCATTGCTATCTGGAATAAATCACATTCTTTAAAAGCCAAAATTCAAAAGGACATTTCTAATGAAGAAAGTAGTCCACATTACTTAGATTTCTTGAACTGAAACTATATACATGTCAGTGTGGACAAAACTCCTGAAGTAAAGAAGATTCTAAGAGCCACATAATTTCATTCTCCTTAATATGGTTAGGAAATAAACGCTTTTTAAAAAAATAAATATGTGAAGGACCAAAAAGACCCCCAACACTTTCCTTCACTCCTATTCTGACAAATTTAATTTTGCAGTTACCACGACTACTGGACAGAAGCCACTCCATCTCTTGGAGATACGACACATTTTATTGAAGTTAAAGGTGCAACTAGAAAAAACTGTGTAAGAGTAAAGCAGTGGGGTTGGTTTGGGGTGGCTGGTTTGGAGTTTTAAGGGGGGGTAGGAGGGTTAGGTTGCCTATTTTTTTTTTCTCTCTTTTAAATCCATAACATTCAGCAGCAGCAAAACAGTTAGTTGCAATACAACCACTGTGTGCAACTACATACAGCAAAGGAAGACAACCAGGAGCAAGCTAAAGGACTCTACTTAAGTTATCAGCAAAAATTAAGAAAAACAGAGAAAGCAGATTTCACACACAAGTCAAATAAAATCATGTTGGAAAGCACACAGACACTGAGGTCTGAAGAATGTAGAAGCTTCATATTGAAGCAGGGTGCCACTAGCTAATATCTGTGTATCAAATCCAGTATCTCCATAGTGTCACAACACTGAAGTTGAACTACACAGCTGCACCATTTATCTCCAAGCCCCACTCAAGATGAAAACTGAGTCATTATTACATTGAAATGAGCTAAGAAGTGCAAAACAGATTCGGCATAGACCCACACATGCAAGTGATACAGAACTGTTTTGCCTTTTTTTGTTGTTACTGATCAGCGGGGACAGACTGACATACGCCATCAAGTTCAAGAATAACTGACAGTTTATACCAAGGCCAACAACTGCCCTTGGTGCAGTGCTGAGAGAAAGCAGCTTCCCTTGCACCATGCCCAAACACTTCATGTTTGCTACAGAAAACACGGAAGTTCTTGAAGCTTGGTCCTTTCTTTAGTCTCCCATTATCAGACAAAACCACCTTCACCACACATCAGTTTGTAACTTCAGTGGAAGCAGCAACATGATCCTCTGGAAACAGACTACAGACTACTTCCCAAATCACTTGCAAACTTAAAGGGACATTGGAACTGCTCTCAGTATTTCCTGGCATGATGCTGGTGCTTTAGGGAACTTAAAAAAAAAAAACAGTAACTGGTAACAGCAGCAGTATTATCAGGAGTCTAAATACTAACACATTTCTATGCAATATAGTAAAGACTGGATTAGCCATTGAGGCATGCAACTTCAAGATTCAGGGCTCAGCCTAGGGAACAGCATCTGAAAATAAGAGATAAATAAGCAAGAATTCACTCGGCTTTTTACAAGTCTCAGTTTTAATCTCTAGCATTAGACAATCTTGAATCAAATAGCTTGCAAAATCAGTTATGTCTTTACAAAAAGGAGAGACATGCAAGAGTGAATTAATCTTACGGTCAGGATAGCCTTTGTCACACACACACAGTCTGATATAACAGGATTTGTACAAGAAGCAACAAAACCTCTTAAAACAGCTATATTTGACAAGATAATACTTCCTAACATACGGGGTGTTTTTTTTATTAACTGCTAACCTGTTATTTTGTCAAGGTAAGAGCTACCAATCTGATGAAAGAATGGCTGGGAGCTCTGAAAACAACCTGCTTTCTCTTGGAAATCCCAAGAGGATGAAAAGAGTTACCTCGGAGTAAAGCTACTGAAGACATTTGCAGAGCTGTATTTTATGCCATCCATCAAAACCCCAGCAACAGAGGGTATTTCAGAGGAATACCACACAAACTCATTGGAGAACCCAACTAAAGTGAAAACTAGTTCTCAAAAGACTAATTTCAGACACTGCTGACTTGACAGTTTACAGAGCTAATGGCCCATTTCCCAAGCTGGAGGGTATTCAGGAATTGCAGATGTTTATTTTTATGGGCCCTGGAAAAAACCACAACATCCAAAAGGCAAAACAAAAAATAACAATCGTGTTCTTGACACCACTCTACTGTAAGATCCTTAATTCAGCATAAAGAAGATGGAAAACAAAGAAGTTCCAACAATAATCTAGGCATTTTACTAGAATAGTAAGGTTTTTTTTTCTTAGAATCAACATACTCTGGGTAAAACAAGGTCTTTACAAACTCTTCAACTAAAGAAATGAATGAAGTAGGAAAAGTGCTTATATATTAGATACTTAAAATACAAAAATGCAGTCTTGCCTTCCACAGGTAAGGTAAAGTACAACTTCAGTAAGCAGTCATCAATTGATGCTGGGCTGCTAGCTGCAAAAATACAAACCTATTGTGTTTCCAACAGCAAAGCAGAATGCTGGCACAGTCACTGCCGCAGTACATCTTCACACAAACCAGAATAAGTAAACAGGAAATACTTGCTTGCCACCATAAATGGCTGTTTTATTTTAAGGGTACCTCAATATACAAACTATGTAACTAGTATGACTTCATCACACTAAGGCAGAAGATGTAAACGGTAAATCTTAATTTCTACTACAGTCATATAAGTACTGCCATCTGGTAATTTGGAAATGATCTAGCCTTTTCATATTTGCTTTTCCCCCACCTTCCCTCAACAGCACTAAATCCCACAAGCTCTAGAAAGACTACAGCTTACTAAATGGAAGGAAGATGAACTAAGCAACACAGCTACAGTAACAAGTAGATGTCATCACTGTACCAAGAAGATAAGCAAGAATTATGCTGATGCCTTTATTTTCATTCACTGCAACAATAGAAGCTCTCTCAACAAGACATTATGAAAGAGGAAAGAAGATGTGTTTCTGGTAGAAGTTACAAGCCTCACCAAAGTATTGCCCATAGTGCTCCAAAGTGATTAACTACTGTCCTTGAAGACTGCCTGTAACTGTTTCCTAAATCTGAGAAAGGAAGAAATACATATACATGATGATAGTCTTTGTGTAGTCTTTTGATGCAGATTATTAAACGGGTATTTTAGGCGTTGAAAGCCTATCAGCAGAAAACAATTTATGAAAGTAGTTCTCCAACTCTTAAACAATGAATACATCCTTAGCAAAAGGCATACAAATTAACTACCTGTGTATAACCTGTAGACTACCATTCATGTAACCAAACAAAAAAGTCTTTTGAGCATATACATTTAGCAAAATTAACTGCCAGAAATTCAAAGACACCCCAAACTGAATTGTAAGAGTATCTACTTAGATCATGGTTTGGGCACCACATGCAGCATGGAGGGAACAGGAAGAACTCAAGCATTCCTCCAAGATGGATGTTGCACTCTCTAGTGAAAAAAAGAAAAATCTCTTTGGAGTAAGTCTTTATAGTCATTAGGACCACAACACTGCAGTTTCACGTGCAACTCAGGCTGTCAGGTTATACTAGCAACCATTTACATTATGTGACAAGGCCAATTAATTTAGCAGCCATTTTCGACGCAATCAGCTTATTACATACATACAAGAAAAATCTATTCAGCCAATACTCTGGTTATGTGAAGGATGGTTATGAGAAACTGCACACGTACACTGTTTTTCAAAAACAGCCACAGCAACAGTGTGAATGACTGAGTAGCCTGTTTCCCACGATTCACTCCCTGGAAATTCCAGCTCTTACTATTGTAAAATAAGAAGCACATGACTCCTGTCCTTAGAAACTTATAGTTTATATATAGCTTCTCCATTAAGCTAGCAATGAAGATGTTGTATGCAAACATAAGCCTAATAATCTACAGAATATATTTATCAGCAGTACATCTGTCAAAGAGGAAGAAGCATGAAACAACCAGACCTTAAGACCACATTGCATTTGGACCAGAAGTACTCAGACAGGTGCCTAACAGCACAAACATGTGCAGTTCTGGTAATAAAGTTGCCAGTAAGCACGTTAATTAATCTTGTACGTACAGACATGTCTGAGTAGCATTCCTTCAGCATGGGTCTCCAAGAAATTAAGATCAAGTGACAGCAACACTGAAGTGCTCAGGCACTGTATCTTTCTTGTGATGTCAAAAGAGAAGAGAAAAAAAAAAAAAGGGCACCCAGACACATGAAAAAAAAAAACCAAACAAACAGAGAAGTCCCCAAACACTAACTTCTGTATTTAAAATATTTGGAATGAGTAATTGTCTCAAACTTCTGATTAGTTAACTGTTTCAGTGCGGAAGTGGTGTCTATTAAAGTATGTTCTACAGCATAAACAGACAGACCTATAAGAGCTAAAAGACAGACCTACAAGAGAGTTACAAATGCAGGCTGCTACAGAGCTCTGAGTTCCAGCCTCTCATGCAACACCATTTTAAAGGTGGAAGCTACTCACAAATTAACTTTTTTTTCCCATACTTTTGTAAACATGCAAGAAATCCTAAGGTTTTACTCTGGTTACATCAACTAAGAAGATCAATTCTTTTCTAAAAAAATAAGGACAAGTTACCTAGTATTCATTTTGTGTGTCTGAAAACCTAAATAAGGATCAAGAACCAGACTAGTTGCAAGGTCATCATTTTCACATAGTTCCTTGGCAGACATTCCAGAGGAAGGCACATAACGACTTTGACCCTCAAATCCTGAAGCACCGCTACCTGCAAATAAGAGAGCAAAATTCGGTATCATTTAAAGAATGTTATAAAGCCCAGCTATGCTCAGGTTGGAGACAAAAAAATATTGAACAATTAAGGAAGAAGCTACAGTATCTGACAAAACAGGAGCACAGGTTTCTTTCCACTCTTGCTTTAGTTCATTTATGTAGCAGCCAATGAAGAAATTATTTTAGAAGATATTTTATGGGTGTCTTTTTAATTCTGGTTTCCTTCTCTCTTCCCCTCCCTAACTACAAGCATCTTTCTAGACTACACAGTTCAGTAATGTCTGCTCCAAAATTTCCAACCTATAAACATGATGAAGCCATGAAAATTTCAAACCTTAACCTCCTAAAATCTGAATGAAGGACTTACTCTGAATTTGTATTTAGTCCTTTATCCCAGACCAATAGTGAAAATAAAAATTGATGTTCCTTAAAACCATTTGAAAATGGCTATTGATATACATGACAACTCAAAATGGGGTTTACTTCTACACAGGAGTTGATGAAAAGCGTAACTAGTAATTCAAATTATCCACTTCCAGTCACACCTAGTTCTCACTTAGTGTCAATCATGTATTTTATACTTACACCAGTTCAAAATTAATGTACATTCAGTTATTCTCACTTAACTTTTAAACTGATCCAAAAAGATCTATATCCCTGACATGAGTTAACCCAGCCAACAAACACAATGCAGATTTCCTTCATGGATTAAGACAAGACAGATGTCAACTTGCAAATTGATAGACGAATCATACATATACAATGCAAAGCTGCATAAAAATCTACGTACATCTGCTTGATCTTCTCTCAACTCCATTTTTGCCCATCTTCGGATTTTCCTTTCCCGCATGCTGCAATTTGGTCTGATTCTGTGCATGGTCATTAGACGACTTGCTTCCACTTCTCCTGCCATTCACCACCATGTTCTTGGATTCTCCCAGCCACTTCATTCCCACAGACAATCTGACTCAGTTGCATTTAGTCACTTTTCAAAAGGCTTGGAGAAGTGGATGAATAATTTCAGTTCCAATTCCTACTGGAAGCAAAACATAAACATGATTAGAACTTACTGGGAAGCTGTTTGCAAGATGCCAATTTTAACAGAAAATAAAAAAAAATAATGAGGAGGGGGGGAGATGGTGATCTGCATTTGCATTAGGAAGAAAGAAAAGCAGTTCATTAGCCCTAGTACAGAGAACTGCTGCAAATACAGAAATCCAAAGGTGAACTATTGTTTTACAACTTATAACCACACCTGGAAGCAAAGACAGAATTCTAAACCTGATAAAATGCTATGGACAACGGACTTTTGAGAGCTGAACTACACACATACCTCTGTGTGTTTATACAGGCATACAAGTACATTGATAAACACACACACATATGACTTCAAAAATTGGAGTATTTTCAAATGCACGTCCAATTTAGTTTGTATTTCCTAATAAAAATCTGTAACCTGTTTGGAACTCTACAGCAAAGACTGACATTATACAAACATCCTTCCAGAAGTAGAGACAAACAAAGTTTAAAAAAGCCACAGCCAGAAAACTAGCAGCATTTTTTGAAATGGGGGTGAGGAAAAACACCTTAAATCTTGATTTAAAAATCAAAGTTCAAAAAACCCTCAATGACCACCTAGAAGACACAGACTACTATTTTTACTGTTCCATGTAACAAAAAATTCATTTATTTGAGGTTCAATTAACCCTCCTGACTACTGCTTCCTTATAAAATAACAAATTGTGCCTTTTCTTTTTATGTTATTTTTTAAAAAAAAGAATGGTAATACTGTGCTCATAACAGTAACAAGCACCATGAAACAGGCATTTCCATCTAGTGGGAGAAATTCACAATAAACCAACTGGTGGTTTGATATAGTGTCTTTTGTAGAAGTTCTGGTTTCAAGCAGTTAACAGGAGCAAAATACAGGATTTCTGTACTGGACACCTATGTGATCCAGCTACTTAAGGCTACAGTAATATTTATGGCAGATGATTAGTAACTAAGTTACTTTAAAAGATTCAGATTGAGGTATAGAGAAAAACAGTGGACAAATGACTTAACAGATATATTGGTTCAAACATCTTACTGAAACTACCATCCAGAAATCTACAGGTTTTAGAACCTTTTACAAATTGCCATAGAAGGATAGTAAAATTATTGACAGAGTAAACCAGAATCATACTGAGGAAAAGCTAGCTGAATTACTGCCTCAATATAAAGAGAACGGGTTGAGCAGACAAGGGATTTTCTTGCTGTCATTGACAGAAGGGATTGGCTTTGACCTCGACATTTAAAATAATGACAAAAAAAAAAAATTAAATTTAAATGTCTTTTTACTGCATCTGCAGCTTTAACATAGCTCTTTAACCGAGCTGGAACCAAATGGTTTGACCATCAGAATGCTGAAGTTGCTCTCCGTGATGACAAAATTCTTTAGGAAGTTAGCAGGTACAGCCCAGAGATTTAAAATTTACTACGGAAAACCCCGCTTGATGAGTTTAACTATACAAAGAACCAAACATTTTCACACAGTACATCCAAAAAAATCCTTGGAAACCTTTCAGTCATACCTGTACTAGACAGAGCTAGGCTTCCCCAGACACACACTTTCATAGATCTTGCCTGGTAACAAACATTTTATTGGGGGGGGAAGTGGGGCAGGGGATAAAAATCAAACTCCCCAAACTTTCCCGTTAAGCACGCCACCCAAACTTCTTCCAGAAGACAGCTTACCCTATGAAGATCTGCACTGACTATCACATAATCACTTTACGATAAGCTCACTCTTAAACCTCCCTCTTCCTGCCTCTCAATCACTTTACAGTTCTATATACTCTAATTAAACTCCATTCCCTATTTTTGAAACAGTGGTAATGAAGAGCATTAAAGCACAAACCACATTAAAAACTTCCACTAAATTCAGCCTCGGTCTCTTTGTAAACCAGGACTGAACTACTCTGTGGTGTGCTACAGCTCCAGAGCAGTACAGGTAAATGAAGTCAAACTGAAGACACATGCAACAATCTGGAGCAGAAACATTCCCATTTGAGGAGGGTAAGTACCGTATCTGTGCTAAGAAACATCTACCTAACAAATACAGTCATGATAGAAAAGTACAACACCTAAGGTAAGAAGAAACATGCCACGAAAGAATACTCAAAGCATACCAATTAGGAAAAATGCTTCATTTTGTTGCAAAATATATTGATAGACGACAAGATAAGTCCTCCCCAAGTAAAATCAAAAGCCATTTAGTGAAGTCTAGCAAACATTCTTGTGAAAAATCATTATTTATTTGATCCTTGCACCCTAATGAGCAAGAAAACCTTTGTCTTCCTCTATTGTTGCTTTTTATTTTCTAATACCAGCCAAATGACAAAGACTGCAAATGTGCTTCTTCAGCCTCCCTTCCTTCTCCAAATACAAAGACACTGCTTTCAAGAGATGGTATCAAACAGCAGAATTCCTTTCCCAGTGAATATCACAGCTTCTAATGCCAGCAGATAACCTCAAAGAACCTCCCTATTCAAGAATATACTTACACCTCCACATACTTAGAAATTCCCACTGAAGGTCTCTCCCATCAAATAGTATCACACTATGCATGGACCACTCATGACTTCTATACTGTTAAGTTTACCAGCACAATTACAGCTTCCAAGGGATTGTTTTTATCTCAATGTGAATATCCACATTGCTGTTTTAACCATTTATTACCACACCCAGAATTATCTAGAAGCACCAGACTGATGAAACAGTACCATTCGGATCTATATCACGTATGAAAAGCCTTAGTCCTGTTATATTGGGAAGTGTAGCAAATCCCCATGAATTTGAGTAAAGAAATTCTGTGGCTGTTAAAAACGGATCTCAAAAGTTGTCTGAGCCTCCCAGGCTGGGCTCTCACCTATCAAGGCAGAGAAGTCTTGTTGTGAGCAGAACAAAAAGGCTGCACAAAATCAAATTAATAAAACCCTAAACCATACAAACGCATACATCAGTAACCATAAGAAACTCAAGTATAATTTCTTTTAGTCTTCATAACACAGTTTTTGTATATAAATATGTATTACTCAAAGGACAGGAGCAGCTTCTAAACAGAGGCAGTGGGTTTTATTCATCTCTCTCCAGGACACAGGCAAAGACATTAGTATGATGTTTCCTAACAGGCAGGGTCATCCTCTCCTTTTCCATGCTCTCCAGTATGCAGACAGTCAAAGAACCTCCTTCTAAAATACAGTTATTTGTTATATTTTTATTTAAAAAAAATAAAAAGCAAACATCTAAATCAGTTTTTGTTTGGGTGTCATTCTTGTTTGGTTGTTTTTTTAAAATCAACTATAGCTGCAAAAAGCCTTCACCAACAAGAGAGTGATCTAATGCAAATATAGGACACGAAAACAAAAGACCCAATGACCACAGACCCAGTTTTTCTGGACAAATCAATGACATAAAGAGAAAAGATGTGTGTTGCTTTACTGATAGCTCCAAAACCAGCATCAGACCTTTAAATTTGGGAAGCAGAGAAAAATTCTGCAACCAGTTTTTCTGTAGGATCACCAAGCTGTAGACAATTTCACTAAAGTCACTCTACTCGAATAATAAAAAAACCAATCCACCCATTCCTAAAAAGTGTCCAAGTTTCCAGTACAAAAGACTCTGAGCAAAAAACCAAAGCTGAATGAAAACTTGCATAGTTTTAAGGAGTTACTCCAAAAAGCCTCAAATGCTCTTTCAGTTACTGTTTTTGACAGCTCAGACAAGTACCATTAGGTCAGGGAGGAAAGGGAGATGCAGAACGCTCCCGAGTCACAAAGGCTGCGAAGCCAATGCAAAGTGTCACTTTAAACAGGAACCTAACGTTCTATGTTACGCTACAAATTATTACTGATCAGACTAAAACTCAGCAAAACCAGGCATGGAACAGAGGTCTTTGCAACCACAGGAGGTGAGAGAAAGAGAAGGTATTTGGGAGTTTACTCTCCTGTCATCTCTGTAGTCAAAGCTGTATCTTAAAGAAAGGTCAGGTGGTCCCACGGGACTTCAAAGATTCTGGAGTTGAGGCTGCAATTCCTCAACAGGATAAAAGCTATCTAGAGAACAGCTACTTCAGTCCCACCACCACAGATGNGCAGGGAAGGGTGTTTGAATCTTTCTTTTCAGCTAGTTAGGTCTCAGAATAAGCTCAGTGCAGAACTGGATGTGAATTAAGGGTGGCACACGAGAGGCTGTAAGACTGTCAAAATCTGACTTGGGTCA
>VZRU01004873.1:25774-37033 GCA_013398155.1 Pedionomus torquatus | reverse complement strand
GGCTCTTCTGCCTGCCTGCCTGAGAGTGGTGTAGGAAGGTCCTTCCCAGCTGTCCTGGCTGGGGCTGGCAGCGTGGCAGCGTGCTGGGCAGGTGGTGGCCCCACTAGAGCTGGGGCAAGCAGCCCTGTTGCCTTCTTCTAGCTGCACCCAGCCTTTGGCAAGCCTCTGATATGAGCTGGGCTGGCCACCTCACAGGAAGGGAAGGTCTGCTGTGGTTGCAGGTTTGGGGGGGACCTCAGGAGAGTGCTCTGCTGGACCTCCAGCCTAGGGCTGCTGCTTGCAGCTGGTGCTGCTGGGGTGATGTCTTGTGCATGTGGTTGCAAGCTCAGGAATGGCTCCTGCAGAGGAACTGAGCTTGGCACCTCTGGGGGGAACAGGGAGGGTCCAGGCCAAGGTAGGATGCAGTACCCCAGGGCCAGATGTTCTCTTCTTCCTGCAGGACACGGTACATCAGCACAGAGCTGGGAATGCGGCAGCGGCTCTTCGTTGGTGTGCTCACTTCCAAAAGTACTCTGAACACGCTGGGGGTGGCTGTCAACCGCACGCTGGCCCACCACCTGGAGCGCCTGGTGTACTTCACAGGCACACGGGGCCGCAAGGTGCCCCATGGCATGACGGTGGTGACACACAGCGACGAGCGGCCCATCTGGAACATGTACCAGACCATCAGGTACCTTCTGGACCACTACGTGAACGACTTCGACTGGTTCTTCCTGGTGCAGGATGATACCTACACAGAAGCGCACCGCATCAGCCGCTTGGTTGCCCACCTCAGCATCGACACCCATCTTTACCTTGGCCGTCCTGAGGAATTCATCGGTGGGGACACTGAGGGACGCTACTGCTACGGGGGTTTTGGTTACCTGCTGTCCCGCAGCCTCCTCCTGCTCCTGCAGCAGCACCTGGAGAGCTGCCGCAATGACATCCTCAGTGCCCGGCCCGACGAGTGGCTGGGCCGCTGCATCATCGACTACACGGCCATCAATTGCGTTGAGGAGCATGAGGTAGGTTCTGTGGCAGAGATGGACTCCAGGAGTCTGGTACTGGCCTAGTGTGTTTCCCTGCTTTCTCAGGGGCTCCTAGGGCCTGAGGGCCAGCCCTTGTGCCGTATTGTCCTTTGAGCTTGCTGGAGTGGCAGTTTGTGGGGTGGGAGCACGTGTCAGAGCTTGCCATGACCCATCCTTTTTGACTCGTTCAGGGCCTGCATTACCACTACTTTGAGCTGGGGAAGAATGTGGACCCTGAGAGGGAGACAGACCTTCGTTTCCAGAGCGCTTTCACTGTCCATCCTGTGCTGGATCCCCTGCAGATGTACCGACTGCACAAATACTTCGCACAAGTGGAGCTGGAGAGGACGTACCAGGAGATCCGGCAGCTCCAGGTGAGACCTGGTGTGACTGGGAGGGTCTGGGCTCCTTCTATCATCCCCATGGGCTTTCTGGTCACTCTGTGTCACCTCTGTGTTCAAACATGAGGATTTCTCACCTGGAGCTGCTTTGGGATGGGATCAGCTGGGCTTGTGGCTGCAAGGCAGGCAGCTGTGTTGGCTGGAGACCTGTGCTGGCTGGAGGGAGTGATCAGCTGGGCGAGTCCTGAGCTGCAGTGGTGGTTCAGATGGAGCCAACATGGTGCTGAAATCCACCAGCAAAGGCCAGGCAGGGTGGGAGATGGTGAGGATCCTGCTGATGGAGGTGGTGTGTGCCACATTTGGGGTGCTGTTAGGAGGAAACCTAAGATGCTGACTGGAGTTGGGCTGAAGGTACAGTTGTTCTGGCTGCTGTTCTTTGGGCCAAGAGAGGCCAGTCTCTGAGCATCTGGAGTCAGGTTGATGCTACCAGACCTGGAAGACCTACCTGCACCCACCTTGGCTCTCACTCCTCCATCTCTCTTGCAGTTGGAGATCCAGAATGCCAGCAGCCTGTCTGCTGATGGGGACCATGGTGCTACATGGCCTGTTGGCATCCCACCTCCCTTCCAGCCTAAAACCCGCTTTGAGGTGCTGCGCTGGGACTATTTCACAGAGGATCAGGTCTATGCTTGTGTGGACGGTTCCCCCAAGTGTGAGCTGCGTGGTGCAGACCTGGCGGATGTGGCTGATGTGGTAGCCACGGCCATGGAGGAACTGAACCGCAAGTACCAGCCAGTGCTCCATGTCCGCAAGCAGCAGCTGGTGAACGGGTACCGGCGCTTTGACCCCACGCGTGGCATGGAGTATACACTGGACCTCCAGGTGGAGGTGGTCACCCAGAAGGGGCACAGCCGCTCCATCACCAAGCGCGTACACCTGGTGCGGCCCCTTAGCGAGGTGGAGATCATCCCTATGCCCTACGTGACGGAGGCCAGTCGCATCAATGTCATCCTGCCACTGACAGCCCATGACCGGGACCATGCTGCCCGCTTTTTGGAGGCTTATGCGGCGGCTGCCTTTGAGAGCAGCGAGAACGCGGTGCTCACCTTCCTCTTCATCTATGATCCCTTTGAGGCCCAGCAAGTCACCCAGAATGACGTCTTCGCCTCTGTGAAGGCCCAGATCACTGAGTATGAACACAAATATGCAGAGGTGAAGATCCCATGGATCAGCGTCAAGACAGATGCACCCTCCCAAATCAAGGTCATGGACATCATCTCCAAGAAGCATCCTGTAGACACACTTTTCTTTGTGGCCGGTGTGGGGACGGAGGTCACTGTTGACTTCCTGAACCGCTGCCGGATGAACACCATCAACAACTGGCAGGTCTTCTTCCCCATCCACTTCCAGGGCTACAACCCTGCCATTGCTTACCACAACCAGGTGCCGCCCCCAACGCTGGACCTGCTGCGGGACGCGGGGCGCTTCGACCGTGACGTCTTCCATGAAGCCTGCTTCTACAACGCCGACTACATGGCAGCACGCACCCGCATGGCGAGTGATGTGCAGGAGAATGAGGACATCCTGGAGAGCCTGGACATCTATGACATGTTCATCAAGTACTCCAACCTCCATGTCTTCCGGGCTGTGGAGCCTGCCCTGCTGCAGCGTTACCGGCACCAGGCCTGCAACCCCCGGCTCAGCGAGGACATCTACCACCGCTGTGTGCAGAGCAGCCTGGAGGGTGTAGGCTCCCGCTCCCAGCTGGCCATGGTGCTTTTTGAGCAGGAACAAGGGAACAGCACCTGAACCTCCGGGCACAGAGGGGCTGGTCCTGCTATGCCCTGCTTGCCAGCCCAACTCACCTCTTCTACCGCCCGAATTTGTCTTCCTCCTCCTAGTGGCTGCAGGGCTTGCTGGTGCCGGAGCTCATGACTTGCCCTGCTGGGGCTGCTTGGGCCGGGGTCTGCCAGCCTGGGGTGCCCAGGTCCTTCCAGAGCGACCGTGGCTGTGCAGACCCCGGGGTGAGGTGGGGTCAGAGCTGCGAGCTGGGATGTCCAGCTTCCCACCACAGAGCTGCTGGCCCCGTTCCCCCATCCTGGCCCCATTGCCCAGTGGGGAGGCAATGGGTTGCCCTGTCCTTTCCTGGTACCCCCCTAGGCTGGGGCCACACAGAGCCCAAGGGCCCCTTGCTGTAGGTCCGTGACTGCCATGGGGCTGGAGGTGATCCCCCTTGGTTTCCCCAGCACCTCGGGACAGGGCTGTGCCCCTTACTCCTTTGGTGCATTGGCCTGTCGTGCAGGGACAGCGGGATGGGACATGTCCCACCCCAAAAGAGCAATAAGGAGATTGTTTTTTGGGCTTTTGCCACTTGGCAACAAGCTGGAGCGCTCCCAGTGAGTCAGATTGGGGGGTCCTGGCCCCTTGGGCCCATGGGCTCAGGGGGTGCCGGAGGGGGATCCTGCTGTATTCACATACCATGAGCTGCTCCCCATGGGAACCGTGACCCAGGCCGCTTTGGCCTTCGCAGTATCGATAGGACGTCGGAGGTCGCAGCCCTCGGACGAGAGCCTCCCGACAGAGGTGGGAACCCTCCCTGATGTGGAGCCACCCTTGAGGGTGGGGGACACGATGCCTGGCTTGGTGGGCACGGCAGAGGGTTTGGCTGCGCATCTCCTAAGGAGAAAGCGACTGAGGAGCCGCTCTCTGCTCCTGGTTTGTATTTAATAGTGGGGAGAGGAGGGGGTGGGGGGTGGTGTTTACACTAATAAAACAGAGAGATGAACTCATGGGTCTGGCTGATTCTTCCCCGGGGTGTCTCTGGGTGTCCCTCTGGGTGTCTGTGTGTGGGTAAGTGCTGGCTGCATGTACAAAACCTGGCTGCAGCTGACTGGACCGCTTCCTTGCAGGAATGCTGCTTTCCCCAAGCTGCTGGCAGCATCCTCTACTTGAGCTGGGAGAAGACTGCCTTTCCTTGGCGAGGCTAGAGGGAGCCTGCTGGCTTAGGGACAGGCTAGCAGGCACCAGGCCAAGCAGACACATGGAAATACCAGCTTGAACCCCTGGGGGCTCGCAGCAGGAGTCCTGAACCTCCCCTGGGGCTGTCATGCTGTCACCAGCTGCTACCAGCCACTGGTGGCGCAGCAGGATGCTGAGCCCCTTGCCTCAGCAAGCCTCGGTGCCCACTGCGGTGTGCTGAGCTCTGGGCAACGCCCTGTCTTTCCTGGTGCCATGAATTTGTGGTCCTGCTGACCAGGTTTCCACCCCTCCTCAGCCCTGGCTGTGGGTGGAAAAGCAGAGTGGTGAGGGGCTGGTGCAGCTGTGTGTGTCCCCCACGCGTGCTGTCCCTAAAACAGCCTTTGTGGGCTGTATGTGAGTGATGGGAGACCCTTGGCTCACATCAGAGCAGAGGTCAGGTGCCCAAGCAGGGTGAGCTCTGGGATCAGGGGCCAGCTTCAAAGTAAACTGGGCCAGAAACAACATCTGAGCTGAACTGAATCTGTGTTGAATCTTTAGGGCTGGACCTGCCTCCTCTGCATCTGTTTCTTTTTTTTTTTTTTTTTTTTTTGAGCTGTTTGACATCTCAGGGCTTCTCAGAATTTTGTGGTTTCCAGTTCTGGGTCAGGCAGAGTACCGCGGTCCTTCCCTGGACTGCAGTGTGAGAAGAGGGGGCTGTGTCCTCTGCTTGTGCTGCTTGCTCCAGGCGTGATTTTCACGGCTCTGCCTGCTCTTCCCACCAGTCCTTTGGTCACTGCGTTTTACTTGTTCACTCGACACCCACATCAAAGAGACATCCCCAAGAAAATTAACTGAACCTACTCGCTGTTAGTTAAGCAGGCTGCTCGTGCTCAGCAAAACTCACGGAACGCCCCTGGGCTGTGGGACATGCCTTACCCAGAGATTCATTCATATATTCCTGCTCCAGTCTTCATATCCATGGTGTAGGAGCGTCTGTGTTTAAATATAATTTAATTATATTTCAAACGATAACCGTTAGCTTGCTCTGAGTCTTTCTATTTTTGATCTTCCCCGAGCGCATCCTTAATTCCCTTTAAGTGCGAATCTGGGACAGAGGGAGCGAGGCGGATGCAGGTGCGTTACCGACACATTTCTCCTCCGAAAAGCAGAGTCGGATGTCATTAGGTGTTAGAAGAGTATCCAGACGCTAATAAAGCAAACCGGCTTCAGATCAGGTTGGCTGTAAAAAGAAGGGCTGAACTGTCATCTGACTGTGGCAAGACGGTCTAGATAGGGTTGCTCTTGTCTCCTCATTGCTGTTTGCCCAGGCTCCGTTGGAGCTATTTGCATACATAACACTCCGCGTTGTCAACAGCAGCGAAGACTCCCCCCCCCCCAGGCTCCGAAATATGTAGGAGCAAATGACAGTGCTCATGGCACTCCCGACACGGTTATTGCTCCCTCATAAAAGGAGTTGGCAGGGTTTGAAGCCGCTTTGGTGTTTGCCGGGTTATTTGCAGCGTCAAAACACGCCAAGCCCCTGTGGAAGGGTGTGCAAAGCTTTGGGAAAGGGGTTGGGCAGTGTGGCCAGGAGCCAAAACAACTTTCCAGCACCTGGGTGAAGTAAATGAACTTGCTGGGCAATGGCAGAGAGGTGTGACAATGGGGACATGGGCACAACCCTTCTCTGCTCCTGCAGGCAGGTCGCTGGAGCGGGACGGTGTCACCTGTGAAAGAGGCAGCGAGAAGTGGCCCCAGGTGTGGCTGTGGGTGGCTGAGCAGACAGGGACTTTCTGCAGCCCTCAGCAAGGGTTCACAGTTCCGTGATTCCGTGAACCACCCCCCCCAACCCCTTCAGGTTTGACCGGTGCTTCCATACAACGTGTGGCTTTTCGCACAGATGCAGAGCAGCAAAAGGACAATTTTCCCAACAGGGCGGGAGGAAACGCATCTCTGCTGCCCATAGACTTCTGCTCCCCTTGAGAAATTTTTCTAAAAGCGTTACTTGCTCACCACAGCCTTCAAGAAGAGCAGCGCAAGTTCCTCTTGGGGAGTTTTTCAGAGGAGGGCATGAAGGGCTGAGCAAAGCCCTTTGAGTCATGATGGGGCTGGCGGGGTGCTCTGGGGCTGGGTGGACGCCTGCCTCCCTGCTGCTTGCACCATGGCAAGGAAAGGGACTTAAACTGGGGAAAACCCAAGCTGCTGCTCTGCTCTTCGGCTCCCCCACAGATTTGCTCCCCTGTGCAGGCAGGCAGGTGCCTCTGCAAATGCAGCAGTGAGTCTGTGGGCGAGAAAGGCAAAATCTGTGGGTGAGGAAGGCAAAATCTGCTTCTTCAGCCCTGCTTAGGTCACTTCTGGCAGCACTAAACCCCGCGGCAGAGTTATTTTATCCCCAGCAATGTTAATCAGCTCCATGGCTGACCTTTGGGAGGATGCAGGAAGAGCAGCCGTGCCAGGAGAGGGCTGGAGGGCAAGGGGAAGTGCAGTGCCATTTCATCCCTCTGCTTTCCTTGGGAAGGGGCCAGCTGTGCCTCCCTGCCCATCCCACAGGAGCGGCTTCCCTGCCCACAGAGCCCGCAGGACTCAGACCTGGCAAATGTTTCTTCCTGGCCACAAATGGAGGCAGGACAAGCTCCCTCTGCCTAAGGAGGAACAGGCAGGAAGATGCTGGCCTTTGCTAGTGCCTGGTGCCCCAGGTCACAGCCCAAGGCACTGCCGAGCCCCACTGGTGTGGGGGGCTTTGACATGGGGCTTTTCTGGCCAAGCTCTGGGAAATCCGAGCTTTTCAATGAAGAGAGAAGCAGCTGGTAGCTTAAGTGCAGGCAGGGCTGCTGCCAGCTGTGCCTGCCTGCGGGGTTTTTCCTGCAAGGTGCTGTCAGTGCACCCAGATATGCCTGGGGATGTCTCCTCTGGGGACACACAGCCCCGGCATGAGCAGACTGCAGAAGCCCCATGCTCCAGGCCTAGGGAGAGAGACAGACATCTTGGTTGGGTTTTGATTTTGATTACCTCCTTGATTTTTCCAGCCTGCTTGCCTGCTGTCAGGGGCCGAGCACAGGAAAGTGAGGGCTGTGTCCCCTGCCTGGCCCCACTCACGGGCACCACCAGTCCATTTTCCCAGAAAGAAGTCACGAGAAAACAGCCAGGAGCAAAGCAGCAAGCTTGGCATGCTCAGGTCATCAGGAGATGCTGGGGGTCACTCCTTTCTCCAGGTGTTGCCTTTCAACACCAGCGTCTCGGCAGGACACAGTGGGAAGGAGGTGACAGCAGCGAGGCCATGTGTCCCATTGCACCCCAGGGCTTGCTTCCAGCCCCTCTGTTCCCAAGCTGGATGGTTTGTTTTCTTTGAAATACAACTTTTCCCTGGGAACAGCCATAATTGCAGTGCATAGCTGTGGAGGCACAGTGGGAAGTGCCCGAGGAGACGCCGGTCCCACCGGCAGAAGCCATCCTTGCTGGCTGCTCTGTCTTGTTGCCCCCTTCCTGTGGCCGGCACCACATCCCCCAGGAGCTGTCTGCCAGGGTTGTTCCCTTCATGGTGATGGAAGCTATCACCAGTGCGGCCAGTCCTGCTGTGGTCAGGTGCCTGGCATTTGTCCAGAAGACTGTGCTTGTTAAAATTAAGGGCTTGTTACACTCTAGTGGATCCCTTTCTAATTATTCCCCAACTATTTAATGTGGCTTACTACAGGTAGTTCATGCAGTGCTGGGCTGGGGTGCTGTTGCTTTGTAGCTCAACGAGCCCTGGTGGCAGCAGCCCCATCCCTGGGGAGGACTGGATGACCAGTGGCCCTTGGATGGGAGCAGTGTGGGAGGGGGCGTTTGAAGGCCACAGTGCTGGGCTTTGGGGCTGGCTGTGGGGTGCTAAAAATGAGTTATCCTGCTGGTCCTCAGCCCGGTGCCATCTGCACCAGGACTGATGGCATGGTGCAGGCTGGGCGGGAGGGTTGGGGAGAGGAGGATTGTCACTTCACCTCCCCATCCTGTTTAGAGGTGATGGGAGACCCTACAGGAGGTGCCACCTCCAGGTGCCACCAGAAGTTGCCAAATTAAAGAACAGAGGTGGTGACAGCAACAGATCAAAATAATTTTGAGTCAAATCTTTGCTAAGTCACCACTACTGGGCTCCCACGACCTGTCCTGAGGCCACTTTGCCAGCAGCCTCAGGGAGCTGGGACAGGCCATCCATGAGGCTTAGTCTTTCCTTTGGCCCTGCTTCGCTCCTGCTCCTGCAAAATCACCTTTATTTTCTCATAGGTGTAGGATCTGGCTTTGCAGGTTTTTTTTTTTCTGGAAAGCCACTTGCTAGAGCTGAGACACAAGGTTTTTAGAGGAGCATCTTGGTGAGCATGGTGTAGCACTGCACCGTCTTTGCCCCCTTGCTCTCCTAGGCCAGAACCATCATGACCTTCAGGCTTTGTACTGGGACCTGGTCCTTCCTCAACATGTCCTCCAGCACCATACACAGGGCTTGCTGTGTGATCCTGCTCTCCTTTTCACTCAGCTCCTCTGACACATCTTGACAGCAGAGCAGGAGAAAGCATGAGCTCCCAGTCATGGCCTTCCGTCTTCATGGCAGGGCAAATGGTTCAGAAGCCAGTGGCAGGGACAGCTTCACCCTAAAGGACCCCAAAGGGACCTGATCCTCTTGCTGGGTGATGAAAAGATGTGGTGGATGTAGCTATTTCCCCACTTTTCCCTTTAGGACCCAAGCTTGGTGCTCCCCTCACCAGGGCATGCTGTGAGCTGTGGGATGGGGTCCAGATGCACCCAGTTAACCTGGGCATCAGCCCTCACTGGTTTAGAGGGAAACCTGCAGTGCCTGGTGCTGGCAGCTTCCACTCTGAGGCCATCCCCTGCCTCCTGCTGTCTCCCCTCTCCCTGTGCTGCAGGGTGGCTGGGGCGGATGGAGCAGGGTCCAGAGGAGCAGGAGCTGGCGGAGGACCTCTGCCAGCAAAAGCCCCAGGGCCTTGCCCCAGCAGGGCCACCTCCATCCTCCTCTTCCCCCATTTCATTTTCGACTTGCACCCCATGCCAACGCTACCCGCAGGGCTCCTGCTGGAGGTCCCACTGTGGGATGGCTGATGGTGCCCCTGGCATCTCACCTGTGCTGTGCCTTCTGGTTGGGGGGATGAGGATGGTGGCCAGCAGTGGGTGCCAGAGGAGCAGGCAGCTGCTGGCATTGTGCTGGTGGTCCTGTGTGAGGGCAGTGCCAGTTTAAGCACCTGTCTTCACTGATAGAGGCTGTGCCTGGTGTTGATAACAGGCATGGAAGTGAAGGGGTCCTGGGTACCATGGGGGAAGCCCCATGGGCAAGCATGTCCTGCGTGGGGGCCTGGCTGTGGCCAGGAGTTTGGGGTCTCATTCTGGCCCATGGCATCCATGTGGCAACCCCCCACAGCATTCCCAGTCCATATTTCTGTCCTCTCATCATCTCCCTGCCCTATGACAGCCCCCAAGCGGATGGAGTCTGTCCTCTCTGCCACGCTGCCTGCCCGGAGGGGCAGGTGGGGTGCCCACACTATGGCTGCAGTGTATGGCTCATGGTATATGAGGTTTGGGTTATGGCTCTGGTGGCTCCCACTGTTGATTCCCGGCCAGCAGTCACTGCACCTCTGTCAGTATGAGTTGCCAGGCAGTGGGCAAGGCTCTCTGCAGGCAGTGATGTGGAGATGCTTGCCTTTGGGCAACCAGATGTGCTGGCTCTCGTGGTGCTCAGCATGAGTGCAGAACTGCAAAGACCTTCCCAGGTCCCACTGCCACCTCACTCTGGGGTAGGACTGCCCCTCCCCACCACCACATGTCCCCTCCAACCTTGTCTGCTGCCCCCAGCCCTCCCAGGCAGCTCCACACCTACTTGTGCCTCTTTATTAGGGAGCATTTGTACATTTATAAAACAGTGACACACATCTCTTGTCTTCACCAGCACAAAGGCATTCATGCTGGCTCTCCCTCCGCGGTGCCCGTGCCCACCCCGCTCCGGGCTTGCTGCTGCTGCTGGCAGGGAGGGGGCTGCATCCTGCACCCCACGACCCACCACTGGAGACCTTGGTGTAAGGCTGGCTGGCATGGCATGGCATGTTCCCAGGCTAATGTGTGGCACCCTTCTGGGGACATCCCTGCTTGGTCCTGGGTGTTGGGTGCAGGGGAACCCTGTGAGGAGCTGGCATGGGGTGCTCCAGAGAGTCTCCTTGGGGAGCAGCACTGTGCCTGCCCTGCTGGAGTGCTTGCTGTGCCCCCCCCATGCAGGAGACATCACGCAGCCAGGTACTTGCACCAACGCAGAAAACATTTCCACATGGGTGCATATTTTGGGGGGCCGTTGGGCTGCGCATACCCCGAGCCAATGCTTTGGTCCCTGCCCTGTGTGTCCCATGTGTGGGGCCTTGGGGCCTCCAAGGCTGATGGCTCCTCCTGCATCTATGGCTTTGACCATGGTGCAGCATGGCCGTGTTCCATCTGCAGGGACCAAGGATGGGCACCAAACTGGCAGGGGCAGGGGCCACCTGGCTCAACTGCAGCCTCCCCCAGAGGTCCCAAATTCCTGCCCTGGGGGTCCCCCTCTGCTGTGTGTGTGTGTCGAGGGGGGCTTTGCCAGCCCGCCCCCCCCCTCCTGAGATATTTTTGGGGCGTTCTGCCCTGCGCTGGTGTCTGCTACAGTGGAGGGGGAGGAGGCAATGTCAGACAGGACAGGGAGTACTGTGGGTCCTGCTGTGGGTCCTGCTGTCTCGGGGCAGGCAGGAGGGCTGTGGGTGCTGGTCCTGGCTGAGGGTCCAGCCGGTGGGTTGGGCTGTGGCTGTCTGGGCGGTGCTGGGCACGGGGCACCCTCCTAACCGTGTACAGTCTGGGGGAGGCACAGCGGGTGCTCAGCACCCGGGGGGTGTGTGTGGGGGGGTGGGAGCATGGCAAGGGGTACGTGCACGGTGCAAAACAGCAGCGACAGGCAGGGGAGC
>VZRU01004873.1:13630-25226 GCA_013398155.1 Pedionomus torquatus | reverse complement strand
AAAGGGCGGGGGGGCCACTGCGTGGCCGGTGCCGGCAGCATCGCCGGGGGCGAGCGGCATAGCCAGTGCTGGCAGTGGGGTGGGGGAGGCGGGGGCCTGCTCCCACTGCACCCAGTGCCGCAGTCCCTCTCCATGCGGCCAGTGGGGAGGGGGGTGGCAGGGGGCTGCCCCCCCGCAGTCCCAGGCTGGCCTAGCAGGCGAAGTCCTCGAAGACACCCTGGTGAGGGTAGTGGTGGCGGTGGTGGTGGTTGGGCAGGATGCCCGCGTTGTAGGCACCTTCCACATGCCGTCCCAGCGTCTCACAGGGACTCTGTGGAGATGGCAGACAGTGGGGTGGGCACAGACCCTATGCACCCTGTCCCCCACCAGCCCCCTGCCCAGCACACCCCATCCACAGGAGTCGCCCCAGGGACACGTATCTCCCGGTCACCCAGCCTGAGGGCACCAAACATGGAGCCATGCTGTCCCTCACACTTGGGATGATGCCCCTTCCACCCAGGATGGATGCTGATACTGCCCATGCCCTGTCCTCACAGTCCCCCGGGCAGTTCCCCCTGCCCCCTCCCCCAAGGGGTACCTGGTCTTTGAGCTCCTCCAGTCCCAGTGTGGCGATGCTGCCTGAGGGCTTCTTCAGGGGTGGCTTGGAGCGGCGCAGGACCCGGCTCACCCTGTCCCGGATCACCTGGGTGCACATGGGGGGCAGTCAGCCTCAGACCCACATGCCTGTAGCACCCCGTGTGTGGACACCCCTATGTACATGGGCTGGCCACCTGATTCCCTGCCCAGCCAAGAACCTGGTGAAGACAGCACCTCTGCCTGCCACCCGCCCTGTCTTCAGACCAGTGATGGATGCTGGGGAACCTGTCCTCCTCCCACTGGCTCTAGTTGGCAGTTGCCCCATTTGGGAGATGCAATAGCTCTCTGGGGTGGTGACACACATCACCCCCTCTCCAGGGATCCTGGCTCCCACTCTGCACCTTGCCTGTGTGCAATAGCTCTGCTCCCACCACTAAGCCACAGCCTTGAAGGCTCAGCGCACCTCATAGACGTAGTCCAGGATCTCCAGGATGGTGAGGATGCTGGCACCGATGAATAGGCCCATCTGTCCCCCGATGTCCCCTGAGGAGGATGAGGAAGAGATGGTCACCAGAAGCTGCTGTGCAGCCCCCACGGAGCCCAGGGTGGGCCAGTGGGGCTGCGGGCAGTGCCAGGGCTGCTGGACAGAGAGGGATAGTGGTCACAGGGGCAGGGGCAGCAGGATGGAGGGAGCAGGGGACGTGAAGGATAGGGGATGGCCAGTGGCATGCCACCCTTCAACCAGTCTGCATCCAGCTCCTGCCCTGTGTGGTCCCTCCCTGATCCGCCCCACATCCTCCCAGGGCTGGGACAGAGAGCTCCACACATTGGGGTCCCATGGGAAGGTGGGGAGAGTCACCGAGAAGTCCAGCAAGGTCGTAAGCTTTCTTCTGCTCAATGGCCTCGTAGTTGAGTGCTTCAAAGAAGATGTCCAGTACCAGGAAGTTCTCCCTGTGGGGGACACTGCAGTACTCGGCAAGGAGTGATGGTCACCAACCCTCCCACCTCCACTGACACTCAAACCTTGCCACCCAGTCCCCCAGTTCCCCAGCTCCCAGGTGTTCCCCTACCCTGGTTAGTTATTCAGTCCAGTGCAGTGAGGACAAAAAAGGGGCATGTCCCAGGTCAGAAGGGACCATGGGGTGGGGAGATGTTGGCAGGAGGGCTGGGAGGACAGGGATGGGTTGGGGAAATGATGCTCTAGTGGCAGTCACCCCTGGGTGGAGGATGCTGCAAGGTCTATGTGTGCCAGGATCCACTTCCCACATGCTGCCAGGAGTGGGATGGAGGGGTCCCCAAGTTCCTTGCTCCCTGTCCACCCTGCTGGCACACCCTGGGGCTGGCAACTCACCGAATGTAGGTCTCGTTCTTGTTGTACTTGCGGGCGAGGTAGCGCGCTGAGCCCTTGTTGGGGATGCGCACCATGGAGATCTCCTTGCCGTAGCGCGTCAGGTTGCACGGCGTGGGGCAGCTGCAGCGCTCCTGGCTGTCCTCCACTGCTGCGTCTGGGGGGAACGCACATATCGGAATGGCTGTACCCCTCCTGCCCTCTCCCTGGGGGCACCCAGTGAGCCCCCAGCCACCCACCCGCTGCTGCACCTACCCAGCGTGTGGTCAGCACACTCGATGTACACGTTAGGGGAGCAGATGGACTCGTTGCCTGCAGAGAAACAGCTGGTTGGGAAGGTGGGAGTCTGTCCCACTTCTGCCCCACCACCCCCCTTCTCGACCTACTCCCCTAAAGGGCAGTGGGGCAGCGGTGGCCTCGGAGTGCGGAGGGGATGGGGACACTGGCCTCTGGGTGCAGTACAGCTGGGACAGGGGTGGCCCCTGTCTACAGAGCAGATAGGGAAGGGGCTGATCTGGGGTGTAAGGAAGGTAGGCAGGGGCTGACACAGCATGCAGAGAGGATGGGATGCAGAGGGGTGGGCAGGGGTTACCCTTAGGTGTAGGCAGATGGGGTGAGGGGAACACTTGGATGCAGAGGGATGGGGCCAGGGGGACTCTTGAGTGAAGAAGGATGGAGTGGGAGAGACTCTGGGGTACAGAGGGATGGGATGAGGGGAGACTTGGGTGCAGAGGGATTGGGGCAGAGGTGATCTTAGGGTGCGGGCTCTAGGGGGCTGGGGCAGCTCTGCGCAGGACCGCCAGGGCAGCAGGGTGCCCCCATGCTGTCACACGCACCCCTCACCTGGCATGTGGACCATGCGGCAGTGGCAGCTCCGCACCACGGCCTCCTTCTCGCACTGCAGGCGGCAGGCAGCGATGCTGTAGGTGTCGTAGCCGGGCAGCGTCTGCTCCCCCTGCACACTGGCCCGGCAGTTCCCCCACGGCTGCGGCAGGTAGGTGAGCTGCCACGGTGAGAGGGACATCGCTGCAGGGCCAGCCTCAGGCTGGGTGCCCACAGGCACCTCCCCGGGGTCTGTGGGGCATTCTGCCTTACCCGCTGCTCCTGGCAGGACACAAAGGTCTGGAAGCCGGGCGAGACACCGAAGCCCAGCTGATGGATATAGGGTGGCTCGTCCTGGCTGTGGATCTGGACCCTGATGCCAGCTTCGAATGACGTCTCGTCTGCAGGAGGATAGTGGGGCTGCACGCCTGCCCACAGGGACAGCCCTCTGCCTTGCCCCAACACCCACCCAGGACCTGCACCCTGGGCCCAGCACCCCTCTAGTGCCCTGCTTGCCCCACATTTCCCTGGCCGGGGTGCCCTGCTTGCTCAGCAGCCCCCTCACTCCCAGCCCCCTTCACCCATCTCCCACTCACTGGTCTCTCTCCAGATGGGCAGGTACTCCTCCTGCTGGATGTCCAGCATGATCTCCAGCCCGTTGCCCATGCCACCTTGGCGGGTCACCCGTGGGTTTCTCCGGTCCCCATTGAAGGTGTAGCACTTACCATAGCGCGTGTAGACCTGGCAATGGAGAAAGGGGGCTTGAGGGAGCAGGCAGGATCTTGCAGGGTGTTCTGCAAGCAGGATGAAGATCAGGGAGACCCCCTTTCCAACCTCATGGAGTTGCTCAAAGGGGCAAACAGTCTTGCATATCCCTTGGATATGCACCCCCCTATGCTTCCACCCCTCCACCCTTGCTGGAGGGGGGGGTGAAGCATCTCTCGCAGAACCCACGGGGCAGCCCAGCTTTCCTGCCCCTGCCAGGAAGGGACTCACAGGGGTGAAGTCCTGGGGGCTACAGCGCTCCCCCTGAAAGCGACACTCCACCAGCATGTCCTCGATCTGGTGGCCCAGGCGGTGGAAGAAGCTCTGCATGGTGCGCTCGGAGCGGCGGGGTGGCAAGAAGCGCGAGTAGTTGGCGAGGCGCATCAGCCATGCGCGCTGGTCCTCGCCCAGCACGTCCAGCATCTCGGGCACCAACGAGCGGTTCTCTTGGGCCAGCCCCAGCCACTGCCCCACCGAGTAGAGGTCGGGCTTGGTGAGACGCAGGAAGCGTGCCCGGTTGGGGTTGCAGAGGGTGACGGCCGGGAAGCGGAGCTGGGGGGCTCGGGCAAGGCGTGCCCGGGTGTGCACAGGGTGTGAGAGCAGGTGGTGCAGGCGGTCGGTCGTGCTGGTGGCCAGTAGCCCGGCGGAGGCCAGGAAGGCCAGGCTCCAGAGCAGGCGGCGCAGGCGGGACTGCGGCCGGGTGCACATGTAGTGCAGCCCAGGGATCCTGGTGGCTCGCAGGACGCCGATGGCAAGCTGGGCAGTGTCGCCATCCTGAGCTGCTGCCTGATCTTCCTCATCCGCTTCCTCGTCCCGGCAGCAGGCAAGGGGCAGTGGCATGGCTGTAAGCAGGGTGGCTCCTCTGGAAAGTGGGGTACAGGCTGTCCTCGAGGCTGCCTGGGGTCCCTGGTCCCCTCCTGGGAGCTCTCCCTCCCAGGAGGCTTTTGCTCCGTACCTTCCCGGAGACGAATGTGGCAGGCGCCTTCCTGAGCTGCTCCGGTGACGGGTGAGGGGAGGGAGAGGAGGGGGCTGCTGCAAACACACGCCTTCCCCCAACCTCCATTCGGGAATGGAAAATTCCTCCCGGAACTGGGCTGGGACAGATGGGGGTGTTGCATTACCCCAGGCAGGGTGACCTAGCAGCACCCAGTGACCCAGCATGGTGGGCACTCGTGTCTGGATGGTGATGTCCTGTTCCAGCCAGGCTGTGTGAATCTTGTGCCTAGGAATGCTGTGCTCTGGCTTGTACCCATTGTCCCCTGCCCAGGCACTACAGCCACTCTGGATGCCTGCCTGGACATCCAGGGTCCCTAACCCGGGCTGCTCTGGGGCTGGAGGCCCTGTCCCATGGAGGCAGGACAGTGCCAGGCCTGGGAAGCAATCACCTCCTACCAGCACTGCTCGGGATTACATGTGTACCTTGGTCCTCAATGCTGTACCGTGGTATCCCCCACACTGGGGCTGGGGACCCCAGTGGATCTGGCCTCTGTATGCAGGAGAAGTGGGGTCGTGGGGCAGGAGGAGTAGAGCTGTAGAGTGGGAGCCCACCTGAGCCCAGCGGGCGCTTTGAAGTGACGGTGAGGCTGTGATCAGAGCACAGTGGTGGCGGGGGGGGTGTCTCTGCACCAGGCTGTCAGTGCAGCTGGCAGGGCCCCGACAGCCTGTCAGGGTGCCTTCAAAGCTCAGCACCGCATTCCCCGACAGCCTCTCATCTCCCACTGCTGCCACTCCCAGGCACCCGCCTTTGGCACCCGGGTCCCGCAGCTTCCACAGCCCTCAGACAAACCAGGGCTGTGGTGTCCCCCCATGAAGGGCAGCATCCCTGCTGCTCCAGGGCAGCTGGACAGGAGGAGACAGCCGTGAAAGGGGGGACAGAAAAAGGGGGAGCTGAAATGACTCCCAGCATCACCCACGATGCGGGCCTTGCTGCCTGAGCAAGGTGTGACTGTAGACATCCTGGGGACCCGGCCAGGATCCAAGCTGGCAGCTTGGTGACAGGCGCAGAAGGACACCAGGTAGGCCAGGAATGGGGTTTGGGAATGGGACGGACGCTGAGGGAGGCGAGCGGAGGCAGTGGACAACATCTCCGGTAGCCAGGGCAATTCCCTCCCACCCCGCCTCCATCACACCCTGCCCCGCAGCAGGGAGAAGCCCAGCCCAAAGGCACCCAGGGTGACAGCTCTGGACCTTGCTGGCTGTGACCGGGGGCAAGCCCCGGCATCCCGGTTCCGCAGCTCCCGGCACCCCTGTGCCCCGGCTCCCGGCAGCCGCAGGCAGGGGGCAGCAGGGACCCGCGTTTGGGCGGCAGAGGGTGCGCAGCGCCGGCCCCGCCGGCACATCACCACCGACCCTCCCAGCCCCCGTTCTCCCTGCCCAGCCCGGTGTGTCCCGGCGACGGTCCGTCCCCATCCCGCCCACCACGGGATGCCCACGCTTCTCTGCTTGCTTTGCTGGAGGAGAAAATGCTCTTGCGGGGCTGCAGTGTTCCCCCGGGACAGAGTGCATCTCCCTGGGGACACAAAACCCTCGCCACACGTATTGCCCCACGCCCCAGAGCTGTCAGCGGTCCTGGCACCGTCCCCGCCGCCGCACAATGCCGGGGTGAGCAGGAGCAATGCCGTGGGGTCCCTGCTCTCTGCACCCCCGGGACCAGCCCAGTGGGTCACCCCGTCCCACACTGAGCTGTCCCCTCCAGCCTGGGTGTCCCTGCACCATCCCTGGGTCACGGCTCAGCTCCCCCCATGGCCGTGTGTCTGCGTGGGGCTGCTGGAGGTGGCTCGGCTCCTTGTGAGATTTATTGAAGCTCTGAGAGCCGGAGGCTGCCAGCCTGATACCATCAGCCCCTTGCACACCAGAGCAGCTTTTATATTAGTTTTCTTTAAAGGGAGGATGAGCTTCCCAGACTGGAGGAAATGTCATTTCTCCGAACACTTCCATCTCATGTCGGTTCAGACATCTACGGGCAGCATCACAATCACCCTGGAGCAGGGCAAGGGATAGGGATGGGGTGCAAAGGCTGGGGCACTTAGGGACAGAGCTTGGGGACAGGGACTAGTGTGGAGCAGGGCTGGAGGAGAAGGTCCAGCAGTGGCATCAGCCTTGCCTCCTGTTGCCTGCAGCCCCAGGTGGGTGGTCATGGCTGCAGGGGCATGTAGGGAGGGCAGGGGTGCCTGTGGCACCCAGCTGAGCTACTCACTTGTTGGCTGCTGGGGTGCCGAGGCCAGCTGTGAAATCACGCTGGCGAGAGCACAGCAGAGTCCTGAAGGGCTTTGCCTTTCCAGCATGACAAACCCAATTAGATAACAGGGAGTGCTTGAAGAGGAGGAGGAGGAAGGGCAGAGGAGAGCCTGCCTGCACTGGGAACATGATTTCCTTCCCGCAGCTGACCCAGAAAAGTGCCTTGAAGGGCTGGAGCACACGTGTCTAGCTGCGGATGGTGCCTGGGGCATGGGCTCTGCTTGTTAGGGACCCATGGGTGCCATAGCCTTGGGACTGGGGTGGCAGGATTCTCACACCATGTGCTGGTTTCCTCGCTCAGCAGCCGCATGCCGGCATCCCCACGCCGCGCTCACGTGCAGGGGAGACCCCATTAGGGAGGTAATTTCTCGACATGATTCTTCATTTCTTTGCTCTCTGCCGTGGAGACACACTGACCTTGACAGAAATAGCTGCTCATGCCTTGGCAGGAGGATTCCAGCCAGAGATCAATGGGGTCCTGGCATCCTCCTCTCCACCCTACACAGTTCTGGGTCCCCCCGACATCCCTTCTACCCCCTGGGGCTTGCCAGCCTGCCCTCCTGATGCAACCCACGATAACAGGATGCTTGCCCCCAGCATCCTCCCCCCAGTTCACCCCAGCTCACCCACTGGGGGTGCAAGAACGAGCCCACACACTCCCTTGTTCCCCATCCCCACCACTGCCAGCCCATTGTGCCAGCCTCTGGCTGATCCCAGCTCACGCAGGTATTTCCGCGGCTTACACAGCTCCCCATGGTATTTAGCCTCTGGAAGACGACATTAAACATTGCAAGCAGTGACAAATCCTGATTGCTCCGAGGAGACAAGAGGCCGTGCTAAGCTTCCAGCCAAAAATTTTCAAATGAGCTGCAGCATGCGTGGTGCTGGAGGGTTCTGCTCCTGCACGCCCCAGGCACCCAGCCCTGCTCCCATGTCCTCATTGGGACACCCAACCCTGCTCCCACATTCCCGCTTGGACATGCAGCTGGCAGGCATGCCCTGGACATGGGCATGCCACGTAAGTGGACATGGACACCATGTACACCAAGCACGCCAGCACAGAGACACCCTTGAGAACAGTCCTCACTGGACCATAATTAGGATGGGAATGGGAAGACACCGGAGTGCTGCCCACCTTGGGCTTGGTGGGGATGGCAGTCTACGGGTAACCTAGAGGGTCATCCCCAGGTACCCCAGCCTAGAGGGCAAATTATCATGGACAGGGTTGCAGTATAAAGGAAAGCAGCCTCCAAAATTGGAAATTCTGCTTCTTGAGGCAGGCAGCTGGAGGCACAGGGATACCCCTGGCCAGGAGACACAGCACAGGAACTGGGGCCAAACTGGGATGTCACTGACAGAGCTGGGACAATGGCACACCCAATCATACTCTTACCCCCTGCTGTGGCCATTCCAGCCCTGGAGCCCAGCTCTGCCAGATCCCCTCACCATGCCTCTGGCCCCCCGTGGCAGCCCCCCCCAGCGTCCCCAGCAGCCTGCTCCCCCCGTGCAGCAGGGCCAGGCCCTGCCTGGGTGCCCCGGGAGGGAAGCCGCAGCGCTGACGCCAGCATTGCAACTGCCCGGGATATAAGATCCGCTTGGATTCAGCAATTTCAACTCATTTCAAGCCCGATTCTGCAGCAATTTTCTGAGCCAGTGGGATGTTTTCGCCTCTGCAAACGTCCCCTCTCATGCACGGTCGCACCATTTCCCTTCTCTGCTTCCAGGAGGGGCTGGGAAACGGTGCCAGTTTGGCTCGACCCCAGCTCCAGCAGCAGCACAACCATCCCCCACAAGAGCAGCCCCTCAGCGCAGCCCCCTGCCCCACGGAGAGCTGTGGGGATGGCTCCCGTGGGATGCAGTCCTGCTTGCAGGGGCCAGGGCTCCTGCCTCCATGGGGCACTGGGCTCTGCAGCCTCAGACCTGGCAGAGGAGGGCACCTTTGGCAGAACACTAGTTCTGGGACGGACTCCTTGATTCCCCTGTCCTACAAAGGGTCAAGCTTTGGAGTATCCTCTGTGGCTTCCTGACCCACTTCCCCAGAGAAGGGAGGAGGAGGGAATGCTGTGGGGCTGCAGTGGGGCCAGGGGATACTGAAGGCAGGGGCCAGGATTGCTCTTGCCACCCCAGATGTGCCTGTTTCTGTGCCACGGGGCAATCCATGCCAGATGAGCCCCCTTGGCCAAGCCTAAGCCAGCAGCAGAGATGTGGGTGCACGGGGATGGCAGAGCCCCTCTTGTGCCAAGAAGGCTCGCTGCCGGAATACCAAGTGCTCAGCTGTGGTGTGGGCTGTACCACCAGGCAGGCAGAGCGGCGGGAGTCACCCAAGCCCCAGCACCAGGCATGATGCTGCGTCAGGGGCAGTGTGTAGCCTGGTGCCCCCCAGGAGGGGACACACTTCAGACCAGGGCTCCCTGCTCCTGGCAGGTCAGGAGTGCAGGGATGCAATGCACCACACACATAGTCGAAGACACCTCTCCAGCCCATCTCCCCCAGTGCTACCAGTGACACCAGTAAAGCAGGGGAACACTGGCACCATCCCGTTTTCAGAAGCAACATTCATGACAGCATACCCAAATTTGTGTGCCAGGGAAAGAGCCATCACCCCAGGAGTCCTGCACCAGCCAAGCAAGGAGCTGGAGGGGGCCTTGCCACTGATGCCACATGGAGCCAGGGTGGCTGTGACATGCAGGTGAAGGGCTGGGGACCCCAGGTCCTCACCTCTCGGCCCCGCTGTGCAGGCACAGCAGCACGCAGCTGCCTCCAGTAGCAGAGCAAGCGCCACTGCAAAGTTGTGCTTTCCCCTCCCACTGCTCCTGGGGGGAATTCGTCCCAGAATCTCACTCAGTTCCTCATTTCCAGCCTCAATTTATTCATGGCCAGTTTGTACCATTTGTTCTCGTGCCAGCATTGTCCCTTAGCTTAAATAGCTCTCTTCCCTCCCTTGTGTTTACTCCCTTGATGTATTTATAAACAGCAATCCCATCCCCTCACAGCCTCCAGCCTGCCAGCCCGCACGTGCCAATCGCTCCTGGTTTCCTCTCCCGATGCAGGCTCTGTTTGCCTGGGCAGCCTGGCTGCCTGGCACGGCATCTGCTCCAGCTCCCCGGCAGCTTCCTCAGGCCAGCCTGCCCAGGGCTCACATTATGCTCTGCCAAGGTCCCTGACCCACACAAGATGCATGGCTCTGCCCTATCCATCCCAGAGTGACCATGGGGCAGCATCCTACCCAGGTCAGGACCACTGCCCTGGCCATGACTAACCTGCTCCCTGCAGACCTCCCTGTTTTCATAGTTTGCTTGCATCTGCCAAGATGGTCACCTGGACAGGTGATGGAGCCAACACCAAGGGAACTGAAGGAGATAAAGTGCCAGGGCTGCTGGTGGAGGGAGGAGGCGTGCTGCAGTACAGGGTAGGGGGGCAGAAAGGCAGGGGGGCAGGAGCTGAGGAAGCCTACTTCAGCCTGTTGGAAGCCAGCAAACCTCTCTGAGATGTTGAGTGTGTTGCCTGGTCTCTCCCTAAGCACGCGCGTGGGGTCTTCAGGAGATATCTGCCCCATGATCCTGCCTCCTGTTTCCCCTGGGAGGGAATGGGGAAAGCTGTGGGGCAGAGCCAGGAGGTGCTCAGAATCCTCACGGGAAAGGGGTGCTAAAGATGCACCCCCAAACATGCCAACGTGAGCTCACCAAACTGCTAACATGCTCCCTGGCCTGGGTTTGGACTGTGCTGAGCATCAATCCTGCCATCACTCTGTGCACCCTCCAGCGCTCTCCAGCCAGCTTCCCATCCTCAGACACCCCCGCGCCGGGCACGCTGCCCCTGGGCACACAGCTCAGCATACCACGGATAAGCGCTGGGATGGGCTGCAGCTCAGCCTTGCTGCTGCAAACCCAACAAAACACACACATACACAGAGAGCAATAATTATGGTTTTGGGTAGCCGGAGAAGACCCAGCACCATGCGGGGTGCTGTGCAGACACAGCTGATCTGTGCTACTTGGCCCAAGCACCAGGGAAGGATCCCTATGGTCTCACACAGAGATGTAGTGCTGAGCCCGTCCATCCTGCAGGCTGGAGGAAGTGGGGAACATCAAGGATACCCAAAAGTGGGGTAGACAGCATCCCCAGGGCTCCTTTGTGGAGCTCAGGCAGCCTCTGCTCCCTGTCTGCTGTCACCTCACAGGTTCCCCAGTGCTGCAGGATGCCCCCTGCCCTGCCGGTACATCAGTGCCTCTGCCTTGCACCAGTTGGATACTGGTGGCTTTTGGCTGAGAGATGAGACCCTGAGCAGATCCTGAGGGGTGCCACCGGCCCCTCCTCTCTCCCCTTCACCCTCAGGGGCACTGCGAGGAGGCAGCGCACAGCACTGCAGTCCCCACTGCTCAGCTGCCCGGCGCAGGCAGAGCTCTCCAGGTCCCTGGGGACCGCTTCTCTTTGAAAGCAGCCGTGCAGGGACTGCTGCGCCGCCCGTCCCCAAAGGGTTAACAAGCAATTTCCTTTGCTGACAGCTCGGAGACCGTTCTCTATCGACTGTGGGAGAATAAGAGGGGAGAAGCAGCGAGATAAAAAGGCAGCAGAGCTGGCACCGCCTGCTTAATCCCAGCGTTTAATCTGCTGGGGCAGCGCAGGCAGCCTTATCTCGCCGTCCTTCTGCTGCTCCATCTCATTACTGCTCCCACGGCTGCGCGGGCCCCGCTGCTGGGAGATGTAAGAGCTGAACCGGGGAGCACTGGCCTGGGGCAGCGGCTGCTGCCAGCCCGCCTCGCTTGGCAGCCCCTGCTGGGCCCACTGCGCTGGCGGGCACACGCCTGGCACCCCACGCCTGGCACCCCATGCCTGGCACACACGCAA
>VZRU01004872.1:0-12545 GCA_013398155.1 Pedionomus torquatus | reverse complement strand
GACTGCTCAAAACAAACCAACCCAGCCAAGTCTGAGGGTTACTTGACCAAAAATAGAGGTTACCTTTATAAAAAAAAAAAATTAAAATAAACCCCAAACTTAAATTAGAGGATAAATTCAAGTGCCCCATTAAAGAGCAGCAATTGCGTAAAATCTGCAAGTCTGCCAGTCTCAAGAATGATCAGATTTCACTGTGGTCCACAGCACTGGTGGTCGCAATAAGCTTGTTTAATGGCATTAGTGGGCCCCCTTCTCAGTCACACAGATCATGCAGCGTTAACTTCAGCTCGTTAGAGAGCAGGCGGTTTTTCTCAAGCTGGCTGTACAGGCGCTCTGCAGCGGCAACAGGATTAGGGGAAACAAGAAGAGAGAAAAAGAGAGAAAGGGAAGGTTAGTAGAGCACCAGGATGAGCACGTCAAATAAGCCGTCTCCATACCACGTGTCCTCCATCAAGTCAGGGAGAAACAAGGGTTTGTCTTACTCTAACTTGCATTTCAGCTCAGGAAGGTCACAGAAGAAGCCAAGTGCAGGCAGAAACAGAAGTGCCACCAAGGGCTTGGGAAGGCAAAGAAAGGAAGAGGAAGACGCTAGAAGAGCCTGCAGAGTGGGCTGGACTTGAGTAAGAAAAAACTTGGGATGTACTTTAAGCCTGTGGAACGCTGTGCAGAAAGAAGTAGTCCTACCACAGCTGGACCAAAAGCACCTTCCAGAGTGACCACACAGCAGTGGGACTGACGGGGTTTTGACAGCAGGACACCAGAAGAACTGAGAATGACAGCATCTCATACCTAACCTGGATAACACACCTCCAGTGACGTGCCTTTATGTCACACTAACAACCCACCACGTCCAGACAAGGACTGAAGGCAGGATCTGTGAGGAAGCTCTGGAACACAGGTTCCTGTTTTCTCTCCACCTCAAGACAATTAAATGAGCAGAGCACAAACTGCCCTCACCTCCCACCCCGTCCCTGCCCTTACAGCCTCGCAGGGCTTTAGTGGCCACGCTCGTCCCCAGGGCTGGTACCAAGCACACGTGCTCATCAGCCGTTGGGAAGAGCCAGAGAAGGGGAGTGGTTCTCTGACCATCTCCCAGGACAGGTCACCTCTCAGGTATGGATGGCCACTGTCCTGCCACGCAGCCTGTCAGCCACCACTGAGAAACCATTTACCACGTATCTCTGCCCACCTCCCTGAGGTTATCAGACTGGGAGAACCTTGCCCGATTCCAGCATTTGGGGAAATTCTAGGCAGTGAAAAGTCCTTTTTTATGACAGCTTCCAGCCCAGCAGAACTAATCATCACAACCTGCAGTGATACACAGTGTGGTGCCTCCACCTGATGAGGGAGCACAGCAGTTCTTGTTGCCCTTAAGCTTCTCCTCAAATCCTGGTACTACAAGATCCCTGGAAATCTAGGGCCAAATCTAGGGCTACCCCTGAAGGGGATCTACACCATTCCTCATTGTTTTCACTATTTTGCTCTAGAACAAGACCTGGCCAGTTAAGGTTCAGGACACTGAGCCAAGCTGTTCACAGGGAGCAGCCAAAGCCATATCCCCATCTGCAGAGTCTCAGCCCAGTCCCTTGAGTGTGACAGCCACGCGCTTGGGGGGGACACTCACCCTCCCCCAGCCATCCTCAGACCTGCTCTAGCTGCACCTCACTGGGCAGGACAGAGGGCAGTAGTGACTGTCTCTTCTTTAAAGCCACTGAGGGACCAAACCAACAATTTCTGTCCCACCACAATCTAACACAAGGTTGAGGGAAGTCGTGGTGCGGGGGACGGGTACACCCCCATCCTGGCCTACACCACAGCCCGCTCTGCACATCAGCTGCTACTGCTGCCACTCGCTCTCTGGCCTCCAGGTTGGTTCTGAGCAGGCTGGCTGGGCACCCTGATGGTACTGGGTACCCTGAAGCCAGTCTCCAGACCCCAGGGGATCAGGGCTGGTCCTGGGCCTCCAGAGCAGCAGGGGATGGCAGTGAGCTGCTGACACAAGTACCAGTGAGCGCAGGCTGGTGAACGGCTTGTGGTCTTCAAGCAAGGGTTACTGCTTGTGAGCAGGAGCTGATGATCCACCCACCTAAGGGAACGGACTGAAGTTAATTAGTATGACCCTTTCCACGCCCAGGTCTGCTGGGGCTGGTTCCAGGGTTTGTGGCTGCTCCCCTCTCCACCCAGCCCCCAGGGCAGCCTTACCAGCCACCCTCAGAACCCAGGGAGCTCCAAGACCTGTGCCTCCTGGTCAGCTAATCTGCATTTCCAGCACTCCTGAGTCACCAGCCCAGCTCAGGGTAACCAGCCCACACAAGCCTAGCAATCCAGTCAGACCAGAAGCCTCTCAGAACCTCCCAGGGCAGAGTTGCATCATCCACCCATCCATCCACCGCCCAGCACAGAGTTCCACCAGGATGAGCAGGAAAAGGGCCTGCCACAGCCCAGCCTCCGATAAGATCGCTTGCAACACCACTGTGCAACAGCGGTACCACCAGCTCTGCACAGCGTGAGCCAGTAACAAACCCGCTGCCAACAGGACCTCCCCATGAAGAGAGACGCTGTTTCACAAGGGCAAGGTGTCACCTCCCACCTGGTGAGAGCTGGCAACTCAACACTGGGCTGGAAGCCTCCACACACCCGGACACTGGTGACAGAAGCCCTGCCACTCCCATGGGATCTAGAGCCCCCGCTGCAGCTGCAAGTTTAATTACTAAGAGTTATGGCTTCTTGCTTTGGGCTTACAGGACAGGGTTATTGCCCTCTACCCCAGGAGAGTCAGATGACCATCTACAAGCTATGATGCTTTGAAATTCCTTGTGGGAATGCTCTCTCCTTCCCTACCCAGACCTGGCAGAGAGGGGACAGCCCTGACACAGGAGACAGAGTGAGAACAGACAGGGGCAGTTGAGCGTGTCAGGACTATCCTTACTGCTGGTGCCATCAGTGTGGAGAACAGAGTGACACAAACCTGAGGAAACCACGGGAGGTGTCTCATTTCATCAAAATTCTGCTCATGAAGGGCTCTTCGGGCACTGCAGCAGATGAACCAATCCAGAAAGGAAAAAAGTATTTGACAAGCCGCCACAAGGCAGCACATACAGTTACGAGAGGTGGATCAGTGTTTATGATACCAGAGCAACTAACAACACACTCGTGGGTGAGGCACCTCAAGTGTCTGCAGCCTGCAGTGCTCAGTGAGAAGCTCCATGCCACGCTCCCAGGAGGACCCTGTCACCCCCAGCCCCTCCACACAGGGAGGGGAGGACCCTGCAAAGGGCAGCCCCCTGGCTGGGGTGCCCACATTCCTGAAGCAATGAGCCACGCTTCCCCTCCGCGGGCACAGGCAGCACCTCACGCCCCACCAGTCCTACCCGACTGGAAACCAGCCAGAGCTCACTTGATATTTATTAGCTTTCACACCCTGACAGTGACCTAGCGATTATCAGGCGTGGTGACTTCCCACAGCAAGGCAGCGTTTGGCAACCAAGGCCAGTGACTACCACAGAGCAGGGAGGTGTGAGAAGTGTCTTCAGCCAGGCTGGAGCAGGCACAGCTCAAGGACCTCCTGGGACAAACCTCCCCCGTTTGGCCCCAGAGAGCACACTGCGGCCCAGGCACCCTCCGCGGAGCTGCCACTCCCACCTGGGAGCCAAGAAGACACCCAAAGGGAAAAACCCAGTGCGTTAATGAAGCCTGGTGTGTATTCCAGGGAGGGTGATGAGGGTTGGCTTGAAGGCAACGTTGAAACAATTACTCTAAAGCAGCAAACAGGCACTAGAAACGCACTCCTCAGAAGCATCAACCGTTCCATTCGACTTATACAAGGGTTGTTTTCCTTAAAAAAAGGTGACATCATGCTCAAGCAAGAGGCAAGAGAAATACAAAAGGAGCTTTATGGCTCTACACAAGATATGCAGATGAGAACAACATACTCCCAGCTACACCCAGACATTGAAAGGGCAGCCCCTCAGCGCACAGCAGTGTCTGGCACATCGGGTCAAAACAGTGGGAGCTTTGTTTAGGAGCAAGTGCAGCATAACTGGGGGCTGCTGCTGCCGCTGTCAAGCTTCAGTGTCTTTACAGCGCTCGTTCCCAGGGATGCCCTGGGCACAGTAACTGGAAAAAGGTACTGGAATTCAGAGCGAGATGACGAGAGTGTGAATGCAGGGTGCAGATGCAGAACAAGCCATCAAGCAGAGAGGCAAATCCAAAGTGGAGTTTGGAATCGCAAGACTTATCTGTGTGAGATAGAAGGAGACACTAATTTTAAGAGAAGTTTAAGTGTTTGTCCACAGCAAACTTGGCTTAGGGAGCTTTCAGACGCTAGTGTTACAGGCACACTAAGGCTCTTCCTCTGCAGCCCAAGTACCTGGCCTCTCCCTGGTTAGCAGTAAGGACCCCGCGGAGCAGCCGTTAGTAGAACCCACTACAAATCCAAACAAAGAGCCAAGTTGCAGAAACACAGGAGTTCAGCTACTTCCACAGATCAGTTCAAGGCCCAGCACATCTCAAGCCTGTTATGGCATTTCCTAAGGAATCCACTCGAGCGCTATCCACAGCCTCTTCCAGGAGGAATCCTGAGACCATGGCCCAGTGGCTCCAGCAGGCAGCTAAGGCACATTACCTTAGGAAGCCTTTCCCAGTGGGACTGGGAATTGCACTCAGAGTTCAAGTCAGAACCCTTTCAGGCCAGCACAGCACTTTGTGTTACACATGCAGATCACAAGGACCAGGAGTTAGAGCACAGCATGCTGCAGGAAAGCCTCCACAATCCTGGAGGCAGAGATCTGTAGAAGTAACCTAGAAACAGTGCCATGGATTCTCCAGCTATGAAGATCACAGCAACCCAAGCAAGCTCTGGCGGTCTAGCCTGCTGAAGCGAGAGGCAAACACCAGCCAGCTCATATTTACATGGAAGTCATGTCATTCAGGGCGTGGTCCAGTTCCTCACTAATTGCTTTGTACTTCAGTTTCTGGGCATAGAGCTCATCTAGAAGAGGTTCAGGAGGAGAACAAAAGGGAAACAATGAGGGAAGGCAGAGTTCTTCCAACACCCTGGGGTAGGAAAAGCAGTATGGGATTCATGAACAGAAGAAAATGAAGTTAGATGTGGAGCCGTCATGACTCAGTATTAGTTGCTGACAATGACCGGGAGGATTCCAGCAGCCTGAGGACAGTCTGACCAGTAAGTGCCTTCCAGGATTACAAGCTGGCTCCGAGGGGAGCAGAGCCAAGAACTCCAGCCACATCAGCTTGTGAGAACAAGCCGCCCAGCCAGGTCAGCAAAAGCCACTGCCAGGAGGAGCAGCGGGGAAGGGCAGCTCCATCTGCTCAGGAGAAGCTCACTACACCCAAGGCAGGCACAGATCAATCGAGGTGCTTTGTTCTCGCCTTGAGTGTCAATACAAAAACCTGCTGGGGAGAAACTAGTCACATAATAGTCATGGGCATCGGAGGGAATTCCCATCGTGTAGCAGAGCCAGGCAGTGTGAGCCCCACAGACAGGCCACACCCGTGTTCTCCATCAGGTAATGGAGCAGACCACGGATCACCCGCCTTCGGGGATGGAGGCAGGCCTGGAACTCCACACTGCTGCACTCCTTGAGCACCGCGCAGAGCTGGCACGGGCTTCCCCCTGCTCCGGCTGCCTAGTACCGTACAGCTGGTAAAGCTGTTAACGGCTTCACAGAGCCCACAGAACTTTGTCAGTTGTCATAAACTAGGTCACTTCAGCAGCAAGGCTGGAGACTGGAGCCAACTCTCCCATCAACGTGTCTCAAGGAGAGAGCATGCAGGGATCTGGCAGAGTTTTTGCCGTTCCCAATAAAAGCTTGCCCTGGATCATGAGGTGGCTCGGATTGCTGCTTGGCGGTGGTTCTGGAACAGTTCAGCTGACACCATTGCTATTTCTAAATTTAAAAAAAAAATAAATCTCCCGAGTGACTCCAGATGGTGGGATATGGCTTTGAATCTCCAAGACCTAGCACTGAGGGATCGGAACGGCACACGCTGTGGTTGAGGCAGGATGCCTGTATGAGTTCTGGTTTACCAGCAGCACTGCTCCAGACACAGCCCCAGATTTAAGGAAGGCAGTCGGAACCTTCTCCTTCCACGGTTTGGGGAAAGGTAGGACTCCGTGACAGCTAGCCTCGGGAGTGCTCCTGAAGTACTGTGAAACCAGGAACAGGGGGAAGAAAGGACCCCATCCTTGGCACAGGCCTCCACGCCACATGGATGAGGCTCCTGGTGATTTAGTCTTGAACCAGGAGCGATACGGGTCCTAGGTCTTCAGAGGGGCCATTTCAAGACTGACTACTGCAGCTGACTTGCAGCAACACTCTCTGCAGCAGCCAGCCGTCTGCATGAGATCCTCCACACAAGTATGTTTTTGTAACCAATTCCTGTAGGGTTCAGGCATTTTTTCCTACACCACTCCTTAAACTGGGCTAGGTTGGAGCACAGGAATCCAGTTACATTCCTGAGGACATCACAACCAAGACACAGCAGCCACACTATCTGTTGCTATCAGTCAGATAGGGCAAGGTGTTTGGATCAGGAGTTTGAGGGCTGCCACAGCACAGCCAGGGAGCTGTTTTCAGAGCAGATACATGGGGCATGAATCTTGAGCCCAGAGGCATCAAGCCTCACCTCAAAAGCCAGGTTAGGTCATGCTCCGAGAACTGAGGAGCAGAGCAGTGTCTCCACTCTCCAGCTATCTGGGAGACAGCTCTCCTCAGGTCCCCACTCCTCACCATGTATTCTTTGGCTTCCCATCCCCAGAATGTACCTTCCAAATCATCAATTGTCTTCTCCAGCTTGGCTACAGACCGTTCAGCAAATTCAGCACGGGTCTCCGCCTGCCAGACAGAAGCGAGTCAGTTAGTGCAACAGCTCCGGGACACAGCAGAAGCAGCATCGGCTGAGGACATCAAGTCTCCCACCCAGGCAAGCTCAGGGCCGTGTACTCAGCTGGGCCATCCCACCATGGTCACTCACCTCTTTGAGTTTATCAGTCAGGATCTTGATCTCCTCTTCATATTTATCCTCTTTTTGAGAGTACTGTGGAAAAGGAGAGGAGTCAGCAATCAGCAGCCCCAGGTACCTCCCACTCCAGAGAGCCCACAGCTACAGGAGAGACAAACTCTTCACTGCAGCACTCACGCCCACAGAAACATCCAACTGGGAGTTGTTCACACCCCTACCCTGGCCCAGCAGAACTGGGTCAGGCAGCAAGTCCCACATCATGCACGTAACAAACTTGGGCACAGAAAAATTCTCATCCCAGCAGCACCAACACCTGGGCTGATGGAGGCTGCCCCGAGGTGGGGAAGGGCAGCCAGACCTCCCGCACTCCCAGCTCCTACGGCCAGCGTTAGCCCTGCACCGCATCCGTTAGCTCTCCTGGGAGAGCTGCAGCTGCATCACTTCCATCCCAGTGGGTGCTCCGCTGTCACACACCCTCCTACCGAAACAGAAATCTTTCTGGCCCTTGGACAAGCAGCCCTACCTTCTCAGCCTGAGCCTCAAGAGACTTGAGATTGTTGGTGACATTCTTCAGCTCTTCTTCCAGCTCGGAACATTTACTGTGGGTTTTTTGTAAAGAAAGGGAAGAAAAAAGGAAAAGAAGAAGTGGGAGGGAAAGACAGGAGACACAAGAAGTGAATCCACGTGCAGGGAAGACCAGGAAGTTCACAAGGAGGTGGTCTGCGATCAGACTGGATGGGACCCTGCTTTCAGGCACTTGTGCGGAAAGCAAGTTCCCTTCTCGCCTCCACGTTCATGTTTTAAGTATTCTGCCAGCACAGGCACGGGGCACTGAGCTGAACAGCTGAGACATGGACACAGATTTCTGCCGGACCTGGAGTCTTCAGGTAGAAACTGCACGTTTAGTTTGCTGTAAGGAGGGAAGCTGCTCTGATGGACAGATGAACAGCCGCCACCACTACTCCGGCAGGAATGTTTATGGGTAGAGAGGACAGAACATTCCAGGAGAGAGAGAGAGATGCAGATAAGCTGAGGGAAGGAGCACAGCAAGAAGACCACAAGAGTTCTGGTTTAATGGTTCAAGAAGGGAAAGGTTAGTACCTTTTCTTCAGCAACAGACAGACACTTCAAGTTCTGCTCCATCACTCTGATCTGCTCCTGCAGCTCCCGGCAACGACTGTTAGTGACGGTCACACGATGGCACAAGCCGGGTGGGGGCAAGGGTCAAAAGGAGCACCAATAACACAATACCGCAGAGCAAAAAAAGGAGGTAAGGGAGAAACACAAAAAAGTCATGGTCACGACATGCATGTCTGGGCAGGAAGCACAGTGCTACTGCTGCCTACACACTAACGTTGTTAGACAAGGCCCAGAGTACAGGGAAGCCCTGACCAGCTCCTCAAAGATCAGCTCAAGCATCCAGACACGTGAAAGGAGCCCAAACAGCGCAGCCTCCCGTTGTCTGCTCCGAGAAGAGCAGGCCCAGCTTGCTGCTCAGCGGTGCGGAAGCCTGTAGTGGTTACCGCAAATATTTGAAGAGGCTGGAGACCAAACTCAGCCACAGCTCTGGCTGTGAACACTCCACGGGCCACCTCAGCTCCTGGCCCAGAGTCTCTGCTGCTTTGAGACAAGCGCTGTGCATTCACGTGCCCCGTGGCACCGAGTAAGGAGGCAGTGACACACCTACAAAGCAGTGCTGGTGAATAAATACCGAGTGGAGAAGGATCCTCTGCCCTCACTGACCAGGGAGTCCCTCCGTGCAAAGGAACAGAACATCTCCACAAGGCAAATCACATCATTGCAAACTCCACAATCTCAGCGGATCTAATCCTGTTCCGAGCAGGAGAACATTCCAGCTCTTCCATCTACGGCTCTAAACCCACCCTGTGCTTCAGGCCTTGTGAAACAAGGTTAGAAACGCTGTGTTAGTTCCCATGCGAAGGTAGACGTGCTGGTTACATGCGAGCAGATTACTCACGACTCTGCAAGTTCGGCTCTCTCTTCAGTGCGCTCCAGATCTCCTTCTATAATCACCAGTTTCCGAGCAACCTGGGAGGAAGAAATGAAGTTGAGAGGAAGGAAGATGAGTTTGTACTTATAGGCTGAGCAAGACAGTAAAGGGAGCTCCAGCCTGCAGGAGTCACTGGGGCTGCCAGAACCTTTTGGCTACAGGAAACACTGACGTAGCTCTGCTGGGAGCCAGGCTCTCCCCCAGGATTCGCAGAGGAAAGCCCTGCCAGCAGGAAGAGGAGCCGCCTCTCCTGGCCAGGGTCAGCCGGAGCGGAGCATCCAAGGGTCTCACCTCCTCATACTTCCTGTCTGCCTCCTCCGCAATATGCTTGGCTTCCTTGAGCTGGATCTCCTGCAGTTCCATCTTCTCCTCATCCTTCAGGGCTCTGTTTTCAATGACTTTCATGCCTCTGCCCAAACGAAAGCACAGGGAAGGGAGATGCATAAAACAATCCCGTACAAGCCAGCAGCATATGAGTTTCAGAGCATTAACAGTGCTCCCCTGGGACCGTGTTGCTTCCTTTATGAGCTGCAACACCTCCGAGCGCAGCGGATGGCGCAGGAAGGCAGCCATCCCTGGGCTGATGCAAATACAGCAGCTTCGACTGCGCGGAATTAACCGTTCCTTGGGGCGTTACTCCAGCAGCAAATTTGGTCCCCGGATCAGGGGAAATACAGTGCTGCCGGGAAGAACAAGCCAGGCCGTCTTAGGGACTCCACACAGCTGAGCCAAGCACTTTCCAGGCAGGAACACAGGAAGGGCCAAGCCCATCTTTATGGCAGGACATGAGCTGGGTCAGGCTGTTCACTACAGCGTGTGCACCAATGAAGTGCATCAGCCACCTGGGAGCGGCCCACTCCCCTTGGAATCACTGCCAGGCCAAGGGACAGCCGGAGGGAGAGTGCCAGGCTGGCAGAGGCAACAGGAAGAGAGGCTTCCTCACCAGCAGCCACCTTTACAAGTCAACAGCATCCAAGAACCCCCATGTTTTCTCCTCCCTGGGAGACAGAGGTGCACGGTGGCACACAGCACTTCATCACTCCTTCCCCTCAGGTCCCAAGATGCTCATCCAAGGCCAACAGCATCATTTTAGCATCTTCACACAAGCGGGTACTGACTCCCACATCCCAGCCTTGATGTGGTATCTACTTTCCACCCTACAGGAAGCCCAAGAGGCTGATGGCACCAGGCCCTCAGTCAGGAACACGTCTGAGATGTCTGACAGAACCCTCGCTCACCTTTCACTTTCATCTGCAGCCTTCTCTGCCTCCTCCAGCTTCTGCAGAGCTGTGGCAAGGCGCTCCTGGGCTCGGTCTAACTCCTCTTCCACCAGCTGGATACGGCGATTCAAAGATGCCACTTCTGCCTCAGCCTAGAGGGAGCAGAGGAGGGTTGGCTCAGCCATGGTAGGTTTAGAGCAGGGCTGCTGAGCTCTTCCTTCAGCTTGACGGCAGCCCAGGGGAAGCCCAAACAAAGCCAGGGTGTTTTATCAACTTCCCCACAGAGGCTGAGCTCCCCGTACGCTTGCACGCACGTTAAGCTTCACAACGCCTCGCGCACACGTGCTTTGTCCGAGCAGCAGTCAGTCATCCCGCAGGTTCCTCGCCTGTCAGCTTGAGCTGACGTGACAGCCTAAGCCATAAACACTAAGTAGATGACTTACGCTAATGGGTCTTCTCTGCAGCTGCTGTAATCCTGCCAGGCCATCAATCACAGCCCCATTTATCCGCCACCCCAGAGCGCTGTGACAGCTACCATTTAGCATAAAGTCAGTTTACTCATGTGATCGGGACGCGAGCGTTGCTTGACACAAGCCCTCTCATCAGCAACGTGAGAAAGATTAACAGCTTCAGGTTCAGAGGTTCGCCAAGCTGTGTCAGGGCACTGCCAGGCCAGGCTCTCTGCAGCGTTGCCCCGACCCAGGGCAGCAGCAGCAGGGCTCAGCCGATCGCTGCGGTGCCCACAACCCCAGCAACCCAAGCCCCAGCGAGCCCAGTGCTCTGGGCTTCCTTCCTTCCTCCCTGCGACTCGCTAATAACTCAGAGAAAGAGCAAAAGCCTCAGCCGGTCTCGAGACAGGTCAAGGAGGCTGTTCCCCAGCAACAGCCACAGCCGCCTCGGCTCAGTCACACACACGGAGCTGGGGAAACTGCCACAAGCCCTCGGGCACCATGCATTTGCCAGAAGCGTGACCACAACAGTGACCGAGGCTTTAATGAATCAGCGGAGCTCGGAAGCCATCACGCCTTCAGCGAGGCCTGTTCTGGCAGCTCTGCTATCAGCCACAGGGCATCTGCTTACAGCCCAGACTGTCAGCCACAACCAGAGCCCGGGGGAAGCCCAGACGCTTTGGGGACACCACTGTCCCACATGAGCCACCCCATGGGAACCCAGCACCCTGCTCTACAGCAGGAACACCGCAGTGGAACAGAGACAGAGAGGGTTGAAAGCACTTCGGGGCAGCACCGTGACCTTCTACAGAGACGCGCGCACAGACACATGCCGGGCATATACGGAATAGCCCAGCTAATTGTAACAAAGCAGCCTGGAAGGACACGCTGCTTCCCTCCATGCCCAGGGAGGGAGGAGCAGCGAGATGAAAGAAATCAGTGTTAGAGCAGGACCTGACACAAACCACATTCAATTCCCAGAAGAGACTGTCCAAGCTCTTCCCCACCCCCGGGCTTGGCACCCCCTGTCCTGTCCTTCCTCCCCCCAGCATGTTTCAAGGCCAGGTTGCGAGAGCAGGAGTTGCGGAGGAGCTCCCCTGCTGGCACACCCTGCTCTTCATCAGGGAAACCCGCAGCACTTTGGTGCTCAAACAAGGCAGCCCTGCCCCACAGCCAGCCCTGCCGGCACCTTCCTCTGCAGGAGGAGGAGGAGGAAGAAGTGGTCTGCTCAGAGAGGAACAAAACGATACGTTAAACAGAACTAGGAGGGAGACTGCTTGACACAAACATCTTTTGCCTGCTCAGAAGGCAGTGAGCTGTCAAGGTGGAGAGCCTTCTCCTCCTCCTCCTCCCAGGGGATGGGGACACACCAGCACAGCAGCTCTCCATTTCCTGACCCCTGAACCACATCATTCAGCCCCGACTTCCTGAAGGCAGCGCTTAAACCCACCCAAAACCTCACTTGTGCTTGTACAGAGCTGCCTCTTCTCTGCAGGAGGGGTCCTTACACCTCTCTGGTCCTCACGCTCTCCTCTGGGAGCACAGGGATGACCCTTCCAGGCAGCCCTGCGGCCCCCCAGCAGCCTCCGTTACCCCAGGCTTCCTTCGGGAAGGCAGACCCGAGTCAGGGAGCTACCGGGAGCCCCACAAGCGGGGATCCCCTCAGCCCCCACCCCGACTCAACGTCGCCACCGAGACCTAACAGGGACATTCCTCAGGACCTAAGGACCGGCCCACAGGGCGAGTACGAGACGCCACCGCACTGGGAGCACTGGTTTTTCTTTCTCCCCAGCAGCGAGGCTCCAGAGAGCCGGGAGAAACATGCACGTTCCCATGACAACGCCGCTATCGCAGGAGAATTCCTTATGTGGCTGCAAAGCC
>VZRU01004871.1:0-11025 GCA_013398155.1 Pedionomus torquatus | reverse complement strand
ATTGTGCCTGACAAATTTGGTGGCCTTCTATTACAGCATTTGTGGATAAGGGGAAAGCAACTGACATCATCTACCGGGATTGCTGCAAAGCGTTTGAAACTGTTCCACACAACATCCTCATCTCTTAATTGGAGACATGGATTTGACCAATGGAACAGTTGGTGGATAAGAAATTGGCTGGATGGTCACACTCAAGGAGTTGCAGTGAACAGCTCAATGTGCAAGGGGAGGCAAGCAAGAATTGGTGTTCCTTGGAGGTCAGTACAGGGACTAGTGCTGTTTAACATCTTCGTTGGTGACATGGATTGAGTGCACCCTTGGCAAGCTTGCTGGCAACACCAACCTGTATGGTGTGGTTTATATGCTAGAGATGTGCCATCCAGAAGGACTTGGACAGGCTTGAGAGATGGGCCCATGCCAGCCTCATGAAGTTCAACAAAGCCAAGTGCAAGGTCCTGCAACTGGATCAGGGCATTCCCATTCACAAAAATGGTTTGGGTAGAGAATGGATTGAGAGCAGCCCCAAGGAGAAGGACTTGGGGATGTTGGTGGATGAGAAGCTTGACATGAGCCAGCTGTGTGTGCTCACAGACCAGAAAGCCAACTGTATTCCTATCATCCATTAAAAGAAGCATGGCCATCAGGTCAACTGAGGTGATTCTGCCCCTCTACTCCACTCTTGTGAGATCCCACCTGGAGTACTGCATCCAGCTCTAGAGCCCTCTATATTCAAAGCACATGGACTCATTGGAGCGAGTCCAGTGATGGCCCGCGGAGATGATCAGAGGGCTGGAGCACCTCTCCTATGCAGACAGGCTGAAAGAGCTGGGATTGTTCAGCTGGCAGAAGAGAAGGTTCTGGGGACATCTTCTAGCAGCCTTCCAGTACTTAAATGTGGTCTACAGGAGAGATGGGGATGTATTCTTTTATCAGGGATTGTGTGATAGTACGAGGGATAAGAGTTATAAACAGAAAGAGGGGAGATTTAGATTAGATACTAGGTTCTTTACTGTGAGGGTGATGAGGCACTGGAACAGGTTGTTCAGAGTTGTGAATGCATCATTCCTGGAGGTGTTTCAAGGTCAGGCTGCATGGGGCTTTGAGCACCCTGGTCTAGTGGGAGGTGTCCCTGCCCATTGCATTTGGGTTGGAACAAGATAATCTTCAAGATCCCTTCTAACTCAAACCATTTTATGATCCTATCATGCTTACTTGTATTTTTATTGAAAAAAATTGACTACCTTAGATAATCTTGGAGTTGAAGGTTGTTTGTCTTGCAATGAAATTTGAGACAGGGAAGAGTTCTCTTCACTCTGCTTTTTATGAAGGACGTGTTTTATTATAGCTGTCACATGGATTTTTTGGGCCTTTTCTCATCATTTGCTAAAATGAAATTAGACTTTGTTTGTAAAGGAGGGTGAGAAGGCAGAAGTACTTTCTAGTAGCTAGCTTAAGGAATGTAACTTTTTATGTGTCTTATTTTTTTAAGGAAGCTATAAAAGTAAAAGAGTCACAGGACATACTTTCACTGACTGCTTTACTGATGGGCTACATTTAGACGTGCTTGTGTGTGTAATCTAATACCTGTTTCATCAGGACATCTTTTCTCTCTCTCCTTTCTCTCTCCTCTCTGTCCTTACTGTCTTTCTCTCTCCTTTCTCTTTTCTAAAACACCTTTCCTTTTCCTCTGCTCTGCTTTCAGCTTTGATCAAGTCTGTATGATGGTGAGAATAACTGAATAAACAGAGTAGGAAGAGATGTTAAGTAGACACCTTCATATAGGACATTTATTTGCAGGTCAAGGTTGCTAGTGTAGTTTTGGTGGGTTTCTCTACAGCACACAGTAACAGTTTCTTAGTTGCAGCCATCTGATTGCAATATACTATAACTATGTGTCAGTATTAATAAAACCACCATCACTTAGAAAAAGCCTAGTTTGTTATTTTGCTTTATCTTTTAAAATAAAATGCACAATTATTGTTTTTTGTAAACATAATTTTGAACTGGTAATGTTTTCACACTACTATGTGAAAAAAAAAACAACCAACAACTCTAAATCTTTCTCTTCTCTTGAGTACTCTTGAATTGCTTCTCAGTAATCGCAGATGTCAGTGTCATATACACATTAACTTAACAATGTATTTGTCAGTACAGTAAATGCTCTTTTGTTTCTGGTTTTACAGGCGAATCGTACCTGCCCAATTTGTAGAGCTGATGCTTCAGAAGTGCATCGTGATTCAGAATGACCAATCTAAGAGCACAAATCTGGCTTGGGTGTTTCTGGTCACACATATATATATATGAACTATCTATTGAATTTACCCATGTGGCTTCCAGCCTACCCTTTACACAAAAGGGTCAATGGACCTTACTTTGCACTGTGTGATTTAATCAATTACAAAGCTTATAACTAGTCTTCACAGTAACAGAATTGTTATACTAACAGTGTGATTGGAACTCCAAAGATATTTTTTTTTAGTTTAATTTTGTGTGTGCACTAACATTCCCTGGTTTTTGTGTGATCATTCCAAGTGTGCTGCGAGATTACTGTGGATGTGATCTTTTAGCATGTGCTTTTATATAAAAGAAAAAGGCAAAAAAAAAGTGGTAGCTCCAAACAATATAGCAATCTACCTTATATAGAGCCTTCAGATACTGTGAGTGGGAACGAATGGTATGAATGGGTGTTTACTTGTTGAGAGGATGTGTGAAGTGTGCCTGTGACTGAGTGTGCATGTGTGTTTGAGAACCTATATACCAGCATGTACTGAGAATGTATGTGTGTAGTAATAATTATGCTGCAATGTATAATCTTGTGTGTTATTTAAACAGTACTAGTACTGTACACTGGTTCCTTTCCTTGTGTTTGCAGTTGCACACTGAATGAGATGGGTGCAGCAATTACAGACATTTTGTATTTCCCCCACAGTGTACTTACAGGTATAAAGACCTTTCTACCTGCTATTAAAGCAGCTGTTAGGCTTCTCCTTAATTGGAGGCTTTAAATGTGTACCACTAAAGAGTGCATTGATTGTTGATACATGAGTAACCTTGGGGTTTTTAGCATATGCCACAAAATCAGGATTTTTAAATGGCTGATTTACAAGTTTTTTTATTGATGTAAAGTTGCTCTATCATGGAATTGTCAGAGTTGGAATGGACCTCTAGAGATCATCTAGTCCAACTCCCCTGCTAAATAAAGCAGGATTGCCTAGAGCACATTACTCATTATCACATAAATCATTTAGGAATATTAATCTTTTCAATTGCTAGTATGAATACCAATGCTTTTCTGTTCTCCTTTTAATTTTTTCTATTTGGGTTTGCCACTTATGTGCTTCTTACATTAAAGGAAGCAGAAAGGAGACTGGGGGTCTTGTGCAACAGCTTTTCACTTTGGGTCATTGTACTTGCTAAGGACATAATATTTTACCTTAAAAATATTGGCTTTAATCACATGCACTCTTTCTCATTTACAAGAGAGTTTATATGCAACTAAAATAACTTGTAAAAGGTTACTATTTTATTCCTGCAACTTCATGTTTAAAATAAAATTTTTAGCGTTTTCTCAAGGGAAGTTGAACTTTTGGGTTTTTTTCATTGTATCACAAATGCTTTGATCACTAACTGCAGAATTAAATTGCCCTGATGCTGCTTCTTGCCCTTCCTAGTTTTATGACTGTAATATGAAAAAAGAACTCCCTTGTTTTTTGCAGTCAAGTTTCCAGAGTGCTCTACTATAGAAGAAAAATGAAAGACCTACAACAGTGCTGTGAAATAGGAGGTGATAACCTCTATTCAAGTGCTCTGAATAATGTTTTATTTGAGCTACTGAAAAACAATTTAGTTTCATTTATAATGTTCAGACTGTTAAGATTTTAAGTATTTTCTAGCGAAGTACTTAGGTCTGCATACCATAGTTACTCAAAGAATGCACCTTGCCACAAAATTCTCCTAAATTATGTCATTACTTTGGCTGCAGCAGCACAAGTGACACAATTAGCAACATTGCTGCAACTTGCTGCCAGTCTCAGCTTTAAGTTTATTCTTTATCATTTCTGTTGCTTTTGTATGCTGCTATGTTTTAGTATCAGTTATAATTTCAAACAGTGTTAGATGTTTTCCATGCTGATTTTCCTCTTTGAAGACCAGTCACAGCTCTTGGTGCAGGTAAAATATAAGCACAATTTTGCCTTATTTCAGATGCTCTTCCCTCTGTTTAGTTATGCAGGTAGTTCTCAAAATCAGTGAGTCTTTCCATGCCTATCCATACTTAACACTAAATAAATAAAAATACTGTTACATCAACTTCAAAATACTGGATTTTTTTCTCTCTTCCAGTGGAGTTAAAGAATAAGCTTCTCAGAATAACACCTAGCAGATTAAATTACATGTAATAAGATTTATTTTTTTAATAAATAAAGTCATGTTGTTTAAAAAGCTTATGCCACATTTGTCTTAAAAAACTTGGGGTCTTTTATATAACTGCAAAAGGAAAAATTCTCTATGTACAGATTTGAACATAATAAACACTGCTGTACTTGGTATTCAGTTTGAAGCATGTGAAGAAAGTACTTTTCTAAGCTAGATAGAAATGGAAAAGGCATATTCTTCTGTAGCCAAGGGAAGGTGGTCCTCTTTCCAGAACTGGAGAAATCTTGATGTGTAACATCCTCTTTTCCCCAGTAAAATTCTGTGAGGCAGTGGGAGATCTAGGAGATGGAGTGTCTAAGTCAGTAAAATTCTGAAATTAATGGTTGCACTTTTATGGCACATCTCTTCTGTAATGGTTCTTTTGTTTGCATGGGACTCCTGAAGATGTACGTGGACTTGCTTTTTGTGGTTAGTGTGTATAAACAACACACATGCATTCGCTCTGAATCAGCTCAGACAAGCTATGGCCAAGTCCTCTCTGTTGTGGCTGTCAAGGGAGGGGGGATTCATGTTCAGCTGTTAACTGCCATGTTTTGTGCACATCTGTGTATAATTCCACAGTCTGCCATGGTGCCTGCCAGCACCTGAATTCAGCAAGACTTTTTCTTCATGTTCATTGCCTTTATGCCGTCACCTGCCTCTTCTCAAAAAAAAACCACAAAACCAAGCTGTAATATGTTTATCATATTGACACTGCTGTATTTTTTGCATAAACCATCAATTTAAGTTGACATTTTAGTGGCTATCAAGGCCTACAGATAATTCCAGTGTCTCATGTTGTGTTTTTCTTTAAAAACAAAAGGCAGTCTTTTGTTCTGTTCCATTTTGTACAAGCTCTTGAATGTGATTCCACAGCTGTTAACACACTGTAGAATGCTTAGAATGAGATTTACCAACATTTTAAATTTTAATTGTAGAAAACACATTTTTGACTGAGTTATCTTTAGGCCTTTGTGAAAGCTGTGGGTTTTTCTTTGGTACATTGTTACCTCATTTTGCTCCTTGTGTTTCAGATTTGCAAATGATTATGAAAGCTTATGAGTTTCGTTAGAATCATATTTTGTCAAGTGTTTTCTTTAAATCATATGCTATTGTATCATTTAACATGTAGTTTTAAATGTATTATAAATATCTGTAACCAAATCATTTGAAGGCTTGATAAATTTTTAACAAAATTTGTACATTTTTTATGAGAGTTACTAGTAATGCTTTACTAGGTAGTGCAATGAATTTTTATTTTTAATCCCTGTGCCCAATTTTGGAGTTGAGAGAGTTGTTCAGTAATAAATGTATGATGTACATTTAACAAAATTTTGTCCTGTTCTTTCTCTTAGAAAGAGGTGCATTGTTTCCTTTTGTTACTTTGCATATTTTTGTGCATAATCATGCAGCTCTAGATACTGGCAACAGACACTTGAGTTGTATGGGCAAGTTTTGCCACCGTAATGGTAGTGCATGGCAGACTTAGGATCTACTTCGAGAGATCATAAGAAAATTATATTAAATGTTTTGTCATATTTTTGAAAGTGTAAAATAGTTATACAGCTTTTTCATATCATTATAGTTTTTTCAATATCATGAATCTCAAAGTTGCTAGATGTAATTACTTAAAAGATTTTCACCAATGAAGAGTATTTTATAGCTTCATCAATAGCAGGTGTTCTTGCAATTCAAATATATCTCAAAATTCATTAGTGCTTTGAAAATCCTTTTGCAGAGACTCATATACATATCTTTTGGATTTACAGTTCTGGATAACAACTATTTTGCCCTCTTCCCCACAGCAGATATTAAGTACTAATTATGCTGTTGAAAATGGATAGTACCGCCAATAGTACTTGCAAAGCTAAGGTGCTGGGCTGCCCAGCTTTAGCAGTGATAAGGGAACTTAGAAGTACTGGTAACTGGCTTAGAGCCTATACCAGCAAGGCCCTGAGGGTGGAGCAGAGCTTCCTGGTAAATATCATAGAATTTCTCATGTTGGAAGGGACCCATATGGATCATCACGTCCAACTCCCTGCTCCTTGCAGGATTACTTAAATTTAAACCTTATGTGGCTAACTTTATCATCAAACTGTTCACTGAACTTTGACAGGCTTCATGCCATGGCTGCTTCCCTGCAGAGCCTGTTCCAGCAACCAGCCACCCTCTCAGTGAAGAACCATTTCCTAATGTCCAATCTGATGCAGCTTTCTTCTGTTTCCTGGTATCCTCTGCCACTGGTCACTGGAGAGAGGAGATCAGCACCTCCCCCTCCTCTACCCCTCTTGAGGAAGTTGTAGCTTATTTGAGTATTAGGAGCCTGGGCCATCATGTAAGTCCTGTCCAGTAACTGGAGTAACTGCTCAGTTCACGAGCTGAGGTCAACAAGTGAAACAAGAAGGAGCAAACAAGGAATGGAAGTCATTTTACATGCAACAGACTCATAATGAAATGAGACAGAGAATAATGCTTGAATGGTTTACCATCTTTAAAAAAAAACACTAGACAAAACAAAACCAACCAAAAAAACAAACCCAAAAAACAAGAGATTCCCTTAACATATGGGTATGATAGTTTTGCATAGTAATTAGAAAGTATTTTGAAAAAAATCATATAATAATCACATTAATTGAAAGAGGTAATTATGCATGCGTATGGTGCTAGAACAGGTGGTTTTGCAGTATCTGAAGTATTAGTTCTCTTACAACAATGCTCATGCTCTGCAATTTACTGACCTGCTGTTGATCACAGGCCATATCCCTTCTGTGTACAGAAGGTTATTACTATTGTGCAACATACACTTCCTTTCTACCTAAATCTAGTCCAATATGGAGAGATGGAGAGCCACGATTGCTTTGGGCCTGTATGATTTCATGATGTGAACCAGTTGCCTAGCCTTATGACATTTTGCTATGTTATTTTCCTTCCAAAGCATAAGGCCAATTTTAAAGAGAACACTTCCAGAAAACTGCCTTTAATTTTCCTCTGTATACCACAGCAGCTTGAGACAGCATCAGCAGATTTAAGGAAACAGCAGGGAAAGCAGGTTGCAGAGCATGAAAGGAAATGATTGCTCTTCATTTCTAACACTTCAGCATGGAGAGTGAATAGTTAGTAGCAAAACGAACAAATGCAGTTTAGAAATACAAATGATACAGCATCAAGAAACAAAGATATTAACTTTGGTCTTGGATAACTGCACACACAGAGAGAAACAATTCTATCACCAGACCACCTGTCTGGTGTACTAATGGGGTGTCCAGTTGAACAAATTAATGGTATTAGCATAATATATAGTGAGCTTCTGCAATGCACAGTCATTAACTGTAAGTAAAAGGACAGGAAATCATAAAACTTCTGTAGATTTTGATATTTACTGACTAGGTTCAATACCATATGCCGAGAAAGTCACAGAGAACACAAATACTCATTACAGTAATTTGTAGTAATTTGTAATTGCAGTAATTTGTAATGTTTTGTAATGTAAACATTACAGTATTTGTAGGCCATCCAATTCTGCATACCATAATTTTTGTATTATGTCCTCAACAAGTAAAGTTTCATCAATTTATTAACAGAAGAAGAGTAAAACAAGTAGAGAATTGTTGCATGACTTGAATTTATCCCAAGGCACTGGGGAAAGGGGAAAAGCCAGAAGCACAAACCTTCAAGTTAACTGGAGGTCACTGTGAAAAGGTTAATGGCTGAATTCATCCTGAGGTAGCAAGTGGAAGGGCTGCTTTGCAACATCTCTGTGCCTGAAGTGAAAGGTATGAACTACCTGAATCCATTAAGAAAATAACTGATGATGTGCTTTTGTACATTTCAGGGTATCAGAAATTCAGAGCACAAACTGGAGACAGGATTTGCTTATGCTGATTAAGGAGCATATTTCTTGGCAATCCATGCATACCAAACAGCTTTAAACTGCCTTGCCTTGCTGGGTATTGCCTCAGAAGTAGAATTTTGTATTTGATCTCTCCAAAGTCCATTATTTTGCTTCTGATGGATTTTACAGGAAGTGATGCCAGAAGGAGTGTGAGCATTAAATGTCCCTGAGCTTCAGAACCAGCTGGATCTGTTGCTAATATATGGCAGCTTGCTTGCTGGAATTTCTACCCTCAGTTCATGGACTGAGGGGAGAAAAGGAGTGGACCATCAGTTAGATGGCTCTGTAGCAGAGGGGAAATAGAAAGATACACTTCCATTTTCATTTTGTTTTAGGACCTGGGGGAGGAAATAAGCCTAAAGATGGCTGAGAATACTGCACGCAGGCACACCAAGCTTCTGCTTTGCCTGTTTGCCACGAGGAAGTGGCAAAGTGGAAGTGGAAGTCGTCTGGTTGTCCTAGGAACTGCACTAGCTAGACAGATAGCAGCAACTCAACAGGTAATGCTTTCTAGGAAGATGGAGGGAGCATTCTCTCCACCACACTGTGCATCTGACTGTGTCTATGAGCTACAGTTTCATACAGTTTCAATAGCAAAGTGAATTCTATGTACTCCCATTCCTTCTCCTGCCCTTTGTCTTTCCCCTTCCCAGCATAGTGTGCTGCCCACTCAGTAGTGGCAGGAGTCACAGTTTACTGCTAAGCTGAGCACAGGTTATGGCAGTTTTAGCAATGAGAGCACAGAGCAGCCACATCTAAGGCAAATATTGCTGCCAAGTTCCTCTCCTTGTGACTCTACAGCTGTGCATACAGCCCTGCCTTACTGACAGACGGTACTGCTGGTAGACTGGAGGAAACCTTCTGAGACTGGCATCTCTAAGCTGGTTCTTAGAGACCCACATAACATGCATGGATGCTATTAATGTTGCAGAAACTGTTGAATCTTCTACAGTCCTGCTGAAGCTCTGTGGCACAGCCATGATATTAGGTAATATCTTTCTACCACAGAGATATTACTGGTCCTGGCATTGCTATTAAGTGAAGGGAGTGGTTTTTGCCTTGGATGTGGCTGTGCAGAAGAATAGCAAAAATGGACTGCAAATGTTGACAGCAGATGGACTGTGTAGGACACACTGCTCAAAAAGGGGAAGTATCTTGCTTGGCATCATCCTTTCTGTACCTTTCTGGTATCACTATCCATAAAAGTCAGACACTCTGAGAAGGAAGGTGCGCTTTTGAGACCCCACCTGGAGTACTGTGTCCATCTCTGGAGTCCTCAACAGAGAAAGGACATAGAACTGTTAGAACGAGTCCAGCGGAGGGCTACAAAGATGATCAGAGGGATGGAGCACCTCTCCTATGAGGACAGGCTGGGAGAGCTCGGGCTGTTCAGCCTGGAAAAGAGAAGGCTCTGGGAAGACCTTAGAACAGCCTTCCAGTATCTGAAGGGAGCCTACAGGAGAGCAGGAGAGGGACTCTGTCAGGAAGAGTAGTGATAGGACAAGAGGCAATAGTTTTAAACTGTAAGAGGGGAGATTTAGATTGGATATTAGGAAGAAATTATTTACTGTGAAAGTGGGGAGGCACTGGAACAGGTTGTCCAGAGAAGCTGTGGATGCCCCATCCCTGGAAGTATTTAAGGCCAGGCTGGATGGGGCTTTGAGCAAGCTGGTCTAGTGGGAGGTGTCCCTGCCCATGGCAGAGGGGGGTTGGAACTCGATGATCTTCAAGGTCCCTTCCAACTCTAATCTATGATTCTATGTAGGAGGGTATTTCATTTGATAGGGCAGTTTCCATGTGAATTCTTTCACTGACAGGGCATTTAAGTTATGACAGATTTAGATTAAGATGTAGATATAATGGTCTGTGTTTGAGTTTACATTCTGACCTTACTTTGTGAGAGAGGGAATTGTTCCCCTGTATGGTGGACCTAAGCATAAGCAGCTGTGGCTGCCATTATTACATGGTATTTGACATCATCTTACACCTCAGGTAACAGATAAATAGTACCTACCTACTTGCTAGTATTTCTGGATTCTTCCCAAAACATGCTCTGTAGGTTATCTACTGCAGTTTAGTGAGTTAATTTCCATTTCCCTGGAAATTATCTGGGGAGATGTATAATGTGCCTTTTGGGTAACAACTCCAGCTTTGACCCTTAAAGGACAGCTATCTGTTACTCAGGCAAGAAGTGCCCCCTCTGCAATTGGCATTGTTGAGCAAGTATACAAAGAACTGATGAACAGCAGAATATCGGACAATCAGGATAAAAGGCAGATGATACAGAGAACACCTTCAGAAAAATTCCCAGTGAATTTCAGTTCCCAGTGAACACAGGTGGATTTCATTGCTGCCTTTGCTGAGCTGTCCTAGGACACTGTTGTTGGCGCAACAACCTGGTACGCAAGCAAAGAAGAAAAACAACTTGGTACACAAGAAAAGTAGAAAAATAGAAAGTGAAATCAGAATGTTGTCGTGAGGTAGATGGGAAAAGATAATCCGGGAAAATAATAATGATCTTCCTCTTACTGCTAGTTAAGGGTTGTCTGAAGCAGAGTATGTCACAGAAAGTATCTGAAGCAGAAGCCTACAAGAAAAGGAAAAGAAGAACAAAATGAAGATAGGAAAAGCGGGCATATGAAATGCCTAGATAACAACACCAAACAGAAATTCTGCATTTCCTAGCCCTAAGGGAAAAAAGAGGACCCAAGAAACTGTAG
>VZRU01004860.1:16931-31682 GCA_013398155.1 Pedionomus torquatus | reverse complement strand
CCTTGGGGACGGCAGCGTCCCCCGCTCGGGTCTAAAGGCTGGTGCCACCACTGCAACGGCTCGCAGATGGACCTGCCACCTTCCTCGCTCCCTCCTCCCCACGTCCTGCCGGTGAAATCCCACTTCCCTCCTCCTGTAGCACCAGGGGCGTTTGAGGAATGGAGCTTTGCACCGTGTCTGGGAGACATTCTTGAGACAGCATCTTTAAACAGCAGCACAGTCTTGAAAGGAAGATGGAAAGTGTAGCTTTTATGTCCCTTATAGCAGAAGCCCTCAATAAATAAAGTACTAAGGGGAATTAATAATTTTTAAAAAGTTAAAAAATATATAGATTTTTTTTTTTCTTCCCTCAGATTGCTGAATTGTTTGCAGTAGATGTTTTTTTTCTACTCTGTTTGTAAGATTTTTGATACTTGAAAAACACAGCTCTTCTGTTTGGGCTGTTCCAAGAGAGGTAGGTGGGATGTTGGGGCTGCAGGTAGAGGATCTCCTGGCTTGTGTAAGGACACCTCTCTAAAAGGAGGTTGTGGAGAGGTGGGGGTCCGTCTCTTCTGCCGAGGAACTGGCACCAGGACAAGAGGAAATGGCCTCAAGCTGCACCAGGGGAGGTTCAGATTGGAGATCAGGAACAATTTTTGTCATGGAAAGGATTCTTAAGCCTCAGAATGGTCTGCCCAGGGCAGCGGTTGAGGCACCATCCCTGGAGGTCCTTAAAGCCAGGCTGCCATAATGCTTAGAGACGTGAGTTCGTGATGTTTTTTACCAGTTCGGTTGATGGTTGGACTCGATCTGAAAGGTCCCTTCCAACCCAGACAATTCTAAAATGGGGCCAGTTTCTTTTCTCTGCCTTGGGACGAGGCCGAATGACGGCGGGGGATACCCAGATGCGGGGTAAGAACGTGATATTACACAGGAAAGTGGGACCGAAGCCTCAGGCTTTGAAATCCAGACTGAGGTTAAATCTCCAGAGCGCTCAAATTTACTAATTCAAGGCAAAAATCTCATTAGCAGAACGTACCCAAACTGGACCTTTTTCCATAAATCCGAATTTCTAGGCGTTACTTTCAGGCTGTTGAGGTGCATGTCATCCCCTTAAGCGTGATAAACCACCACCCCCCCCAAAAAAAAAAAAACATTTGAAAAGTTGCTCTTCTGCCCCAAATGCACATAAACTGATGGGGACAGGCAGCTACGGAGCTACAGGGAGAGCTGCAGCCTCGGGGGTGGGGTGAGGGGTGTTATACAGGGCTCAAATTATTTTATTGTATTTTTTAAATTTTCTTCCCAGATTTTCCTCCGGGCAGAATAAAAAAAGGCCACCCGGAGCAACCTTCTGCTGCTGCGATGTTATTCCAGAAGGTGAGAGTTTGGGGCCCAAATGTAGGGTTGGGTGGGTCTGTGGTGGATTTTTGTGTATATAAAGCAGTTTGAGTGGTGTTAAAAATAAATAAATAAATAAAAAACAACCCCAAAAAACCCAAAAGTACATTAAGTGGAAGGGAAAAGCAGCTGCAGCTAAAATTTAGAAATACCTTCCCAGCTATTACTGGTGTGTTAGAGCCTCGTAAATAATTGCCAAGAATCATAGAATGGTTAGAGTTGGAAAGGACCTCAAAGATCATCCAGTTCCAACCCCCCTGCCCTGGGCAGGGACACCCCCCACCATACCAGGCTTCTCCAGGCTGAACAACCCCAACTCCTGGAATTAGGGGGAAAAAAAACCTAATTAATTTTTTTTAGAAAGGGAGAAAAAAAAAACATTTATTTTTGTAGAAAGGGGGGAAAAAACCTAATTATTTTTTTAGAAAGGGAAAAAAAGCACCCTAATTAAATTTATTTTTTAGAAAAGGAAAGAAAAAACCCTAATTATTTTCTTTTAAAGGGGAATAAACCCTATTTTTTTTTTTTTTTAAAAAAGAAAAAAACCTTTTTTTTTTTAATAAATCCACCCCCTTAATTAAGGAGAATATGGACAAAACACACCTTTTCTGGAAGGTGTCGGGTGANAAAAAGGAAAAAAACCTTATTTTCTTTAATAATACAGCCCCTTCATTAAGGAGAATATGGACAAAACACACCTTTTCTGGAAGGTGTCGGGTGAGCTGCTCTGCCTGTAAGGATTTGCCGAGAACCCGAGCGCAGCCAGTCGTTATCTCAAGCGTCAAAGCTTCGTCCTTTTAATGACTGGTCCAACTGCCCTTGCTACAACCTATTCTGCTCCATTCCTCCTCCTCCTCCTCCCAGCAGGTATGAGGAAGGGTGATACGGCTGGAGGCAATCACACCCCTGTGACCCACTTCATCCTCCTGGGCCTGACGAGAGAGCCGAAGCTGCAGGCTCCCCTCTTCCTCATCTTCTTCCTGATTTATGTCCTCACCCTGATGGGCAACCTTGGCTTGATGGCCCTCATCAGGACAAACCCCCGGCTCCACACCCCCATGTACTTCTTCCTCTGCAATCTGTCCCTCGTCGACCTGTGCTACTCCTCCGTCTTCTCCCCGAAGATGCTCGTCAGCTTCTGGATGGACAAGAAGACCATTTCTTACTCTGCCTGCTTTGCCCAGCATTTCTTTTTCCTCCTCTTGGTGACCACGGAGGTGTTCTTGCTGGCCGTCATGGCCTACGACCGCTACGCTGCCATCTGCAACCCCCTTGTCTACGCCACCTCCATGTCCCAGAGGGTCTGCCTTCAGCTGGTGGCCGGCTCCTACCTCGGGGGGGTCTTGAACTCGCTCATCCAAACCTGCTGCTTGTTGCCCTTGCCCTTCTGCGGCCCCAACGTCATCAACCACTACTTCTGCGACACCAACCCTCTGCTGAAACTCACCTGCTCCGACAACCACCTCAACGAGCTCTTGCTCGTCACCTTCAACGGGGCCATCTCCATGTCCGCGCTCTTCATCATCATCATCTCCTACCTCTACATCGTCTTCTCCATCCTGAGGATCAAGTCAGCCAAAGGGAGGCACAAAGCCTTCTCCACCTGCGCCTCCCACCTCCTGACCGTCACGTTGTTCTACGTGCCCGCGGGGCTCAGCCACATGCAACCGGCCTCCAAGTACTCCCTGGAGATGGAGAAAGTCACCGCCGTCTTCTACACCCTCCTCGTCCCCATGCTCAACCCTCTCATCTACAGCCTGAGGAACAAGGATATCAAGGAGGTGCTTAGGAAAGCCACGGCAAGGAGTGGTTTTCTGAGGTGCCTGTTGGCCAAACCCACACAAAGCAGTTGATGAAGCACCTGCTGCTTCCCTTTTTTAATAGTCTGGTGTCTGCTGTCCAGGGGAGGAAGGAGACACCTGGATTTACAGAAGCAGGTGCAGCCAATTTTAACCATGCGGGGACTCCACGCTAACAAACTCCCTCTCATTATGGGGCTCTGACAAATATCTCCTTGTCATCTCTCAGGGTAGTTTGTTTGGGGCTCTGGGTTTTTTTTTCCATGAAATGATGCAATATCGTAAGAGGTGGTAAGAGATAAGCTCCTAAGGAAGTTCTCTCTTAAGCGTAACTTCTTAAGAAGTTGTACTTCAAAAAGGGATCCCTCCAGAGGCAAGTTCAGGGAGGACTGGAGGCTTTTGGAGAGGTATATGAAAAAAAAAAAAAAAAAAAACCAAACAAAACAAAAATGCCACCTCACTTTGGGCTAATCACAAGGGAAAAAAAAAAAAATAATAACCTCATGTTCTTCCAGAGGGACGGAAATTAAGGAAAGGGAGGAGAAGGGGAGACCATGGAGCTGCTGAGATGAGGGCAGCAAGTGCTGTGACCTCACATGGGGAAGATGAGAAAGCATCACAGTCTGGAGGCAGCAAAGCTGCATCTGGAGGGGATCACCACTCCAAAAGCTCAAGATTTTCCTGCTGGGCTCCCTGGCACTTTTACCCCCCGGGGAACAAAAGCTCCATCCTCTCTCTGCCCGTACCCGACAGCAGAGCAGCACTCCCAGCCTCCCGCCCGGATCCCATCCTTCACCTCGGCTCCTACAGCTGCACGGACGATGAACCCCTCCAGGTTTGTCCTGTGGGAGAGAAACCTGCTCCAGGAGGGGAAGCAGCAGCAGCTGGAATGGTGTTTCATAGAATCACAGAATTATTTGGGTCAGAAGGGACCTTAAAGCCCCCCCCAGTGTCACTCCCTGCCCTGGGCAGGGACACCTCCCACCCCACCAGGTTGCACCAAGCCCCCTCCAACCTGGCCTTGAACCCCTCCAGGGATGGGGCAGCCACAGCTTCTCTGGGCAACCAGGGGAAGGGTCTCACCACCCTCACAGCAAAGAAGTTCATCCTAATATCTCATCTCCATCTCCCCTCTTCCAATTTAAAACCATTCCCCCTTGTCCTATCACTACCCTTCCTGACCAAGAGTCTTTCTCCTGCTCTCCTGGAGCTCCCTTCAGATGCTGGAAGGCTGCTCTAAGGTCTCCCCGGAGCCTTCTCCGGGCTGAACAGCCCCAACTCTCTCTGGATACCTAATATAGAATAAAATGTAGTCCACCCAGAGCATACAACTGTGCAGGGGGCATTTTTTTTATAAGAGACAGCCACAGGAGAGAGGGGGGAAGAGATTTTTACACCACTTAACCTTTCATAACAGCTTGTTTTATCCTCAGCTTGGACGCTAGAGGGTTGTGTCTGACATGAAGAGCTGCTCACGCTTACTCACATGATGCAGCCTGGCTCAGGGAGCAGCGAGGACCAGTTATCCCCTAAGGGAAGGCAAACTGGGTGCTGGAGGTGGCCATGACACAGCGTGGGTGACAGATTCACCCCCAGGGGCTTGAGCAGAATTCAAGCAGCAGCTCCCATCGTAGCCCAGGGGAAACCCAGGACAAAATTCAAGCCAGGAAAGCTGGAGATGAAGACCAGGACCTGAAAGTAGTTAAAGACCTGGGACTGAGCTTAAATAGTGCCCAAGCCCCAGGCAGAGGGTGTGGGTGGAGACCCCAGGTGAGGTTGGCCATGGCAATTACTGTTGTTGTGCTCCCTGGTGTCTCAGGGAGAAGGGAATTGTTTTTATTTTTTCCCCCACCCTGTGCCCTAAAACCCGTTGCTGAGCCATATCCAGCCTTTTCTGGTGTATCCCCACCAGATGGATCCCCACAGAGGATGGAAGGACGGAGCAGAACGGAGCGATGAGCTCCTTTGCTGTGTCTTAATGATTCTCATCCCTCCTCCCGAGTTACCCAGAGCGAGGGGGTTCAGTTGTCCCTTCTGTGTTTCTTGGGGAAATTGCCCAAAAGCCTCTACTTTCCATGAAAACTCCAATCAGAAATTTTGATTAAGAACATTATAGCGTTTTGTTTCACACCATTTTAAGACTGGTTTTAACTGGTGGCCATCACATGCGTTCGTTATCCATCGCAGCTCTTTCAGGAAGACCACAAAGGGGTTTATTTAAAAAAAACAAAATTTATTCACTCTGTCATTTAACAAGCTCCACGCTCTTCCAGAAGTTGTAGAGCTCGTTGAATGTCAAAGGTCTGTCTCGATTAAATATTAAAAAAAAAAAAGGCCTTTGTCTACTGTTTTCTTTGGAGCATCATCCACCTCAGGCACGGGAGGGTCCTATCTCAGACAAATGTGGTTCAGCGGCCGCCACACGAAACACAGACCTCTTGTCCATCAACCAACCAGGGAAATGGTCCTAGATCAAAAGAAAACCAAGAGTCTTCTCCAGGAGATTTTTGGTTGGGGGACACTTCTGGCAACGTGTGTGCTCCCAAGAGAAGTCCTTAGCAGAGCGCCGGGTCCCTGGAGCCAATGCTGTGGCTTTGAGATGGTTCTTTCATCGTTTGGTCCAGAGTCACGTGTGAGGGCACCACAGGACCTTGCTCTGGGTGGTCACGTTCCACCCCACCCTCGCCAGGACACTTATGGTCTATCAAGGTACCCCCTCTTCTCAGCATCGCCTCTGGGCATCGGAGCTCTCCGTACATCACCGGCTTTATCAGACCCTCAGATCCCCAAGCTCGTTTGTGAAAAACTATTATCGCCAAGCAAGCCATGAAAATATTAGGAATTATTTACCTCCAACCTGAACACCCTTTTTGTGGGCAATATTTTCACGTAACACAATTTGGACACAAGACATCAGGGTACCGCTTCGGTTTTGCCATGAAAGGGCCAACGATTATTCTGATTCATTAATGAAGGCTTGTACCAGGATTAAAATAAATTGAATTAGCTTGAAGAAAACAGTATGTTGTGCTCGTTATGCTCATTATGCTCCAGACCTTCTACTTGCTGTGTAACCTCAGACCCGTAATGATTATTCCTTCGTTACAGCCAAAAAGCGGTCTCAAAGCTTGGTTCGATGCAGCACCATCTTCCACAGCCTCCTCAGGGCCCCCCTCACCTCCTCATTCCTCAGGCTGTAGATGAGGGGGTTGAGTGTGGGGGTCAGGAGGGTGTAACACACTGAAACCACCTTGGCTCCATCTCCTCCGTGGGACTTGTGAGGTTGGACATAGGCCAGCATCCCCGGCCCAAAGAAGATGGTGATGGCAACCAAGTGGGAGGCGCAGGTAGAGAATGTTTTGAGCCTCCTCCTGGCCAAAGGAACCTGTAGGATGGCATGGAGGATGTACGTGTAGGAAATCAGGATCATCAAGATGGTGCCTAGGATGTTAAACCCGGCACTGGAGACCTGCAGGAACTCATTGGAGTGGGTATTTGAGCAGGAGAGCTCCAGGAGGGTGGGCAGTTCACAGAAGAAGTGGTGGATGCTCCTGGCCTTGCAGAAGGACAACCTCCCTGCCAGGATGGTGTGCACCAAGGAGGTAAGGAAGCCTGTGGTGTACACCAGCACCATCAAGCCATAGCAACGTGCCCTGGACATGGTGGTGGGGTAAAGCAGAGGTTGGCACACAGCCGTGTACCGGTCGTAAGCCATCACCCCCAGGAGGAAACACTCACAGATGATCAGAGCAAGGAAAAAATACATCTGGGCAAAGCAACCCAAGAACGAGATGTGGCTCCTCCCCAGCAGGAAGATCTCCAGGGCTTTTGGGATGATGGTGGACGAAAGACAGAAATCTATGAAAGATAAGTGTGTCAGGAAGAAATACATGGGGGTGTGGAGCTTGGGGTCAGCCTTGATTAGCAGGATCATCGTCAGGTTCCCCAGCACCGTTAGAACATACAGGGAGAAGAAAACTGTGAAGATGATGGTTTGTAGCTCTGGGGCAAGAGGGAAGCCCAGGAGGATGAAGCCGGACAAAGCAGTGAGGTTTTCTCCACCCGTCATTTCTCCACAGTAGATGAATTTGTAGAGAAATAAAATGAATCCGAGTAATAAATCCCTAAGAGAGAGATGCTGTGGAAGCACCGACGTTCAATCCATAAAGTAAATGCAATAGAAAATGAGGGGGTTTGGGTTTTTTTTTTTTAGAAAAATACAAGGCAAGCGTGTTCCTGCCTTTAACCCAAGCCTCGAAGTCAAGCAGGCGAAGGAGCCAATTCTACAGTTGGATATTAAAGAAGAGCCGTTCTGCACTAACAATACACTAAGAAATAGCAAAATGTTTATTCAAGTGTAAAAAGAAAAAAAAAAAAGTCCAATAAACACATCCCAAAATGTGGGAAATTCAGGTTCTCACCACTGAGCTATGGAAATTTTAAGGACTTTTTTCATCTTCTTCTTTTTTTTCTTTTTTTTAGTCTGAACCAGTGCTTTTCTGTGACTTCATTAGTTCTGGTGCAGCATTTTCATCAGGAAACAAAGCTGTGTGCTCAAAATTGCTTGGGTTTTTAATTTCTATGGTTTGCTGCTTTTGAAGAAAAATCCCTGCCTGTGTGGGTCGGGGCTGGAGCAGGGGTATCGCCTCTGGCCCAGCTCTGCCGGGCTCGTAGTGAACCGTCTATGACCAACCCAAATATCCAAGTAACAGTGTTAAAATATTATATATAAACCCAACTTTTTAAGGCTTCGTCTTGGATATTCCCATCTCCCCGACTCAGCCCTTCTGCAGATGAATTATCCCGTGGAAGATCCATCTACAGGTGAATAATTTGAAGGAAGATCCTCCTCCAGATGAATTATCCGACGGAGGATCCATCTACAGGTGAATTACAGGGTGGAAGATCTATTTACAGATGCCTCCATCTCACCTAAAACCTCCCTAAATCAGTTGTAGATGGGGTCAGGAGAGTGTTTTTCAAGCAAACCTCCTAGTCCCTCCTTGGGTGCTCAGGGTTCAAGCCACGAATGCTTTTGGAGAGCACAGGTGGGCTTCCTTTGGTTGTGGATGCACTTGGACGTCCTGACCACAAAAAATCATCCAATCCCCAGGAATAAGTCAAATTAATAAAATAGAGAAGGCTGAAGCGAGGGCTGGAGGGTCATTAAGTCCCAGCACCACTCGTTCTGCTCTACCAACCTCAGGTCTTGGTCAATGCTCCTTGGTGCTGGAGAAGGAGTTGCAGCTCCGGCTGGAGGACTCGTACCCTTGAAGAGCCCGTTTCTCTCTATCAACAGCAATTTCATCATTAAAAGGATTGTGTCCTAAAGGTGCCCGTTTCCATCCCAGTGATGACCAGCTCCTAGGTGAGCTTCCAGCCCTGGAGATGACATTCACCTCTTAAAACATCTTCAAGGTTAAGGACCTGCTAAATATTTTAAGACGTTCGCATATTAAATAAATTCTTTTCAATGATAAAAACGTTTCAAATCTTGCCCCCCGCTGCAGGACTTCACAGAGAAGAAGCTTCTGCTCAGAGAATCAGAGTATGATTGGAGTTGGGAGGGATCTTAAAGGTGATGGAGTCCAACCATCCACCCAACACCGACAAAAGCCGTCGCTGGGGATGTTCTCTCACGGCAGCAGAGATTGGTTTAAGTTTGCTGATTGACCGTTTCCATGCAGAATTTTTTTTTTAAAAATAAAATACTATTTTAGCGTGAAATAAACCAAAAAAAATCTGCCCCTCATGACTTATTACACCAAGTCCAGCTGCCACAAAAAGGGGCTGGTGCCCGTTTCTCAGGTGTCGCTCAAAACCAGGGCGTTGTTCTGCAGGAGGGGGTGCAGGTCCAGCTAACCAGAGAAATCAGCCCAGTCCCAGCAGAAGCCAAGTGTGGGATGTGTCACGGGTTCAAGGTGAGTGGTGAAGCAGAAGGACGAGCCCCCTTGCACCCCCAGCACCTCCAGAACCCTGCAAGCACAGGAGAGGCGCCACGACAAAGGTCACCCGTGGGAAACCTCCAACCCTCCTTTACCTGCTTGGCTGGGAGGTGTGGGTAGACGTGATGACTGCGGCTCCTGGAGAAGCCCAGCTGATGGGTGGAAGCCCCGGTGGGAGGGGAGATGTTCGGGTGTAGGTCGCCCTGCCTGGCAGATGGGTTTTATCCCGGGTGTCTGCACAAACCCCTCTCCCTCAGGACCCTCCTCCAGCTGGTAATTATTTCGAGCTGCTCAGCAAAAGTCACAGAATCACAGGGTTGGGAGGGGCCTCTGGAGATCATCTAGTCCCACCCCACCCCGGGCAAAGCAGGTCCTCCTAGAGCAGGCTGCACAGTAGCTTGTCTGACACACACACCCCCACACACACCCCCCAGCCCCTAAACCTTTCTGGCTACACCAACACCTCCAGAGCAGCTCTCCTGGAGGAACCTGCCCATGCAACCACCTGGGCTTGCAGAAGATCAAGTCCAGGGCAGTCTGCTTTTTATTTGTCCAACTACAGCAAAGTTCTGAAAAAAAAAAAAGCCCATAATTACCAAAAAGCAGATCTGCTGGAGCTAACGTTGTGTTGTTGTGTTGAGGGATGATGAAAACATAGAATCATAGATCATAGAACGGGTTTGGGTTGGAAGGGGCCGTAAAGACCATCCAGTTCCAACCAGAGGGGCACCTCCCACCACACCAAGTACCTCCAAGCCCCCTCCAACCTGGCCTTGAACCCCTCCAGGGGAGGCTCAGCCACAGCTTCTCGGTGACAGAATGTTTCTCTAGAATCTCTAGAATCATTAGAATTCTCTAGAATCAGTCTATGATTCTAGATGCTCAAATATGACTCAATATTTACCATTTATTTCACAGGACCTCACTTCATGGTCTCTAGACCTAAAACTCCTGGAAAGCTCAATTAATGAATGTCCTCCCTGTCATTAGGAGGGTGTTAATGTGAGCCATGAGAGATCAGACACTGCCTCGTTAGACAGCCATTTCCCTGGTTTTTTTGGCAGGGCAAAGCCACCCCCACCCCCCGCAGGGTCCTTGTTGCTATGTGAAGCCTGAAAATGTTGATTTTATTTTTTTTTTAATACAATATTTAAATAGTATTTATTTTACATCATATTTTAATAACATTTCCTGCGGGGGATAACCTTCTGCCCAATACACGGTCGCTATCGAGTCTCAGGGGAAGGTCCTGTCCTTTCCAGCACAGAGCGTAGCCTCAGTTCAAGGAGAAAGGTGTTTTCCAGGTGTCCTGCTTCCAGGTGGTCCCAGCTTCTTGAAGGTGCCATCCCTAACCTTCCTCACCATGGCAGGGTTGCCCCCCGCCTTTCAGTTGACCAGGAACCGTGGGTGGGAGAGAAGGAGAAGACTTTACCTTTTGCTTTCCTCATGGCGTTCTTCATGCCTGTGTTCCTCAGGCTGTAGATGAGGGGGTTCAGCATGGGGACCGCAACAGAGTAAAGCACGGAGCCCACTTTGTCCTGCTCCAAGGACCATCTGTCCCCCAAGTGGCCGGGGTGCAGGTAGACGAAGAGGGAGCTGCCGTAGTACAAGGCGATGGAGACCAAGTGAGAGGCACAGGTGGAGAAGGCTTTGTGCCAACCGGCCACCGAGCGGAGCCTCAAGACGGTGGAGAGGACCAGCGAGTAGGACATTAGGATGAAGACTGTGGTGCTCAGCACATTGAACCCCACCATGGCAGAAAGCATCACCTCGTTGATGCGGGTGTCAGAGCAGGAGAGGGCTAGCAGCGGTGGTCCATCACAGAAGAAGTGATTGATCCTCTTGGACCGGCAGAACGGGAGACGAAATATGGAAACCGTGTGTATGGTGGAGCTGATGACACCAGCCAAGTAGGCACCAGCCAACATTCCAACACAAAGCCTCTGGGACATGACCACAGGGTAGAGCAGGGGGTTACAAATGGCCACGTAGCGGTCATAGGCCATGGCAGCCAGCACGTAGCACTCAGTGGTGGCACAGGCTCCAAAGAAGAAGAGCTGGGTGGCACACCTAACGAAGGAGATGACCTTCTTCTCCACTAAAAAATTCAACAGGGTTTGAGGAATGATGGTGGAGGAGTAGCAGATGTCCAGGAGAGACAAGTGGCTTAGGAAGAAGTACATGGGGGTGTGTAGGCACGAATCGATCCTGATTAATATAATTACTCCCAGATTCCCTATCAGAGTGACCACGTAGATGGCGAGGAACAAGACAAAGTAGGTCACCTGCAGGTCCTCGCGGGTTGTGAAGCCCAGGAGAACAAACTCAAACGCCACTGTGTAATTAACTTTGCCCATATTGATCACATGAGCGGTTCAGCTGCTTTGCTTCTCCCAGGTGGAGATGCTGAACGGCACCTGCCAATAATGTTAAGAATGTCAATTTTCACCTATTGAGCAGTTACACCACTTTAAGCCAATTTAAGAGAGAAAAAGGTCAAGTTCCCCAGACCTGTCCCCCGGGTTCAGCCCATACACCCGCCAGCAGCACACTTGGAAGTGGGTGGGTATTTAGATGTCAGGAAGAACTTCTTTGCTGTGAGGGTGGTGGGGCACTGGAAGAGGTTGCCCCGAGAAGCTGTGGCTGCCCCATCCCTGGAGGGGTTCAAGGCCAGGCTGGATGGGGCTTGGAGCAACCTGGGGTGGTGGGAGGTGTCTCTGCCCAGGGCAGGGGGGTTGGAGCTGGATGACCTTTGAGGTCCCTTCCAACTCCAACCATTCTATGACTCTATTTTAAGGCAAGGCAAGAGGTCACTATCATGCAGAATAAAGCATAAATAAATCGCTTTAAATAAAGCCCGTGATTTCCACAACAGCTGCTGGGAAAACGAAATGATTCCCTCCTCTTTTTTGAGTGTTCCCAGTCCGGTGTTACTGCACAAGGAGCAACCACCTGGTCCCCACATCCCAGGAATACCTCTTTTAGGTGAAAGCCCTGGAAAATGCAGTTCTCCTCGGCGTTATTCTGCCTCGCGTAGGACGGGGGAGGAAGGAGAGCCCGGGTTTGTCTCTCCTCGCTTCGCCCTGGACGTGGAGATAAAAGGTAAGTCCAGGCTCAGGCTCTCTGCTCACCCAAGAGAAATCAGCAGCTCTTAAAAAAAAAAAAAAAATTAAAAAAATCGAGCTTCACAACAGGCAGAATAAATAAACATTGATTTTTTTTCCTGGACGACATTAATCATGGCTTGACAGAGCGCGAAGCAGAAGCCTGGTGTCTGACGAGCAGATCCCACCTCAAGAAGGGTCTTTATTTGATGACCCTTTGCTTGGAGGGGTGAGGTTCGCCCCAGGATCCAGACCTCTCGTCCCCCCACGTCCCCCGAGCAAGAGCAGCATCTCTGCATCCCCCCACCCCCCGATGTTATTAACGAGCTGCTCTTCGTTGCCCTCATAGAGATGCCGGGGTGGGGGGGGAAGCGCAGGTCCGAGGCATCTGCTGGACGACGGGGGTGACAAATAATGAAAAATTGAGGCTGTTTTGGTCTGGAGCTGCGTCCTTCCCCCCCGGAGGCAGCATCCTCCTGCCTGACATCTCCTGGAGTTGGAGAATTGATCGGGATTTCACAATTAACTAGGGCTCACCTCTGCTTTTTCCTGACTTGACAAGCTCGCCGCTTACTTGTGGAGCCATCCAAGATGTAGATGGGAAACCCAAGGGGGTGGATGCTGTGCCTGGGAGCTGCCCTGCAGGAACCACACCTCCCTCCAGCTTGAAGACACTAGAACGGAGATAAATTAAATTAAAACCCCCATACCTCGCTGCCTCGGGGTGGCTATCACTCTTGCTGACAGCCACGGCGTGGCTGGTCCATGCTCTGTTAAATAACCACCAGCAAAGCCCCCCCGGATTGATCCTTGTCCTCCCCAGGGGAAAGGAGCTTCATTTGTCACACCTGCTTTCCTTCTCAGGTTGGGGAAGGTCTTGCATCTTTTGGCCAAGCCAGCCCAAGACCTCCCCAAGGAGCTTCCTTAGGACTCACCAAACGGCCCGGCATTAGGGTTTGCCGAGATTTAATCCGTGACATTGCGGAGACGGGAAAGACCAGCTGCTACTGAGACCCTCCAGCGCGTCCTCCTGCTTCAGTAGCAATCAGCCTGCTCTCGTGGTGGCCACCATCCTCCAAATCTTGGCCTGGGAACTAGGGGGAAGGTGCCAGATCTGTAGAGATAAAGTTTTACAAGCTGGGGTTTGGGGAGTCCTACAGCCCAAACCATCCAGTGAAGGCAGAAGAGCCTCGTCAACAGGGTGGCCTCCTGCTCCAGCTGGAAAGGTTCGCCGTGTCTTCCTCCTTCTAACATCTGCCCGTGCTTCCAGGGCTCTGCCCTTCACAGTATTTACAGAGCTGGGGGTAAAACAACTCAGGGAGCAACATTTTTACCCCCAAGAGACCTTCAGACCGAGCCCAGAGGGGTCCCGAGACCCTCCCCGCTGCCCGGTCACCATATAGCCAAGAGGTTTTTAAAATTAGCAATGCCAGAAGGTGCTTTTTTTGAGCAATACCAGCTCGAAAATTTTGCCTTGAACAGTTTTATACATCATAAAAAAAAATAATAAAAGTCTCCCAAAGGGTTTACTGCAGCTGCTGCCCCATCTGCAATACACTGGGGGAAAAAAGAAGCGTTTTGGAACACAGGTATCTCTTTTTGAAAGCGTCCCACCTTCAGCGCAGACTCCTTTCGATGAGAAATCCAGCATGAGGATGGATTTAGGCTGATGTCCAGAATGAAGGGGGGAAAAAAATCCAAAAAAAAACCACAACAAAACCCCCCAAAGCCTTAATTTTCATTTTGACGTCCCTGCCTTTTTATTTCAATCAGAAACTCCAGCTGGGCTTTGCTCCCAAAGAAGACCGTTGGCTTCACCAGCTGCAGTTCCTTCCAAGAAAGGACAAAATTCACCTCAGGAGCAGGGAATGCCCCCGGTTTTACGCACCATTTCACGGGCAAGGGTGGGTGTCTTCCCTGCCAAGGTGACCAGGACCGAGCCACCACCTTCACCCGGGAAGCGGGTAATTATACGAGAAGCCTCATCCGCTTCATTCATCGTCCAGGAGCACTGGGGGCAGCTGCTCACCTGGGATTATTTAGGTGGTGATGGAGGTGGATTTACATAATTCAACGACCGAAAAAAATTAAATTCTTCACCTCTCTCTCCATATTTTCATTTGCCTTCAGTGGCAAACCCGGGCTGGAGTAAAGAAGTGCTGGCAGGGAACCCTTTCTGAGGGGGAGCCGTGGGAAACAGCTTGGTGTGGGAGGAGGCAATGGTTTAAAATACGGGGAATTCTGGCTTCAAGTTGAGTGTGGTTGGACCAGGCTATCGAAGAGGAGAAGAAGTCATTCATAAGGGAGGAGTGAACTCGGTACTCTAGAGTTTATACAGCCTGGAGCTCTAGAATTCTATTAGGAAAAATAAATTAATTAATTAATTAATTAATAAGTAAACAAACAAACAAATGAATCAATGAATGAATAAATGAATGAATGAATAAATAAAAGAATGAATTAATAAATGAATGAATAAATAAATGAAACCCCGACCAACAACAACAACAACAAAAACCAAAC
>VZRU01004860.1:1374-15630 GCA_013398155.1 Pedionomus torquatus | reverse complement strand
CCCTTTGCACCAAAGTGCAAATCTCCGGCCGCCAGAGATTAATCAGCTCCACTAATTAATATATCATTGTCTTCGTTTTTAACAAAGCTCTGCGGGCATCATTTTAGAAAACTAATTGGAGCTTTGTTCCAAGGCTTGGGAAGACAGAAACTGGGGGGGCAGAAAAAAATAAATCGAAGGGCAAAGCTCTCCAGTTGCCTCAAAAGAGGTGACAAGGATTAATTGAAGCCCACGGTTTGACTGGGCAGCCTGGCTTCAAAGGCAGAGCTATTTCAGAATTTATATTTCATTCACCGTCCGTTGCCCCCCCATAACTGCATTAAAACGTCCCAGTTTATCCATTTAGATCCTGTCCTTCCTAAGAGGAGCTCTTCGCAGGAGCTGCCTCCCCCACCCAGCTCATAAATCATCGAGTGCCTAATGCTGCCTTGGAAATTATTTGGCATTTTTTTCTGCTAAAAAGCGTAGAAATGGCATATCCCACGGCCCTTCGTTTACTGAGGCTGGGGAGTGACATGGAAAAAAAATAATAAAAATCAGTAAAGGTGTGTTGGCACATTTAACTCAAGAAAATATTGCATTATATATAAATATATAGTACAATATACATTTAATGTTGTATTTTCATATCTACACACACACACGTGTATAACTTGCTGCTCATAGGACCAGAGACCTCCTAGATGCCCTTATTATTGAATTATTCTATGTCCCACTCAAATCAGGGCTGACTTTGGTCATACCAGGTTGCTCCTGGCCTCCTCTGAGCACCTTCTGAATGTCTCCAGGGGTGGAGGCTCCACAGCCTCTGGGAGAAAGCCCTTATCAGGAGGGCTCAGAGCCTGACTTTGATTCTTTCTGCCGTTCTCCTCAGAGCATCCTTCACCTCCTGGTTCCTCAGGCTGTAGATGAGGGGGTTGAGCATGGGGATCACCACCGTGTAGAAGATGGAGACCACTTTGTCGGTGTTCAGGGAGTAGCTAGAGCTGGGGCGTAAGTACATGAAGATCGTTGTCCCATACAACATGGTCACCGCTGTCAGGTGGGACATGCAGGTGGAGAAGGCTTTTTGCCTGCCTTCAGCTGAGCGGATCCTCAGGATGGCAAAAGATATGAAGATGTAGGAGACCAGGATGGTGGAGATGGTGCTGAGCTCAATGATGCCAGCCAAGGAGAAGAGGATCATCTCATTGATGTAGGTGCTGGCACAGGACAGAGCCAGGAGGGGAGGAACGTCACAGAAGAAGTGGTTGATGACGTTGGAGCTGCAGAAGGGCAGCCTGATGATGAAGGTCATCTGTATGATGGAGTTCAGGACCCCGCCGATATAGGACCCCACCACCAGCCACACACACAACCTCCGTGTCATAACAGAGGAGTAGAGCAGGGGGTTACAGATGGCCACGTAGCGGTCATAAGCCATGGCAGCCAGCAGGAAACACTCAGTTGTCACAAAGATGATGTAGAAGAAGGCTTGGCCCATGCAGCCAGTGAAGGAGATGGTCTTCCCCTCCGACAGAAAGTTCACCAGGGTCCTGGGGGCAATCACAGTGGAGAAGCAAATGTCAACAACAGAGAGGCTGCCCAGGAAGAAGTACATGGACGTGTGGAGCCGTGGGTCACCTCGGATGACTACGATTATCCCTGCGTTGCCCAAGAGGGTGACGGTGTAGACCAGCAGCAGCAGCACAAAGAGGGCCACCTTCATCTCCGCTTGGTCACTCAGGCCCTCAAGAATGAACTCAGCCACTGAGGTGCGATTCTGCTCTGCCATTCAGGGCTTTGTGTCTGCCAAGGAAGGGGGAGAGCCTGAAAATATAAGAGGATGGAAACAATTCCTTTATTTATTTGACCTGAAATGGGATGAATTGATAATTTTCACCCCGTGCAGCAGATGGACTGCACTATAGCCTTCTCCTCCAAACCTGTCCTCCTTGACAGTCCAAGGCAAGAGGTGGTCCCCTCTGAAGGGAGAGCATCCCAGCTTTCCCAAACACCATCCCTGCCTGCAGCGAGTCACTGCTGAAGGTCTCTCATGTTCTACATGGGGGCAAACCTTTGGGCAGGTTCTCTTGTACCTCAGAGTCCTGTTTTGGTACCTCCCAGATCGATGGCTACAGCAGCAGAGAGGGATCCAGACCAAACCCACAGCTCTGGCCTTGACCACCTGTAATTAAGTTTCTCTCCACCTTTGTTTCCCTTCTCCCCCATTTCAAACCAAGCATCAGGTGCCCAGAACAAGAGAGCTCTGCCTGTAACTGTAACCGTTTGGGTCAAATGTGAAAATGTTGTAGCTTGCTTTCATTGGTTTGGGAAAGGACACTGCCCTTGAAGAAAAGCATCTTGAATTTTTCAGGTGGGAGGGAGGGAGAGAGGAAGGGAAGACACGAGAAATTTAACATTACTGTTTCAGAAGCCTTGGGAGGATGAAGTCATGGAGACCATGAGAAAAACGTGGGTCCAAAGATCATAGAATGGTTAGAGTTGGAAGGGACCTCAAAGATCATCGAGTTCCAACCCCCCTGCCCTGGGCAGGGACACCTCCCACCACACCAGGTTGCTCCAANCCTGACCAAGAGTCCCTCTCCTGCTCTCCTGGAGCTCCCTTCAGATCCTGGAAGGCTGCTCCAAGGTCTCCCCAGAGCCTTCTCTTCTCCAGGCTGAACAGCCCCAGCTCCCTCAGCCTGTCCTCACAGCAGAGGTGCCTCAAGATGATATTCTGAAGCAGGGTAAGCATCAAGCCTTTTCCTGGTACAATTCAGAGAATATACAATTGGGACATTAAACACCATAAAGTCTGCCTCGGTTTCCCCGTGACACTTGGAGCAAAGGCACCAGCCCCGGGGTTGGGGTCCCCTGTACGAAGAGTTCATGCGGGTTTCACAAATGATGGGTCAGCCTTTCTCAGTCAGGGACCCCCTCGCGTCCCTCCCTCTGCTCTCACAGCCCACGGAGGTGACCATGACCCACCACGCTATGCCCATGACTTCAATTACACCTTGTATTTCCAGAAGTGGACCTGGAGATGGAACCCTGATGTATGGAGATGATTTAAGCGTCAGGAGATACCTATGTTTATGAGCACAAACCAGCTATGAAGTGCTAAGACCAGGCAAAGGTGGGATCCACGAGGTTGTCCTGGAATGAGAAGTCACAGCTGATGCTCTCCCCCATGTGCGTGAACAGCAGCATCCGACTGCAAGCGACACCTCCTTTCCAGGTGAACACAAGGTGTGGTGAGAGCATTGGCTGGAGGCACGAGGGAAAGGAACGATCAAGGGGGGAAAAGGTTCCTTCAAGGGGGGAAAATAAAGAGCCAGAACTTGAGAAACCTCTGTTTCGAGATGCCATCTGAGCGGGAAAACCTCCTCAGAGGGAGCCTGGCAGTGGCAGTGTGGCATCCCGGTGGCCAGGGCACTTAAGAGGACTTCTCCCCACCCCATTTTCAGCAGGAGAAAATCCCAGCAGCTCCAAGTGAAGAGGAGTCAAGGCCACAGGCGGAGCTGTGTTTAGGCATGAGCTGAGTTGAAGGACCCGGTTAAGCTGCTCGCCCTGACGAAAATGTGAAATACGGGTTTCTCCCCCTGCTAACTTGAAGGTTCAGAATAAAACAAGTCATATATTTACAGGATTAATCAAGGTCTTACCCCACCAGATCAGCACCAGGGTCAGAAGACTCATCGAAGAACCATTCTCCAACAATTGGCTATTTCTTTATAGAAACAGTCTTTATTCTTCAAAGTGAACATCACTTTATTTCGGGGTCAGTGGGTGACTTAATCTCCCCTGGAGAGAGTTCTTCGGTTCCTCTCCTAAAAGCACCATAAGCACCATAAGCACCACGATACTTTATTTTTTGAAACCAAAACACTGAAATGCATCTCCCCCCCCAAGAAATATTTCATCTATTTTAACCAACCCAGAGGAGCAAACCTGGTTTAACCCAGGGCAGCCTCACCAAAGGTGATGCTGCTGCAGTGATTTATAGCAGAGCAGGTGATGGCCTCAGCAGAGCCCACCTGGACCTTTCAGGGTCACACCTACCTGTGGATGGGGGTGGGTGTCTTCTCCCTCTTACCATCTGTGAGGTCTCTGCCACCTCAAATGGCACCACAGGCTGGGGGTGTCCGCGTCGTAAATCTGGGGGGCTAAGCCTTGGAGCCATCCTCCGGGCTTCCAGAGAGAGAAGAATGTCTCTCCTGAGCCCTGGAGAGCCTCCTGCATGTTTTCACCTCATGAAGCTCTTCACTCGCAGCAACCTGTGGCTTTTATAGGTCTCCCTGCGGGTGTTTGAGGGCAACGGGCATCTCCCCCGGGGGAGCAGGGGGTGGTCACAGCTTTGGCTACAGCTCAGGTCTCCAAGAGGAGTGGATCTTGGCTGCATACTGCTGGCTCCTTAATGAGAATCCAGCCAAGTCACAACAGCCTAAACTGCTAATAAAGGCTTAACTGTGCAAAACCCTGTGCTAATTATTGTCACAAACATCAATAACCTCTTACAATGCTCAGCAAGCCTCAGGGGCCATAATCCAAATGAGCCAGAGTTATTCTTCGCACGCCCCGCTGAAGATCCAGGGGGAGGTCGGAAGCTGCATCTTAAAGACACAGTTTACACCATGTACCTTAAATAAAGATTACGAGCCCTTTAGGCTGCGGTAATTAGCTCTGGATGGGTGCCTGGAGCAGATGGCTGGGATTACAGGAGATGAAGGCTGATCCAGACCATCAGGCACTGAATGAGCCTTCCAGGATACTGGTGGGTAGAAGAGGGAGGTCTGTAGATTGAGATCAGATACTAGAAAGAACTTCTTCGCTGTGAGGGTGGTGAGACCCTGGCCCAGGTTGCCCAGAGAAGCTGTGGCTGCCCCATCCCTGAAGGGGTTCAAGGCCAGGTTGGAGGGGGCTTGGAGCAACCTGATGTGAACTGGGTGATCTTTGAGGTCCCTTTCGACTCTAACCATTCTATGATATTCCTGCCATAGAAGAAAAGGATTAATGGGCTTTCTGTTGATCATGTTCTGACAGTGGGTCCTATATAGGATCACAGGATGGTTTGGGTTCAAAGGGACCATAAAGCCCATCCAGGGGGACACCTCCCACCACACCAGGTTGCTCCAAGCCCCGTCCAGCCTGGATAAATTTCAGTATAATTCATCTGTTTGATACACAAAACCAATACCAGATTCTCTCAGTGTCTGGAAGATTCTCAGGAGCTTTCCAGCTCACCTTATTTCTTCCAGTATAGCTGATTTTTCCCATTAAATAACAGGAGCTCATGCTTTTAGCTTAAACTGACAACATGGACACAGTCATCGTAGAAGCAGCAGCTCATATTTGGATCCATAGATGAGTTTTATTCATCCAGCTGTGGTCAACACTAAGCACAGACATATGAGCCAACTACCTTGGCAACCAGTAGAAATGAAGGTTGTGGTGGAGCTGCTCAGGCACAAGTGTCCAGGACCATCTGAGACCCACCACCCATCTTTCCTGCTCTCCAAAAGGGCAAGAGCCTCCCTACATCTTGTGCCAGACCCTGTGCTCACGTCTCCTACGGCATCTCAGGTGGAATGAGATGGATCAATAGCGTAGCCCACAGAAGGATTTGCCACATCCAAAGGAGACCCGTGGTCTCATGGACCCATAGTTCTCCATCAGTATTGCTGAGAGCCTGGAGGACTGGTTGAGAGATGGACACATTTGGGCTCACCATGGCACATGGACCAACTGAAGAGCTATTGGCATCCCAGCTTCTCCTCCAGCCTGTGAACTCCAACAGTGTGATTCAGTTGGCCAAAGGGATGGCTCCAGCACTTAAGAGAAACCCCTGAGCTTCTGGAGGAGCTGCTGAGTCCCTCAACGGTGTCAGAGCCAGCACAACCAGCAACAGACCAGCAAGCTCAAATATTGGCAGAGAAGAGCAACACAGAGGGTTGTGCTGACCCCAGACGGGTGTTTGGGTTGGGTCAAGCTCTACAAACAACAATATTTTAACAGCAGGGTTTATATTTGGGGAGTTTCTGCGTCAACACTTTCACTGCTGAGATGAAATGGTTCCCACTGTTACCAGTCCTTCAGGTCCAGCTCCAGACAGTCCTTAAGTCTGAACACCAAAAAATTCCACTCGAGAGTACATTTAGGAACCACCACTGCCCAGTACTTAATATCAGGCCTTAACAACATCATTTCAAGCATTTATTCACTGTAAAAAGCACTTTGAAAAACTAAAGTGCAGTAGAAACTTTTTAAAATATCTCTGAAGACTTCTTGAGGGGAGATTGTGGGACAAGATCTAGAGAAGTTCCTCTCAGTTCTCCTGTTTCCTGCAGCTGTAGGGGAACTTTTCCTCCTCTCCCCTCCCAACCTCCTTGGTTGCTCTGTGTGTTCCTCTGCACGATCCAGTCTCTCATGGGGTTAACTGGAAGCACCAAAGTTCATCTTGAACCTGTAGATCCCACCCCATGGCTGGAAGAGGTACATGCCTTGGGAGGGCTGTCATCTACTGCACTGATGAGTCACATCCAGACTGCAGGAGAGGGCGATCACAAGTCAGCTCAGGCCAAAAACAACCGAGAAAAGGGTCCATGTCCTCCAGAGAAATTTCACAAGCATGTTATTTCAACAGGGCTGAACCTTGTCATCGTATTTACCTTCGAGAGAGGTGACTTGAGGGTGCCCAAAGATGGGTAGGTCCAGGGAAAAAAAAAAAAAAAACAGAACACGCTTGCCTCCAAACATTTGTCTGGTGGGATTTGCCCTGCAGGGGTTGGAACTGGATGATCTTAAAGGTCCCTTCCAACCCAAACCACCCAGTGATTCAGAAACTTATTTGAATATTTAGCACCTTTCCTCACAAATCAACCTTTGTTGGGCTTTCTAATGACTACACGGTTCTCCTTTTATGAAAGACATTGTCTAGAGGTGAATGTTTCACAAACTAATCCCACACAGAGAGAGCTGGACTCCAAAATGGACAATAGTACGCAGTAGTATCACATACTCCCTCCCAGTTAAAAAAAGACCCCTGAACACACACCCCCCGTTCCCACCACTGCCTGGGTGGCAAACCAGTCACCACTCTCACAGGGAAATAGCTATTCTCCCCACCACTCTCTTCAGAGCACTCTTCACCTCCTGGTTCCTCAGGCTGTAGACAAATGGGTTCAGCATGGGGGTCACCACTGTGTAAAAGACGGAGACAACTTTGTCCCTGCCCATGGAGTAGCTGGAGCTGGGCCGTAGATACATGAAGAGCAGGGTCCCGTAGAAGATGGTGACAACCACCAGGTGGGATGCACAGGTCCCGAAAGCTTTGTGCTTGCCCAGCACGGAGCCCTTCCTCAGGATGGTGAATAGGATGCGGCCATAGGAGACGAGGATGACTGATACGGTGCTGACCTTGTTGAAGCCCCCAAAAACAAATACCAGCACTTGGTTGAGGCGAGTGTCAGAGCAGGCCAGTTTTGAGAGTGGTGGCCCATCACAGAAGAAGTGGTCAATGACGTTGGGGCCGCAGAAGGACACTCTCAGCGCGAAACCCGTGAAGATCAAGGAATTAGAAAACCCAACCACATAGGACCCAGCCAAGAAGGAAACACAGACCTTTTGGGACATGACAACAGGGTAGTGCAAGGGGTTGCAGATGGCGACATAGCGATCATAGGCCATCACAGCCAAGAGGTAACACTCCACAACTACAAAAACAACATAGAAATGCAGCTGTACAAAGCAGCCAGCAAAGGAAATAGTCTTCCTTTCCGACGAGAGGGTCAGCAGCATTTTGGGTGTCACAACTGAGGAATAGCACAGGTCCAAGAAAGACAAGTTCCCGAGAAAGAAGTACATGGGGGTATGAAGGTGGGGATCAAGACAGACAACAGCAACAATGCCAAGGTTTCCCACCACGGTGGTGATGTAGATGAGCAGGAAAATCACAAAGAGGGTAACCTGGAGGTCAGGGCAACCTGTGAACCCCTTGAAGACAAATTCTGTCACCGCTGTCCAGTTTTCCCAAGCCATCAGCGTGCCAGAGACACACAGGTTGAGGGCAGGGAGGTGATTTCCTTGAGACCAGTTACGCTGACTTGATCTCTTAATTATCAGAGGGTTTTAATCCCTAGCTCTGTAGATGAGTGGGTTTCCCAAAAAAACACTGGGAGAACCCCTGGCAGGATGCTCAGCTGGTCCTCGACCACCTGGCCTCACAGGGACCTGCACCTACCATCTTAAACCATGCTTTTCTTGGTGAAAACCAAGCTCCTCTCTTACCTCTAAGCTCCCATTTCAAGGGAAGAATAAATCCAACAAAGTTTTCCAGTGGACATCACCAACATCCTCACCATAGGCATGGTTTCCACCTGCCCACGGGTTTTGGGCACATTAAGGGAAGAGCAGCTCAGGTTCTTTTCTGATGTTTGTTCTGGTAACACTCAAGCTGCAGGGGCATTAGTGCTCACTCTGCCCTTCAGGTGGGCGATGTCCTGGAGACTCCTCTTGCTACCCCTGGTAACCCAAGGGTTTGGATTTCTTGCTCAGGGGTTTTCTTATTTAAGCGCTCAGAAACAAAAACCGACTGGGTTTTTTAATAAGCAACGGCTAATTTGAGGAATAATCTGCATTTCAGTACCCGCTCTCATCTCATGAGGATAAATACATGGACGGAAGGGCAGACGTTAACATCTTCCCTTCTCCAATATCTTCCAGCTTATAACTGGTGACTTGCTAAAAGAAAAAAAGAAAAAAACTTGGCTTTCCCTTTTATTTCTACCATTTAACTTACATTTTAAGCAAAGAGGCACCTCCCACATACTCTAAAGCAACTGATTAACATCCCAAATCAAGGTTAGAAGGTAAAACTTCCTTTTAAGACAGAAGTTGTAGCAGAACTAGGTCTCAAACACATATTTGAGAGCAGATTAAGTGTAGCTCCCCTTTTCCTAGAAGAAAGCCCCAGTTTTCCCTCATCAGACTGGTTTAGGCTTTGATTTCTTTATTTCCTAGACCAGGTTGCCAGTTGTTTCTGTAGCTTCTCGCTGCCCTGGGATCCTGCTCCACACCGATCCCACCACCATCCACCTGTCCTGCCACCTCCTGCCGCTTCCCATCAAAGACCCAGCCTTTTCCAGCCTCCGTTCTTAGTTTCTCCAAGGAGATGGTTCAAAAGCGTGGCAGAAACCTGCTCCTTTTTGGGGGTTTCTGGGGGAAAAAAAATAACGAAACAGAAAGTTAGAATCACAGAATCACCTAGGTTGGAAGGGACCTTTTAAGATCGAGTCCAACCAATGGAGAAAAAACCAAAACAAAATAAAAAAAAAACCACACACAAGCAAAAATGANGGCTGAACACCCCCAGCTCCCTCAGCCTCTCCTCATAAGATTTGTGTTCCAGACCCCTCACCAGCTTTGTTGCCCTTCTCTGGGCCTGCTCCAGCACCTCAATGTCTTTCTTGTGGTCAGGGGCCCAAAACTGGACACAGCCCTCAAGGTGGGGTCTCACCAGTGCTGAGTACAGGGGGACGATCACCTCTTGGGTCCTACTCACCACACTGTTCTTCTACTGACTTCCAACAAAAAGTGGCTTTCCACCTTCTGGCTTGGCTTATAAACCAGAACTCCAGGGAAGCAAACGTATTCCGAGCCTCCTTTTCTGCTCCTGCTTTTTTTTAATTCTACATGGTGCCAGATGCCTGTGTATGGCTGCGTCTCCCAGAGGCTCTCATCTTCTCCATTTATTGCTTTCCAGCTTCAATGGTTGGGAGAAGCTGCTACCAGCCTCCTTGGGCACACCACCCCGTGCCAATCACTCTCACTTTTTCCTCCCCCTCCCTACTTCAGATATAATTGGAGAGTTCCTCCAGTGATTTCAAGACTCAGAGGTCAGGAGCTATTACCTCCTCCAGCCCTTGAGATGGGTTGTCTTCTGGGAGCCAGAACACACCAAGATCAGAGGCTGCTGCGAGGTTACGGAAGGAGAAACAGCATCTCTTAGAGACAAGTTCTCAGCACCTGGTAGCTATGGCAACCCCCAAGCTGGAAAGATTCACCAATCTTCACTAAACCCCGGGGAAAAAAATCCTTAAATAATACTCTACCCGTTTCCAAAGTGGAATGTTGCTAATTCACCAACAACCTAAATTCTGCTATTAAATTAAGAGATGGCAGAGGTAATAAGGGACAGAGAATAATAATTGAATATAGCATCAAATTATTACTCGGTTTCCCTCCCTGAGAGCAGCATCTCCCACAAAGGGACAGGGTCTGGATGAAGAAAAAAACAGCAGAGGAGGAAGCCCTGGGTGGGATTTTGGGTGCAGAGGGTGCTGAGTGGTGGGTTGTACCCTACGTGCAGGATGGAAGGTGCCACAAAGGGTGGTCTTCTTTGATCTCTTTAAATCAAGCAAAGGGGGGAACCGTGGTGTGCAAGAGGCCATCCCACAGTACCTGAGAGAGGTCAGTAGGGTAGACCCAGAGACCTGAGCCAAATTCAGACCATCAGGCAAGCTGGTGATGATGAGGCACGTCCGAGGTCAAGCCAAGTTGGTCCCGTGGTCAGGGGTGGGTTCAGCAGTTACTCAGCAAGTCCACGACGAAGCAAAGGTGCAGATCAAAGAAGACCATAGGTGTTCACACCCAGTGCTACACTGAAAATCAGCACTTCTCCAGCACGCCCCAAGGAGAGGGACAATCTCCCTGGGCTGAGCTTAAATAGAGCTGATGGTCTAATGGGCAGAAGGTGGGGATGGAAGCCCCAGGTGAGGCTAGTCAGGGCCGTTAAGGCCTAATAGTTCATTCTGGTTCGTTAGATCATTTCTCACCATTGAATACAGTGGAAGCCCAGAGTCACCAGTTGAGGTGCGGACATCTGTCCCATAGGTACCTAAATGTGGATAATCCTACCTTTGCTGGAAAACTGGGCTGCCCAGTATCCACAGAAGGACATCAGCAGCTCCAGAGGTAGAGCCAGTGGTTCTTTATGAACCGTTTGGGGGTCCTCTGAAAGACCTGATATGTCTCTAAACCCGTTTTCATCCGTCAACAAGGTCAGACCCAAAACTTTTTGCGGTCCACAAGTATCACAGAAGCATCACCTGGTCATTAATGCCTCTGTGTAACTATGCTCAGAGATGGCTCCTTCACATGATGTCTCTCAGATACCCAAACCAGCTCAATGGCCTTCAGAATTGCATTTCACACACGCTTTTGGGGTTTTGTTTGCTTTTATTTTTTCCTCTGGTAAATCTTTCTGGAGAAACCTTGAGGTCCTTCTCCCAGGACAGCAAGAGGGACCATACTTACAGCCCTGACATCCACAAGGTATTGGAGCCTGGGAAGGAGCATGTCTCTCTCCACGTCAAGTTAATTGGATGTGTAGCTGTTTCCTCCATGTTCGTTATAAATCCTTGGTTCCCATCACTCAACAGCAGCGAAGGTGAAGGAGGAACCAAGGCAAAGCAGAACCTCTACCCATGTTTATGCAGTGGCATTTCTTCTTTTCATCCTCATGTCCTCTTTTTTTTGGGAGGATCTGTCAGAAAGCAGCCTCGCCAAAGTAGGTTTTCTTTATAATAACAGACAGTAATGGCTTGTGCAAATCGTTTTTCTTTTACTTAAGCAGATTAAAGCAAGATGAAATGATTTACGCAAGCGTTAAATAAGGATGAGTCTTATTTTATTTTAAGGAAATGTGGCATTCCCAGGTGTCAGCAAAACATAGCCATTAACAAATCAGCCTTTGGAATCAGCACGTCTTAAAATGAACTCAGTTTCCCAGCAAATAACTTAGTGCCCACGGCTTTAGGATGCTTCGGCGCCCTCGAGCTTATAAAGGTATAAACCATTAATTTGCCAATGTTGATTTTATCCATCGTAAATGATACATAATCATTTGATAAAGGTGATTTGAAGAGTGGGATAATAATTAAAAGCCAGGGGGAAATGTCTGGAGGTCGTTAAGGTTGTGTACGCCTGGAGGGGGCTTAGCCAGGGATTGGGATGCTCACTCAACATGGAGATTGGGCATGAACACCCCCAAGAGGCTGGCTAGTTGCTTTCCTCTCTCTGTGCTTCTTACTGCAGTCACAAGGGGTTAAGAGAAGAGCCCGTCTAAATCCAATCCATAGAGGAGATAAAGAATCAGAGAAGGCTTTGGGTTGGAAGGGATCTTTAAAAGCCATCTAGTCCAATCCGCTGCCATGAGCAGGGGCATCTCCAACGAGATCAGGTTGTTCCAAGCCCTGTCCAACCTGACCGTGAATGTTTCCATGGGATGGGGCATTTAGCACCTCTCTGGGCAACCTGGGCAAGGGTCTCACCACCACCATCATAAAAAATTTCTTTGTTATATCTAGTCCAAAGGAGGAAATGCTTTTGGAAACAAGCCTGCCTAGAGCTCCAGACACAGATGGTAGCTCAGCTGCCAGGTGTTTGGGGGAGATAACACTGGGCAAGCAGGGCCAGGAGCCCGGCTCATGGTCCTGCTGCATCCCCTGGCATAAGGAAGGGTGGGAGAGCACGTGCTGGAGGTCTGTGCTCAGCTGCTAAGCAGGAGAGATGGAAGAGGAGGACCTCCTTGACAGCATGCTCTGAAACACTGCCAATGCCATGGGTGATGCCCAGAGGGCTGGTGGATCTGGGGGTGGCAGGAACTGGAGAACACTTGGGGCAAGAGGAATTTGTACAGGAAAGATCCATTGCCCTTTCATGATAAGGGAGTGAAGCCCTGAGAATAAAAGAGGTCATAAGGTAGGGTGTAACTGTCAACTGGGAGATGTTGATGGCTGTGGAAGAGCATTTTGATGGGACTCTCAAGGAGCCTGGAGCTAATGTCTGGAATACGTCTGAAAAGAACAAAAAGGTGAGGGGAAAAAAAGCTACATGTAATAATAAAATACAGAAGATAAATCAGACTGTCTGGTGACCAGCACAAACCAGCAGCAGAAAGCAAGCAAGACATGGGAATGTTTTCAAACCCAATCCTGGGTCAGGGAACAAAAATGCTCAGTGGACAGTGGAGCTGTGGTGTCCTCTGTCACAATCCCAGCAGAGAAATATCCCACCGAAGCTACTTCCACACGACAAACTTCCTCAGGGCGCTCTTCACCTCCCTGTTCCTGAGGCTGTAGATCAGGGGGTTCAGCATGGGCACCACCAGAGAGTAAAACACAGCAAAGGTCTTGTCCGTGCTCAGAGTGTCGGTTGGCCTCGGTCGGAAGTTCAGGGCCAGGATAGACCCGTGGAAGATGGTGACTCCAGTCAGGTGAGAGGTGCAAGTGGAGAAGGTTTTGCGCCGGTCCTTAGAGGACCTGATCTTTGAGACAGCAGACAGGATGAAGGTGTAAGAGACCAGGACAGCCAAGATGGTCACCATCTCCACCAGTCCTCCAAGGCCGAATACCACAAGCCTGTTGACCTGGGTGTCAGAGCAGGAGAGTGCTAGAACGGGCATGATTTCACAGTAGAAATCATCCACCTCCGCTGGAGGGCAAAAGGGCAGGCTGAAGGTGAACTCCGTGTGCACCAAAGAGTGCAGCAGACCAAGCACGTATGAACCCCCCAGCAGTACGACGCAGACCCTGGGAGACATGATGGATGGGTAAAGCAGAGGGTTGCAGATGGCCGCGTAACGGTCATACGCCATCGCGGCCAGAAGGAAGCACTCGGTGGTCCCAAAACCTATGAAAAAAAACAGTTGGGTGGCGCAGCCGGCTAGCGAGATCGTCTTCTTCTCCATCAGAAGGAACATTAATGTCCCCGGTGCCACCACTGAGGCGTAGCAAGCATCCAGGAGGGATAAATGGCCGAGGAAAAAGTACATGGGTGAACGGAGTTGGCTGCTGCTCCAGATCAAGGCAACCATGCCCAGGTTCCCTGCCAGAGTGATGAAGTAAATGAGGAGGAAGAGGATGAACAGAGGCGGTTTCAGTAGGGGGTTGTCTGTCAGTCCCACCAGAGTCAGCTCAGTAACTTGTTGGGTTCGATTTGCCTCGTTCATCTTCTCCAACAATACTGCAAGTCCTCTTCGTAGAGCCAGAAGAAAAACAATAGACTCAACACCTCAAAAGACCAACAACTCCCAGTGCTGGGTTACTGGTTAATGCTCTCATTAGCAGAGAATTGATTAATTTAATAAAATCATAGAACGGTTAGAGTTGGAAGGGACCTCAAAGATCATCGAGTTCCAACCCCCCTGCCCAGGGTAGGGACACCTCCCACCACACCAGGTTGCTCCAAGCCCCATCCAGCCTGGCCTTGAACCCC
>VZRU01004855.1:13343-39273 GCA_013398155.1 Pedionomus torquatus | reverse complement strand
ACAGAGCACACACACAGCACTTTATGTGTTTACAGTCCCAGTGCCTCTAGTGTCTCTGAGCAGCAAATACTAAATGCTTCCATATATAGGGCTGAATATGCTCTCTCTGCTGCAAACTTTCTTTATTTTTTTTTTTTCTCATATTCCATAAATGGGGAAACAACTTTATTTTTAGGAGAAAATACAATACCTACAATAACATACAATAAAACAGATGGTAAAAAGAATAAGTAACAACGTCTATAAAACAAACATGTAAAGTGTGGTTGGAAAAGCATTTCTGTGAAAAAGACATCTTGGTGCTTCATATTTATTTTATGTGGAAGCTCTTCCAGATCAGATAAGCTCAGGTATTAAGTCAAGGTACAATTCTTCTAACAGCCCACACATCATGCCCAGTGATTTATCTGGAATTCAAGCTGGGTTCATTCCACTTCCTACATCATCACTAATATAAGCAGTCTGGAACCAGAATTTCATTGGCAATCCTGTTGATGCATTTACAAATGAAACATTGTTTTATTTTCCTCAGTTATTTTGGCTATAAGACCTTGGCATTATACATTACCATAAACTTGATTTGGACACTGAAGTAAACAGTTGTGTCTCAGAAGGCAGAAAAGGAGAATATATGTGGAAATGAAAAGGTTACTTTTTTCCAAAATAATTTGATCAGAATTGTAAACAGAACAAATTGTTTTGGAGACAGTATAGAAGACTCTCTTTTTGCATTTAGCACTTATCCTAAATTTTGGTCAGTCCCTGTTCAAAATCAAACTGAAACTTTTACTTTATGGTGCGGAGAATGATCAAAATCTCAGAAATGTAGGCTCTTACCTTCTTCCAGTTAGTGTTTGGAAGCAATGAGAATATTTATATGAATGGTGGTCACTGTTATATATAATCTACATGCTCCTTTGAAAACGTGACACAATATTATATTTACTATACTGCAATAGTACTGAGAGACCATGAATCAGGACAGAGAACCTTTTGTGTGCAAAGAGGTTGAGTCCAATATTAAAGGACACAGGGCAGGGCTGCAGTTTTGCAGTTACTTCAAGTTGCAATTGTCACATTCCAACAGAGTTTACCTTTCTCTCAGAGGATTAATTTTAATCGGGTCACTTCTCTGATTTGAATTCCTGACCAAAGCATTTTGCTGGCAAAAGGAAGCGCTTGTTGCAGGGACAAAGGTGGTGGGGCAGGGGAGTGAGTGAGGAGGAGGGTGAAGGGATGACCTTCTGAGGTTATTTGATGGAGTTAGTGTGAGCTCATTACACACCACCATGGAGGGTGGGAAGTCTGGAGAACACTAGTGCTGCATCTGAGTGAGTGAAGACATAAACTTGTTCATCTATCATTCAGCGTGGCTTAATCTTATTTAGCTTGTGACTATTCTTTTATGTCTAAAAACCCTTCTATTGAAACAGGAATAACAGTGGATGAAAGTGAATTTTCTGTTGTTCTATAAGGGGACAACTGAAATGTGCATTCTAAGGAATAAAAAAAGCTTTATAATGAGAGGAAGCCGTAACTGTGAATAGGTAGTTGGGAAAGGGTGTGAACTCTTGAAGCATTTGAAAACTTGACAGGACAAGGCCCTGAGAAAGCTGGTCTAGTTTTTGAACTAGCATTTGGAATAGAAAGTTGGGCTAAATGGTCTCCAGAAGTCCTTTCAAGCTTATGATCCTGTGATAATACTGTAAATGATGTCTCCAGGATTATTTAATAGGGCTGTGGTAAAATTTGGTGGTTTTTTTACCTAATATTCTAGAGAAAACATGTCTTACAATTCAGTGGGAGGCAGTCTGTGTGCAGTCCATCCACTTCTCTTTGCTATATGATATGAACCTAACCATTAGAAATATTTTTTTCCTCCCATTTTGTCCTCTTTGCTGAGCTGCAAAAGCTGACAGCTTAATGATGATGATTCTTTGTGGATGGCTATTCTCCTTTCTTTAAACTGTAATTGAAAAACCAGGAAAGATAAATTCTTTCTGGTTTATGTTTGGGTCTGAAGACAGTGACTTACTATCCAAAGAGGGAAATGAATGATCCTTAATCACAGTTGGATTCTTTTTCTTTTGCTAGTTAATGACCAGTTGGGAGGAGTTAATGGTCCTCAGCTGCATCTTGGACCATTAACCACTGAGGGGATTATTTCTTAGTAAGTGCCTGCTGTAAAGAATATTACTATTACAAGTTAAATGTATCTTAATGTCTTCTGAAATGCTTGTGAGTTTTTTCCCTGAACTTGTTTTGCACATGTGATGTCTTTGGACTTAACTTTTTACTTGAAACCACTTAAACTGTCAACAAAGAAAGCACAAAAAAGAAAGTTTCTTCCAGTTTAGAAACTGAAGGAGCCAATAGTCAAAAGTATTTTCTGTTATTGGAATTGAAATCCAGTCTTTTTAATCCACTTGAGCAAGGAAGAAACATTATATTAAAAAACCCTAGTCGATTTCTGTCCTTCACAGTGTACTTGGGGATAGCATGAGGAGAAGCACGGTGATTACCTATGATTTGTGTTGTTGGGTTTGTTGCATATTGGGATTGTGCAGCATCTATGATAACTCTGGGATATACACACTACACATAAATACAATGAATGCACTCTCTATATTTTTTTATTTACATTCATCTTTTATTGTTTATTAGCAACAGCTGCACAAATAAGTTTGAGTTGAATGATTATGAAAACATTGGACTGTCTCAAGTGCATCTAATGACAGAAAACATGGGAGGTGGGAGTGGAGGGAAAGTCTTAGATTTATTACTAAATTTATTCTGGAAAAAATCCCATAACACAAATATCTGTAATATAATTAATAATTCTATGCACTGGCCCTGGAATTGACAAAAGCTCTAGAAATTACCCATGTTCTTCCTTCCTTCCTTCCTTCCTTCCTTCCTTCCTTCCTTCCTTCCTTCCTTCCTTCCTTCCTTCCTTCCTTCCTTCCTTCCTTCCTTCCTTCCTTCCTTCCTTCCTTCCTTCCTTCCTTCCTTCCTTCCTTCCTTCCTTCCTTCCTTCCTTCCTTCCTTCCTTCCTTCCTTCCTTCCTTCCTTCCTTCCTTCCTTCCTTCCTTCCTTCCTCTCTTTCCTTCCTTCTTTCCTTCTTTCTTTCTTTCCTTTCTTTCTTTCCTCTTCTGTAATGGTCCAAAGTAGACATCTACAAAGCAGCAATAGAAATGGAAAGAGGCAGTACATGAAACCATAATGTTTCCCATGGAATTTTCTGACGTCAACATTTTGTGAGTGCTTTCTCTATCTGCACTTGTCCATTCTTCCCTTAACTTCTAGAAAATTTTTGCATTCATGACATCTGGTGTTAAGGTAGCTTATGGGAGTGGGCTTAAAGATGATCAAAACAGAAGACTTCGGAGTTTCCTAGAATCATAGAATGGCTAGAATTGGAAGGAATCTTAAAGATCATCTAGTTCCAAACCCCCTGTCATGAGCAAGGATGCCTTCCACTAGACCTGGCTGCTCAAAGACCCATCCAACTTGACCTTGAACACTTCCAGTGATGAGATATCCACAGCTTCCCTGGGCAACATGTTCCAGCATCTCACCACCCTCACAATCAAAAATTTCTTCCTAGTATCTAATCTGTATCTCCCCTCTTTCAGTTTAAAACCGTGTCAGTTTTACACTTGTCCTATAACTACTTGGCCTTATAAAAAGTCCCCCTCCAGCTTTCTTGTAGGCCCCCATCAGGGGCTGTCAAATTCGTGCCTCTCCAATTTGGAGATAAGGATGTGGGGTGGGACAGTGTCAAATGCTTTGCACAATTCCAGGCAGATTATATCAGCTGCTCTTCCCTTTTCCACCAATATTACACTGCTAACTGTTGCAGTTCTTTTGGCTAGATTGCTATAGAAGATGTGGCCAAGTTGCTGAATGAGGGACTCCAAATGGGACACAGTGCCCAAATGAGGCCTCATGAGCATGGAGCAGAGTGGATCAACCTTGCACCCTCTGCCTAGGGGAGAAAGATGGGAAAAACTCCCCACAAGAGAACAGAGTGCTGCCTTTGACTCCTCCTTGGAGGAATCACAGGAACACAGAGGGATGATCAGCAGTGCTGGAGTTTGGTGAAAGCCAGCGGGACTTTGATTATTTTTATTGTCTTTGTTGGTTACTTTGTGATCATATTGCACAGCAAGTTATAAATACACTATCATACTAGACAATGGCTTTTGATAATGGAATACATTCAGTCTTTTGTCTATGTTTCTTGATAACATGAGGCAACTCAAATTAAAATGTCATACCAACATGAAGAACCTCAGGAAACAAAAATAATTAGAGGCCATGCTCTGTATTAATTTATAAATGGAAGAATTTTAACTTCTGAATAGCAATGTGACTCTCAAAATCCTTTGTGAACAATAGGAAGGCCCACGCAACATGGTAATAATCTTACCCCTTAATTGTTTAGATCAAGTTGCATCATTGATCTCTATGTAGAGTTTGTGAACATTTCTTGCACTATTCACAGCGTTCCAGCTTAAAAGGTTTGTTGCAAACAGTAGCAACAAATTTCAAAAATGTTGTAAAGCTTAAAATAAGGAGTGGAGGAAGATTTTTATTTCCAAGTAAAATTGATTTCACCCACTAGAACATGTTACCAGGGCTGGACTGTCAGCTGGGGCATGTCGTGGCCCCCAGGGAGATCAGAAGGCTCTCCTGAGTAGTCTAAATCTAATGATCAGACAATGAAAGTAAAGGCATGAAATTAAAGGCACAAAAGCTAGAGAGGTGGCAAGGGGTGGAGCCAGCACTCTGGAGGCAGATTCAATGACAGGGCCACTTGCCCCTCTTCCCCCATAGAAGAAGCCTCTCTGGAGTGCAGCAACCTGGAGTGCAGCACACCAGCAGTGAGTGGGCATAACCTGGAGAGCCACCTGTGTCACGGCACCACCACAAGGCGCAGGGAGTGGGGAAAGGGCATGTAGGAAGGAACTGAAGCCCTGACAGGTTGTCAAGTAAGTCCTACTGGTGGTCACCTCATCCTCGGAAGGAGTTTAGCCATGGTCTCCACCTAAAGTAAGGTCATGCTCTCAACCTCAACCAGAATGGATGTGGGAACCCAATGACATTTTAAGGAACAATTTCCAATGTTTTGGAATAAAATTATGTATTAGTGAAATTGTATTAGTGAAATACAAGTACCTTTTTTGGTAGGAAAGTTTTGATTGGCTTGCATTTTAATTTTTTTGAGTAGATTATGACTGCAGCACTAGAATGGTCTGCCAGTGTCTGCCAGACTTCAGATGCTCACCTGCTATAAGTAATCCAGTAATATCTCCCAAGATGTTAATGTAATGGTAGGACTACTAGTTGAAAGTGTGTCATACATAGAAAGTGGAGATAAAATTCCCTTATGAACTCCTAAATAATTGGATCTAAGTCTTTAGTGTTTTGTATTTAGGAAAAGATTTGCAAAGCAACCTGAACTTCCATTTCTCAGCCAATAGTATCAGCAACCACTGCATACTTGTTGTGGGATGAAAAGTTGTGGCCCATTTACTCTGCATCTCTTTAATAAAGAAAATCTTATGGTGATTTTTTCATGTTCAGCCAAAATCAATAAAGCAAACATTCACAGTTAATGGCTTGTCCGTAATCTACATGCTGAAATAATTTTTGCAAAGATTATTGAGGAAGTGACTTTTTAGAGTAACTATGACTATCTGAATAGTCTGAAATATTCATATGAAATGCACAGAAATAAATTCATTTAGAAAAAGTTAATGATGTATGGTTTGTATGTTTGTAAGTGTGTAAACTTTCTAGAAACAGGGCTTATACTCCTATCACAGTGAGTTACTTCGCTATAAGCATTAGAAGTGTGCAATGTCTGGATGTGACATACAAGGTTATCTCTTTACATGCACTAAAATGGAAATAAATAATGTGCTATCAGCAATTATTTTTATCTTTAGAGGTAGGTTGATTCCTATATTCCTCCTTACAGCTGGTGACTAGCCAACTGCTTTTCTTTTCTAGTAAGATCTTTTGGAGTTTCTTTAAAGAAGTAAAAAGGTTAATCTTCACAGCCAACAGTGTATGCTGAAATACCTCCTACTGAAATAATAGGTGTATGAAAATGATACTGATTTTTTTAGATTATCATTTTATTGATTTTAGAAGTAATCATTTTAAATGATTACTTTAATGTGTGTGCAGTGACTCTCTTCAAAGTACTGCAAAACCTAACAAGCTGACAAGACAGTTATATCTAGGGATCACATAAAACACTGAATTTAAAGCACTGAACTATCCTTGAGATTAATTGGTGTTGAAACATCTGCTAAGTAAATAAGAGAGTTTAAGCAGAGCCTAAACAATCTTTTGTTAGTAGTGGTTTCATTTATTGACTTGAAATGATCCAAATTTGTAATTAAAATGAGAAAGTATGTGTTGGGAGAAATATTAATACAGAACTACTGAGCCTTAGCATTTTTTTTTTTCTTTTTTTGATAAGCAGATGCTGATGGTGGGCTGGATTTATGAACACACCAAGTAAATTTTTAAGCAGCTAATCATAACAGTCTGATGTATTAGTTTAAAGCACAGGAGAATCTCTAGTGAAGCTAGATTACACAGATAATTGAACGAAGGTATGGATCTGTAAATTACTATGTATTCTCTCCCGAGGCTGTAAACAGAAATGCAATAATGAAGCTAACTCTAATGGAGAGCACTGCCTGCTGACAGCTGGCTTTGCTCCAAGCAGTCCATTTAGGCTATGTCAATATACAGTCATTATTGCGCTTCTACTTATAACTGAACTCCTCTATAAACTTTATAGCATAAGTACTTATCGCAGTTGGCTATAATGTATCTTCAATAATATACAACAAGTAAGGCTGTAGCACCAATGATTAGATTTTATGGATTTTAAAGACCCTTCTGCCATCTAAAAAACAATTACTGCATCATTCAGGTTAGAAGTCAGTAGGTTACAGATACTATGGCTGGCAGGTCACAGATGAGAGCGTAGGGATCTTTTTCTAAAACAGTAGTGGAACCACAGCAACTTCTTCATATGTTTAAGTAATGGATTGCATGGCTGAATTCTTGCATCAGTTTCTTAGCCTCATTCAATGTGAACTTCCTGAAGAGTTTTTGGAATAGGTGATAGTTTCTTTTTATTGTTTTCATAACGACTAAGGCACTAAGATCTGCAGGTTATCAGAGCAACTAAGGCCTTATGTATAGGAAAATTGATTCTACTAGCTCTGTCTTGGCTACTGTGTGGTATTAAGTGAGGACCCTTGGCATGCTTTATAATTCTGCTATGTGAGTTCCTCCTGCAGCAGCATCAAAACAAGGAATCATAATTCAGTACAAGGATTTAAGGAAAAGCAAAACAAAACCCTTCTGCTTGCCAATCACACACACATTTTGTTACCAAGATTTGCATACTTGAGGGGAAATCATGGTAGAATCTGGATACAGAATTTTTTCACACAATCATAATGATTCATTGAAATGTATATATTTTACTTAGTGTTTTTTGTTTGGATAAAGTGCCCTCAAATATCAAGCAATGTTCTGATATTTGATGGAAAGGGGGATATATACTCCCCTCTGAGGGAAAGTTCTGATGAATCCCTGACCACTTGATGCCTCTTGAGTCTTGCTCTGTATCATGTACCTGTATCAGTAAGAGTTTTCATGTCCTTCCTGGGGACAACTAAGGGCTAGGCTCTGAAGAGCTCAGAGTCTGTAGCATGCACATCTTGGGAGCAGCCAACAGAAGGTAATCCTGAGATCTGAAGTTCTGAACTGCCAGGACTGGGTGTTGCTGCTATTGAGAGAGGCCACCTGGACAAGTAGGATCCCAGTGTTTTAATTTTTGTACAGATATTCAGGATTGGTATTTCACAGACATGAAAATAAATTATGTCCCAGAGTGACACAATAAAAGTTCTCCACAAAACTGTGCACTGAATGATTGCAACAAGGATGCCAAAGATTTGCTGAGCATGGAGTCTTGTCTTATGTGGAGCTGAACCTCTGATGGGTGTTCCAAAGTTCCCTGATATTGATGAAGGACCTTTTAAAGGATATGGAAAATATCCCTTGGAAAATTTCTATAGAGAGCAGGTGTTACCTTCAATTGTATTGACAGGTCTCCTGCCAAATCCTTGTTCTGACTCTTCAATGTGAAACAGTGTCCTGTTTTTCAGGGAAGTATACTGCAAAAATAAGGTCCTTTAGGATTAAAGTACTCAAATATGCATTTTTTTTTTCCTTAATACATGGAAGGCATACTGATAATAAAATATGAAATTTCAGCTGCCTTTTCATTGGGGCTGAGATACTCCTACATTGTCTTTGAAAATGAATGGACTGTCACATCACATTGGAGGTCAAAGTTGCCCATTTAAATCAAATATGTTTTAAATAACAGAGCAAGGCTTGCCATTTTTTTAATTAGCTCTGATGTGTTCTTTAATAGCCTAAGCTGTTTTGCGGGGCAGACTTTGGCTTTGAGAAAGCTTGTAAGTATTTACTACATCGAAGATTTTGCTGCCATTTTTTTTCCAAAAGCAAACAGGTCTGGACAGAGAGCATGCAACTTATTTTTCCTATGTGCAATGGCATGTTTTTCAACAGGCAGAAGTAACTAAATAATAATGAATGCAGGCCAATGACAAAGAGAAAAAAAATTGAAGTATGCCAATATTTGTGACATTGTAACTAGAGTTTGTTTTCTAGCCAGTGAAACATATTCTTCTGTGATGTTCAGCAATAATAAACTTCATGGTCTTTATTTACAGAACTTACCTCCCACAGTATCATACTTCTATGAAGACACATAGTCTTCACAACTTGCACCATGAATGAATCAGCATTTTGTTTTTTTTTCTAGGCTTAAGTGTCACTTACTCAACTGCCATTTAAGTGCTTATCAGTACTTTGGACTGGCAGTCACCATATATATGAACCTTGAATAAATAAGTTACTTAATGACATGTTCTTTATTTTTTTGATCAATAAACCAGTAGCTAAACAATAAAAAAGTTAAAAAACTAGAAACAATTACTATAAAAATGCAAAAAAATGGATGGCTAAATATTTACAAGAGCAAAGACCTTTAATTTATAGTTGTTCACATCATAACCTGAAGCACAATGTTTAAATCTAAGAATATGCTTATATTTTGAATGTTTACTCGGAGGGGGAAATAGAGGGCAATTCCATTTGTTTTTCTTTTCAACTGCTTTACTACTGTAGTTAGCAAGTGGAGAAAAGGTCCATTCGAAAATGGAAGAAATTTTTCTGTGCTACTGAAAGATTCAGCACTCCAGCTTATAACAAGAGGAAGGGTGCTGGAAAAGTTCAATGTACAATTTATCTTCCTGCTGAAGTAGATTTTCTTACATTTAATTTAGGCTTTGTTCACATATGTGCCATTACATACTTTATTGAGACATTAATAGAATTTCTGCCATTTGAAAAGTTTGCTAGTCAGATTTATAATCCATATCAGCACAAATGGGAGCATGTGATTTATTCAGGGATGTTCTAGGTCTTTATTGTCTATCTTTTAACTTCTTGTAAAGATGGGAGAAAAATAAGGACACAAAATTTCACAAGGAAGCAAAAAAAAAAATTGTTATGGGCACCTATGTTAGCCTTCCATCTGTGATGTCATGAGACCACCTGGAACATGTCAACTACAGCAACATCTGAGCTGGTTGCAGTCTACAAGGATTATGAGAAAGTGGAGAAAGATACCTCACAGCAGAGGAGGGGAGTAACTCCTTCATTGCACAACCATGGGGCTAAAGCAAGATACAAGCTCAGCTCTACCCTACTTTAGGGCTGTGCAGTCTCATGGCTTTGTTCTGTCTGGTGTGTAGGGCTGAAGATGCACTCCAGGTCATGCCAGTAAAGGTGAGGGAGTACATCCTTCTTTGCAGCTCCCAAACAGGTGTGCAGACTGCGGGGCAGACAGGAGCTAATCTGGATGTATTTCCTGTACCTGTGGCCATGTAAATGTTTTTGGACTCATAGTTCCCTGCTGCTTTAGTGGTGTGAAGTTCCTGCAAATTTCAGTCCTCTGGTGTTAGAAATAGTTGTCTTCCTCTGTCCAGCTTCAGTGTTAATCTTGACATAATATTACAAAATGAGTTTGAATTTGATCTGTTACCGACCATTTCACTTAACAATAAGTGCACTAACAAGAAATGTTTCTCCCCAGAAGAATCTTGTTTGGCTCACTTAATGAGCAGAGGAAAGATAGTAAAGTGCCCTCAGTGTTTTATTTATTGACCAGGTTCATAATTATCAGTAGGGGTGATACATAGCTTTACAATACATGGCTTGCTTGTGTTGTAAAGAAAAATTATCTAAACAAAAGATTAATTAAAATTAAAATAGAATGTTTACTGTGGGGTTATCATGAGGAATGCATACATGTGGAATTCACTTTGAACTACTACTTTGAGGGTTCACTTTTAGTGACAGACAACATGTATCTCATGTTCCCCAAGCACTGTTTGAAGTATAATTTGTAAGTGACCATTGGGTGTCACTATTGCCACTCTTAATAAAGACCCATCATCACCAACAAAAGAGCAAGTGTAGACCTGAGGATTAATTTGGGGAAAAGAGGGGCTCACATTGCTGTCAAATCTGCTTTTTCCTTTTCACAGCATAGAGAAGATAAGACAGAAATGCAAGCAGCAGTGACTGATATCAGTAAAGGAAAAGAGTCACAGTAACTGAGATGTAGCTTACATAGATATTCTGCAAGATCTAATGTGTATAGGTAAATGCAATTGCTCTGGGATGATATTGACAAAATTATGACAAAACATTCCATTAAGGAACAAGTTTCCACTTAAGTTAAATCAAATACTGGTTTGATTATTAAGGGAATAAAAGGGTACACTGTCATGTTGCAGTTCTTAAAATAAAGACACAGTTTTGGTTAAAAAATGCCCCCAAAATCATGGAACTATAAAGCAGCATTACAGTTAAACTTATAATTCTTCATTTATTTGTTAATTGAATGAGTGCTTTACATCACCAACAGGGACAGCATCATCAGATTTACATCACCAACAGGTGGCCTATGGACCTTGACAGGCTGATAGATTTCATACTGTTGTCAGAATCATAGGAGGGTGAAAATAAAGCTCTGATACTAAAACATAAGCATGTATGATTCAAATTGTTACCTTTAGGCTTTTCTGTATTGGCAGGCTCTTCAGCTGCTCAGAGACACACTGACTTCCATGGGACTCAGTTCAGGCCCAGAAACCTGTTGGTATGGAAATGCTCCAGGTTCAGTATACATACTATAAATCAGGAAGAATACCTTGTTTTAATATCCTTTGTATCTGAGAAATCAAGTCAACTATATACAAACATCTGTAAAGTATAAACAAAGTGTTACTAAAAATGTATGTGGTTAGAGTGTGCTTAATGCACCTTGCAGATGCACTTATGCATCTTTTTCCAGTAATAAAAATGTTATATACAAGAATTTTTCTTTCTAGGAGTAAACTAGCAGAGAAGATCAACACTATAATTTTGTCATATTTTTTAGACCAAAGACATCGATTTAATGTATAACTTTAGTATTATCAATTTGCAAGGTCTTAAGAGGTTTGCAGACTTCAGTGATGTGGCTTTTTCTTGATCTTTTATATTTTTCTCTTCCTTTTGCAAAGCTGTGTAACTCTGTGTATGAGTCCATGTATATTTGCTGCACAGATAAGCCTATATTTAAATTAGCACAATATGGTCTATCAAACTTTTATAATGCCCTTGTGGTATATTGCAAGTCAGGGTAATGCTACTATCCTTGTTTTCAAAGATGCGGAATTAAACAAAAATACACCACGGGCCTCATGTATATTTATGTAAGGTATTTTAGCAGAGATAAGAAACTGACCCTGATAGTATACAGCCCAATGAACTTTTAATTACTGAATATTCCCACTAATTATACAAATAGCAAAGACATAGGAAAAAGCCCACCAAATCTAAACTTTTTTACTGAAGCGGCTTTTATCTTTGGGTATAGACAACCATTGCAGACTTTGTAAAATAAATTAGACTATATGGGACCTTTGGGAATTCTCCAGTCTGACCACTAGCTTAGACCATGGCTGTTATAGCTACAGTAGGTTGCATAGGACCACACCTGTTTGATTTTTAAGCATTTCTATGAATGGGAGACATAACTTATCTAGGCCACATATTCCAGTATCTGACCACTGCCATGGTCATAAGCTTCTCCTTTACCTCTTATCAGAATGTATCACTGCTGGTGTGTGAAGCACAAAATGCCATGAAAAGATGATGATGTATGGGTAAACTAACTCACAACTGAGTTTGAAGTAGGGTTTTGTGTCAAGCTTCCAACTGCTTCAAGAAGAGCAACAAATGCATAGCAATGTCTACTTTTGTTTGTCATGCAGTAATTCAAGAGTAACATTTCAGCAACTATTATAATAATCCATGTTCGTAGCTTATATTTTGTTGATCATAGGTTCTAACAGCTATAGCTTCTGTAAGAAACTTAAATTTATATTCCACTAAATCTTAAACTGATACAACTTCTATTAAGATTTCCTAAAAGGGAAATAAAGAATTAGGTACGATACATACAAGACTGTAATAAGCTCTTGGGGAGATGTCACCAGACTCTCACCAGACTTTCACCAGAAGTCCCAGACTGGACTCCATGATGACGAGTGGGACCTGGATTGCAGATCTAGATTCAGGAATGCACAGTTTGGGATCGAAGGCAAGACAACAGACAGTGTCCTCCTCAAACATCAGTCACTGGAGAAAGAGAGCTATTGAAGAACCAAGCTGATCCTTTGATCCCTCAGCGTTTTTATTGAGCATAACAGATGGGATGGAATACCCTACTGTCCAGTTTGGGGTCACCTGACCTGTTTGCTCTTCCCCACAGGAGTTACCCTTCCATGGGATTAACAATGAAGTTAGCTGACCCTCAATTCCCACAGTGAAAAATATAAGCAAGAATCTCTGCACACGATTCCCCAACATTAACTATAAACATAGGTCCATCACCCTGAGAGTGAACATTTTCTGCACAACATGCTGGTAATTTCAGTGTTGGAAGAAGCTTAAGGCAAGAAGCAAAACCTCTGAACAGAAAGCTGGCTCTGCTTCACACCAAGCTGGGATCAGCACCAGTCCTGTAACCATTTTCTGACTCACTAGATTTGACTGATGATTTCAACCCCCTTTTTTGACTTAGATTGCTCCTGACTGTATCGTTGATGCTCACGTGAAGTAACAGCAGCGGGTAACAGGCAGACGACTGTAGGAGGCTTGGTAGTCTCTTGATGATGACATCTCTGATACGAATCCCTGGTCAGCGGCACACCTCACTAGAGAGGCTGAGTGGATGGCTTTGTAACTCTCCTAAGAGTCATCTGCTACTATTACCTGCTGCCTTTTCTCAGTTGCTCTGGTTGCTATATGTGGAGAGGATCAGGCTGCTTCAGTGTCTCACCTGATGTGTCGGGTCTTTCCTCTTCAGTCTGCAGATCAGTGAAGCAGTTCTGCAAAGGCACCTCAGGCTTTGATGGAAATCTTTCTCCTGCTGGGCCTTGTGATGGCAAGCTTCCATTATTGGCTCCCTCCATTCTGCGTGTGCCTGTGGAGTTGTTTTTAGTTGTTTGGCTATGGGCTGTAGGTTGTTGCAGACTGCACTTGAAACCAACTATCTAACTCCTCTGCAGCTTCGCTGATGTTATGCAGCCTCCTCACCACCTCCTGCAGCTCAGCCACATGTTGCAGGAGGTCCTGGGCACACCTTTTGCATGCAGGTCTGCTGCCTATCCCTGCCCCAGGAGAAAGGTCTAGGCGCCTTCTGCAGTCTAAGGTCTGCACTGCAGCCTCTCCGTTCAGCAGCTCCATCTGGGTGGAGGCATTGGCTGCTGCTGGGGTAGATGGTGCAGACTCACCAGCTGGAGCTGCATCCTTTGCTCTCAGTCCACCATTCTGTCTTGAGGGTGTCAGGCAGGATAAGTGTCCTTGACCTGTGTAAGTGGTTACAGAGGTGTACCCAGTTGGTGGGTTATGTGTTCTCCAAGTCTTCCACTCAGCTGGTGGAATGCCGCTCCTTCAAATAGGTGTCTTCCCTAAGTGCCCTACTGCATGGACTGCCATACCAAGCAGGTATGGCGGTGATGCCCCATTCCCTGTTCATGCACCCTGCTGGTGGTGTTCCTGGTCACTTGTGCTTCCCAGGCTGGTTTATATAGAGGTCTGCATGGGAGGGATATTGTGGCTGCTCAGGCAATGCTCAGGCAACTCCCACCAGAGCTGCCAGATCTGCTGCAGGTAGTTTTCTCTGCTGCCCTGGCATTTCCTCACCTCAGGAAAGTGCCCTGTGCACCGAGATCTGCTCCTCTACTGCAAGTCAGATGGATCTGGAGAAACTCACCTTAGCAACTGATAAGGGATCTTTTGTGACAGCATGGAGGACCATGGTGTACAAGAGAAATGTTAATAGAATTGTTTCATGCTTTGAAGAATGCTGTAGTAATACTTGATAGATTAACTTCTGAACATTCATAGATTAACATTCTGACTTAATCCAAGGGATGTCTCAGTTCCTGCTTGGTTGTTTGGGGTGTTGAATGGGAGAAGGTGCACATACATTTTTCACCAGGAGGAAGCTTGGAATGTTTTCACAACTTTTAAGTGTGCTATGAGATAACTACTTTTTACACAGAATTAAAAATACTCTCTGTACTCCCTGCCAGTTTAAACATGGAGTTGTTGGGGGGTGTTTTTTATGCCTTGTGTCTGTTTCAGGTATCTGGGAGCTTCTTATATGGCTGAAATATATTAACAATACAATTACAATAGTACAATATTTATCTAGAACTTAATACAGTTGAAGTGCATTAGAAACAGTAACCCCTTTGGAAGAGAAACAATGAGATAAATGAGATCACATCTTTTGCAGCAGACCACAACACTACATTTTGGACTGATAATACTGGAAAACTTCCAGTTCCAACATCTCAAAATTTAGCAAAATGTTTCAGAACATATTTAACTTTGAGAACAGGAGTCTTAAGGAAAAAAATTAGTGTTTGTTTCACTAAAATGAACCTGTGTGTATAAAATATGTTATGCATGTGGGATGCACATAATTTCTTTGCATTATTTTTATACTATGAAGTGTAATATACTTTTGTATATTACGTGCCAATGTTTATAATACTTCTGCCAATTTGGGTCTAGACACTCTCAGTGTCCTTTTCATGAGCCATATTTGTTTAAATATTTCCACTTGAGTCTTGGACTTCTTTTGGTAACTTTCATTTCTAGGTCTATGAGATTTCTTTTTCTTATGTATTAGTACAGTGTCTGCACTATAATATATAAATCAACTAAAGTACGGGAATGTATAAAATTTATCAAAATTCTTAGTACAAAATTTCCAGGATTTTTTTTTTTAATTTCTGTGACATTCATCTTAATTTTTAACCTGCAGGAGTACTGCTCAGAAACTAGAAGTTCCAATACTATGCTTTGTCTTTACCAAAAAGCCTTCTGTTCATATGGTGTTTATATATTTTTCACAGTTTTTCTTAGTATATAATCCACACACTTAACTGGATACTGAAGTTATTATCAAATGGCCTATATTTTGCTGCTTTTCATACAGGGAATTTTTTGAAGGTAACTGTATAAACTGATACTGTCTTTAAAACACACAGGGTATGTTGCGAAGTGTTGCCTGAAAGATGAACACTTGAAATATTTATCATGTTGGTACTATATTCAGATACAAGGAGACAAACAGTGAGACTTTGTATTTTTCTTGCATGTAAACAGTGATTATATGGGGCAGTTTGGCCAGACATCTGCCAGCTGTGAAATAGATGGTTAAAAACCAACAAAATACTTAAGTGCACTGAGAAAATTGTGAGAGATGGAGAAAAATAGAAAAAATAAATAATCGTACTGTTTACTCAAAAGATTATCTTAATATAATTCTGGAAATTATTGATCAGAGATGGTAAACTGGGGATTAGAAAACTAAATTTGACACATGTAGAATATAAGAACTTAAGCACATTCAGCTGAACTTTAAAAGGTACTTGTATAAAAGTTGGCATTTCACCAGACAGGCTAATGCATTCATGTCTGTCCATTCTTCTGAAGGTTTTGTTGTTATCTGTGCAAGCTTCATGAAAATTATATTGCAAAAGGATCTTACAATAACAAATTATAAAGTAATAAAATGGCAGATTAATTTAGATATTGATAAGCTGAAAAGAATGTACCTAAGGGGATTGCTTATCTATTAAATAAACAAACCTTATAAAAGCATGTGCAATAGGCGACTTTTCAAGGAGTCAGTTTCAATCATGGTCTGTTAGGAGAAGGATTTGCAGGATTCTTTTTCTAAATCAAATACTTCCCTCCCTCCTCTCTCATAAACTTACTATTCTCTAGTGCTTCACTCTTTACCTTAGAAGCAGTAAGAAAAGTCAATTATTCTCCCTGCTATTTTCTGCGTGGAGGGCAGTGTAAGCAGACTACATGAAAAACGTGACTTCTAGCTAGGTTGCCACTGCATCGTTTAGAAAAGGTCCTAGTTTCCTAAGGGAAATAGGAGGGCTGTTTATCTATTTATTTCAGCTTCACAAGGTCTTTTTCTTCAACAACTCCACACACAGAGGAAAAAAGATACTATCAGGAGGTAGGTTAAAGTCAAGGAGCCATTGTGAAAGTGCAAGGAAGAAAGAAACACTCAGGAGTATGCTGATGAGGAACAAGGGTTGAAGGAGGTATGGAGACATCAAGGAGCAGAAAGTACTTATAAAAGAAGATATTGCTCAGAAAGAAGGTGTGACTCTGGAGCTGGATCACTGTGAACAGTTTCCAGAAATGACAAAAAAATACAAAGGTCCAGTATTAAGAAATTTAGGTTTTGATATTGCAGGATTAGGAGTGAAGAATTTTTGAAGCTATCACCAGCTAATCTTGGAATGTATATACAATTTTTTGAGGTGTCCGTTATGAAGAGAACATCTTCATTAGCAGAAAGTTGGCTACAGCCTTCTTAAAATTTAAGACTGTATCTATGCCTAGAAAATTACAAACTGTAATGACTGTAAAACCCAGTTAAGTGGATTCTAGCTACAGGTTTAAGCTTTTATAATTTATCTGAAATCCTCAGTCTGGTAAGTCGAGTTAGATGCTTTAAGAGAGACCTCCCTGCCCAGGCTCAGGGATGTGGTAATAGTTAAGTCAATGATCCTGCATCATATGTATTTGAATCCTTATTCCTACTTGCTCTCACATAAAAGGGGCTATAATCTTCCTCCAACTGAAGCTCTGTAAGGCGGGGCTGGCTCTCTTCTCTCCTTTCTTACTGGAGGTAACTGTAAACAAAGATGGCATGTACTTGCTAGTGCTCCTTACAAAGTATTGTTTTGGTGGGGGAATGATGTTTGGGCAACAAAATCTAATGACTTATTCAAGACCTATTCAAGCTGAGCACTAGCCATAATTGCTACTGAAAATCATTCAATATGAACTAACTTATGTGTCATTGGGAGTACTATCCTGCAAGACTCTTTATGGCTCTAAACTGGGCCATCTCCTATAGTTTACTTCTATGGTCAACTTGGCTTCTGTTGTCATTTTAGTTATGTTGAAAATATATTTAATGACTTCTGATATAGTGGAAATGACACACAACCTGCAAACCTCAAAACTTTCAGCAAACTCAGCAGAATGTCAGATTATAAGGATCTCTGAATTCTAGCAGTGGAGTTGTAACCACTAGTTGTGTGGTTTAGCTAAAATATTAAAGTATATTTTTGTTTATTTCCTTTGAATAAAACCCAGGAGAATTAATATTTAGTGCTATCATGGTGTAAGTCTATCTCATAGTTTCAAGTATTAATGACTGTCATATATTTAATGAGCAAATATTTATGCATGTTTGAGTTTTGTAAATATGAGCTGAGCAATGGTAACTATATATTTCTTCAATTAAATTATGTATTATTACCTATACATTGGCCACTACTGAGCATATAGTGGAAGTAGGAAAATGATGACACTACTTAATGTTATAAACAATATGAATCTGGAACTGAAAACCTTACATCAGTGATAAAACAACTGTAAAAAATAGCTGTTGAGCTTTGATGTTTTGAATTATTTGTTCATCTATTTTAAAATGTTCAGATGAAATGCAGTATTTTACATGTTATGTGCAGCAACATAGAAGATAATCAAACAGCAAATGTTTCCATTTGGCAATTCAATTACAAATGTATGTATGTGCAATTATGTCTAATTATACAGAGTGGAAAGAAAATGGAGATGTATGATGATTGCAACACTATTATAACAGACAGTTATTTAACACGAACAGTTTTCAGCCTCTGTGTCTATTCTGATGAAGAATATGTTGGGTTTTTTTTCTCCCATTGAAGCAGAGCTTCACACAGAGCTACATTCAGAATTATTTTCTACCTAACAAAATGTATTCAGTGACTTGTTTTCAAGGTGACAAAGGAAAGCTGACAAAGAGAAATCACACAACTGTGCAGCTATTCAATTGGTTTTTTTTCCAATATATTTTTTAATGGTAGAGTAATATGTATGGGTCTTCATTTCCTACTCTAACCCTTGACAAATACATTTATGACTTTCCAATAGCTATTGATTATCTCAAGGTTACCTAGCATGGTGTGGAGCTAAAACTATTTGGAGTCTTGAAGCTCCAAAATACATTTAAGAGATAATACAAAGTATTAAGACCTGAGATAGCTTTACAAGCTTCCAATGGTGAGCAAGAAATAATATCCAGGAACCAGTTTAAAATAACTTGTTAATTAGAACTTTTAGTCCTATACTATTATTAAGTAATTATTGAGTGAGGAACCTGTATACAACTTGCCAGTCAAGAAAAGTTTAAAAAAAAAGCACCAAACTACAGAATGGTTAGGTCACTTCTCTGGGGCATGGGATGACATTCAGATCAGTCCATTCCTATAGCCTGTTAGAGTCCCCCTAAATGGCAGCTATCCTTGCTGCTCATCACGACCTGCTGTGACCCACAAGCCTGCTGGGAGTGCTCTCCATTCCATTCATGAATCAAGTGGTCAGGAAAAAAAACAAACCAAAACCAAACAACAACATATTAAATAGGGGTCACCAGCAACCAACAGGTCTCCTGAGATTTCAGGTGGGATTAAAAGAATAATGTCTTTGGCCTGTGCAGGTGGGAGTTTCCCACAGCTGTCCCATGACCTTCCTCTTTCCTCATTGACATTAAATTGAGACTCAGCTGGTCCTAATGAACTCCCTGGTGGGTGCTGCTCATCCTCACTGGTGACCAGGCCACTGTGCCTATGCTGAAGCTGTAGGTGGAATAGGAACAGGCTTCCATCTTCTGCCTTGACTGCTGCCTGCTGTAACCAATGTGAACACAGCCTCTGGCTGACCTTGCTGCCTCACTAACTGCTCTGTATCTTGACTCTGCAGATTCTCCGCCACTACCCTGGCAACATCCTCTTCGTTCCCTGGTGAAGTGGTCCCTGTTCACTGCCCACCTGCTGTGTTGCCTCCCAGCTCTGTAACTCCTTCTCCCTCAGTAATGGGTCTTTCTTTGTCCTTCCACAAAGGCAGGGACATGGACTCCATACCTGGGCCCTGTCTCATAGCACTGCCCCTTTATTGATGCCCGGGTGTCTGCACCTGCCATTCACAAGAGCAAGCAGATGTCTCATTTTGCTATTTAAGGGAAGCATAAGCACCATGGCTGTACCAATACTCTTTCTGGTGTGAGTGCTTGTTGGAGCTACTGCCTCTTACCAGTGTGTTGTGAGTTATTTCTTTGTGCTGCCAAAACCAGTTATTTCCAAGGAGCATGAGGAGATGAGTGGCACACTTTGAATTCACAGCCAGCAACCATTAACAAGTTCCTGCTGCTGCTGTGCTGACAAGAGGCAATGTGACAGCTGACAGTATCATCCTGATAACCAAATTTTCTGTGCTTTTACTATCAGAAGCAATGGTAAACATCAGATACAGATTTTCACAAGTCCTTAAAAGCTTTATAAATGCATATAGTTGTTTTTCCTTCTCTTTCTGCTTGCCCAATTAATTCTGTGTTCTCTTGGTGATTCACACCAACCTGCCAGCTGGGGTCTCTGGTGAGGTTTTACTCCTTGGAGGCTGTGTGAAGGAGGCTGGGATGATGGTGGCAGAATTTACATCCATGAAAGAACTCTGAGGCCTGACCTGAACTGGAAGTTTTTAAAAATCTCCACAGCGGAGAATAAAGTTGGTATTTTGTGTCTGTGTGTCCTTTGTCCCAAATATTTTGCATTTTTTAACTCTTGTGAGAAAATGCATATTTTCTAAAGCTGACACTCTGGAAAACAGAAGGAAATACTGAAGCAATTAACAGGAAAGTGGAATATAATTATGGAAATCATCAACTGTGGTAAACATTGGACAAAAAAAGCAAGCTAGGAGTTATAAAAACCAAGGGAGCTCCTGGAGAAGGGTAAATGTGAATGAGGTGGTTTGGCAACTCTTTGTTCTTTGGTGTTTAGAACTAGCACAGATCATGATTTGGTCACTATTTGTAGTCTTTAGCTCTTGAGGGGAAGAGGAATAAGGATTTAAAAAGGGGTGGGTGAAAGCACATCTGAAGGTGGAGGTGAAGGACTAAAAAAGACCTGTTACTGATTGCAGTAGATGCCTGGTGGAGTTAATTAAAGGGTTGTATGTAATCTTTTGAGTCTGGCCACAAAAGAAATAGAAGAAATACATAGCAGGATACTAGTCTTGGGAAGATCAGAACTTTAATATTGAAGGGGGTATAGTGCTTATAGTGCCATAGATTGGAAAGAAGACTTAAGAATAGTACAAGAAGAAGGTTTTTGTGCCAAAATTACTTCAAGAAATGTATGGTAAATGTTATGATTTGGGCTAGGCTAGCCACTAAATGAATGACAGATACTCTATTTAGTCTCTCTCTCCCTTCCTAGAAGAGAGGATAAGAGAGGTGGAGACCTATGGGTCGAAAAGAAACTAAACTACATTTTTGAAATATTAATAATACAAATAATAGATAATAAATCAATAAGAAAATAATGAAATATATACAATATACACAAAACCAATATCAGTCTCTCAGTACCATGATCCTGTCACCAGCAGACACTGGAGGAGTCCCAGATTGGACTCAGCAACAGAATTGAATTCAGGAGTGTGCGATCAGGATCAAAGGCAGATGAACACACAGAGTTCTCCTTGGACACTGGCCATTGGAGAAAGAAGGCTGGCCCTTTTGATGACTCAGCTTTTATACTAAGCATGAAGCAGATGGGATGGAATACACTGCTGGTCAGCATTGGAAAGCCTGTCCTGTTTGCTCCTCCCCACAGATGCAACCCATTTACCACTTCTGACCCTCCAACTTGTTTCATACCAAAGTTAGTATGCTTGGTTATAGCAATAATTATAAGCAGGAGCCTCTCTGCATACTGTTATTTGGCATTCACTATAAACATCAGACCTTATTTACTAGAAGCAGAAGCTGTCACTAATTTCAAAAAGTGCAGTTAGAAAAGTCAATGAAAAGTAAAATCACTGAACAGAAAATTGGTTCTGCTTTACCTCAAAGCAGAACAGTAAGAAAGACTCCACTAAAAATACGCTGAGGGTTGTGTCAGATTTGTATATTGGTCAGACCTCTGTCATTCTTCTACTAGTTGAGTGGTTTTGATAGAGTATATTAGAATGATGGGGAAATTAAATTTATCAAATGAGGATTAGGAATAAAATATACTGTTAGGTTAGTCTGTATATTTGCAGATGTGATAGTTAACATTATTCACCTGGAAGACTAAAGACATTGATGGTTTCAGATGTGATTTTGATAAATAATAAAAGTGATATAGAAGAACTGATTCTAGAAAATATTTCAGTTAAAATAATTAAAGACTGAATCACTCTAAATAGAAAATAAACAGAAGGAGTCCAGTATATCAGCTACAAAATAGCTTCTTCTCAGACATTAGAGTTCAAATTTGTACAAATGAGTGAGTTTAAATACACTGGAAAGTAATTAGATTAAATATGCAATATAGCTAGAATTTGTATATTAAACAAAGGATAAAGCCTGAAGTACTTGCTGTGGCAAAGCCAGAACAAAGCCAGGGACTGGCAGACATCTTCAAAAATGGGAAAAAAATGTCTCAGATTTCTGAATTTAGTTTTTTAGATCTCAGATCTGCAGAAAGTTAGGAATAAAGTAAGAATTCTATTATTCTATGATAATTGTTAAAAGTTGAGAGTGACTTTGCAAAACAAGTTAAAAAGCCCACCTCAGTGTTCTTCAACTTCACCAATAAAAAGAAGAAGGGGAAAACCCATGGCCCATTCACTCCTGTGAATGCAGAGACTTGGAGAAGTTTAAGCAGTCCCCTAAAACTGGATTGAAATTCTGTGTCAATCTTCATCTAGGGCTACAGTATTGAAAATACAAGCTAAACTACAACAGTGGCCCCTACAAGGGCTAGAATATGAAAATTGCTTCATCTAGGGAGGTAGTAAAAGTCACGTGAGTGTTATAAAACCAAGATAACTAACCTTTCTCTTGACTACTAAAAGAAGTACCCCATGTTCCTTCACCATCCATAGAACAAGCTTCATTGTAAGAGATAGTGTGTCCTTCAGAAGAGGAACACATAAAAGGATTCGGAGTCCTTCCCTGCATTTTCCTTTTCCTTAGGAAAGTGGAAATTTCCAGGTAGTTTTGCGCCTTTCATTAAATAAATTACTTCACTAAATCACAGTGCCTTGTAAGGAAAAGAGCAATAAAAGCATTAGTCTGTTCTTAGCTACTTGTAAGTTTAATGGAATCGTTTAAGAAATGAGAAAATACAGACATAGAAGTAATGGACTATAAATTCAGGAAAAAGCCTCCAACACCTCATGGGCTATCCAAAGGTAACATGTTTGAAATTAATTCAAAACATTTATTTGTAAATATCATTTGTAAAGATTTTAAGACGGTTAAAGAGGAAGTTACATTGGCATGTTCTGGAAAAGAAATTGTCATGTTGGAGGAAAGGTACAGGTAAAATGGATCTTGTGTTACCTTGTTGACATCATAACTACTCTTGAATTCTTCTTCATCTTTCCTAGTTTTTCTATTTCCCACATACTTCCTTTTCAGTGAGTTTCTTCTCCCCTTTTCTTCCACTCATCCAGTTGCCATGTGGCACATGAATGCCTGCTTTTTCCTCACCTCTTAATAAATCAATGTAAACATATTACCTTTGGATAGTCCATGAGGTATTGGGATTTTTTTTCTTAAATTTATAGTCCATTACTTCTATGTCTACATTTTCTCTTCTCTTAAAAGATTCCATTAAACTTACAAAGCAGTGAAATTTTTAAATCTCAGGTATTACTCTAAAGAGAAGCTTTAGTATAAATACAAGAGAGATAAGATCCTGAATCTTCTGGACCCATTCAGAACATTAAGAGTCTCAGAAGGGTGACCATTTTACTATATGAATAGTTGTAACAGAGATCCCTATCTTCCCATAAGGTATTCTTACAATTTATCTCTTTTAGACTGACCATAACTTTTTTCTTGTGGTTTTTTTTTTTTTTTTTTTTTTGAGTTGCTGTCCCAATCCAAGCATAAAAGGAGATTTTTTAAATATTCATCAGCATATTCTTTTGGTTGAGAGAGACAGGATTTCAGTGATTGACAAGAATTATGTTTGGGCAGTGCTGTCTGACCACCTTGACGTGCTGAGCTAATAAAAAAAAAAATACATAAGAAGAGATTAAAGGGAACTAAATGGTGCATGCCATGCCAATTACACTGGCTGTCAACAAATATTTCTTTTGGAGGATGGCATTTAATTTGCATTCATATGGACAGGAATATCTCTCAAAAAATTGTAGTTCTCCAATTTTTCTCAGCATGATCATGGGAAGTATTAAACATGCTGACAGAGCTTCTGAGGCTTGGTGCTATAGGCTATTGATTTAGGCAAACAATCAGCATTTAGAAAGAGGAAATTAGAGAATAAAATCACTCTTGTTGTCCCATAATTATTTTTTTGTGATATACTATTGTAGCTTTGATATGCATGGACATGATCTCATTTAAATTTGGGTTGTTTGGATATTGTTTATGCCTCAGCAATATGCAGGTTTTTGTTTTTTTCCTAGAAAAAGTACTTAAATGCTTTTTGCCTTCTCCATAAGCACTTCCCACAGAAATTTTGATAATAAAACAGTGACTTATAAGGTTATAAGTGTGACTATAAATCTGTGCTAATGTACCATACTAAGCTCTGTAAATCCATAGGCAATGAATTTGTTCAAGAAAGTAGTGCTGAATGACTGCACATTCTAGTGTTACTCAGAATTTTGAATCACAGTATTATGTTGACGTATGCTTGAGACTGTTGAATAATTCAGCATTCTGGTTGTATATGCTATTCATTCTGATGATCTGAAATTATAATTCATAGGAATCACACTTTTTGACTGATATGCCTCTGGAGATACCAAGGAAGCATCTCCTTCATATTGAGGTTTGCAAGTCTTCCCCTTGTCCACATCAGTCTGTATTGACTGGAGTGCTGATCATCATCTGAAGTCAATGGGAACTTTGATATTCCTTTCTGCTAACAAAATACGAAACACAGAAGAAAACTCTAGAAATGTCTTACTCTGATGTTGTCTGCCCTCCTATTGGTCTTTAATCAGCAGGAGGCAGCTTTTCCAGTGTTTAGAAGGTGTTTTGGTCTTTGCAAGAGTGAAACTTAATATTGTTTTGAGTTTGTAGAAGTAGTACTCACTAATTCAACAGATCATTGGAATAAAATTTTTATTTGATAAAGCTAATGGAAATAACGCACTGGATTGCATATTGTGGAGCTGTTTGTAATGATGTAGTGATAGCTAACTAGCTATTTAGTAAAAAAATCTATTATTGTTTTCAAGAAAATATATTCCTTATTTCCAATAGAAAACAGTTAGAGTTTTTTATAAACAGGAATATAAATTCTTGCTTTGATTCATGAGGAATTTGCTGTCCTCCTGAATCAAGATTTATAAAGTACTTGAAAACACAGTTTAATTTGTTCAGACTGCAAAAATTTTGAGACTGCATAATACTCTCGAAATAAGAGATTTTTTACCCTCTTTCTTTCTTGTTTTTCTTTAAACTAAAACTTGATATGTTATCTTGTCTAATGAGCAGACAAGACCTGTTTTTCACTGCCAAGTGCTTTTTCCTCTGAAATCTATTGGCAGTTTTGTTGGCTTATTGCAGGTCTTCATTATGTTGTTTGGAAACGGAGATTGCATTTCTTTAAACTGACAGCTTGAAATTCTGTCTTTTAAAAGTTCATGAAGCACCTAAAAAGTAAGAACAAGATAGTGCTATTTGCAGTGATTCAAATGAAGACAATTACACATGATTACTATTATTGCTTCTTAGTACTAAGAAAATGTGTTCACAAAAGTGCACCTAAAGCAATTATTGAAGAAAGAAACAGACAACTAATATTTCAACTTCAAGAGTGGTGCATGAAGTTCAATACCTGCATTTAGACAAGGAAGACATGCAATGATGTAGTGGACATGCTGATCCTGTTGTGATTTTGTCTGATCTGATGACCAGTAGGTAAGTTTACGAAAGCCTCTTGACTTCTTTGTCTCTAGTACTCATGAAAATTAGTTCTAAAATTCACTAAGGGGGCAGAAAAAAAATCTAAGTTTGCTTGGAATACGGAGAATAAAGATAGCTGGTAATGCCAATCCAGTCATGGAATGTCTGTTTTTATTGGTTTCTTATCTTTCAGTAGAAACTGAAGATATAATT
>VZRU01004855.1:0-13275 GCA_013398155.1 Pedionomus torquatus | reverse complement strand
TTTAATTAATTATTATTATTTAATTCTATTAATTAATTGGTGATGATATTAGAGAGTGTCTTTAGACAGTAAACTTTAGCTTTCCTTAAAGACCTTGGCTTCTGTGAGTGTTTGAGAGAAAGAAATAAAGTGGGATTTAGGACTTGACCTATTAAGCTTATGTTCTGTAAGGCATTCTGTATTTTAATTCTCACTATAGGGATTTGGAATCCTTTCCTATTTATAATTTTCTTAAATGAAAGACATGTACCTCTACTCCTTAATCAGGCCATACAGCCACTGGTTGTTTTAGTTTGTCTGGGGTTTGTTTGTATGTTTGTTCTCCTCTTTAGGAGGAGACAGTAGAAGGTCAAGCATTTTTTTTTGCAATTTTTTTTCCTGTTTTAAAACATTCCTAAAAGAATAATACTTATTTTCTGTAGAGTTTTGGGGGTTTTGAGGAAATCTGTTAGCTAAAAAAGTATATGAGAAGGAATCCATAAAAACAAACCATGAAGATTTCAACTTTGTTGACTAGAAGGAGAGCATTGCTATTTCAAGGTGAATTGGCATTCTGATTATAAAGTTAGTAGCCAAATAACATGTTTTCATAGAAATTTCAGTGTGTCTGTATGTCACAGAAAATATGCAGTTGAATTGTGTCTTGACTTTTTTTTTAAATCCAGCTATGGGAGAGGTTTGTTAACATTCAACATTATGCTCAAGAATGAATTTTGTATACCTGAATAAATCTCTAAAAAGCATTTTGAAATAAAACTGGAAAAATAACATCATTCATGCTCACTAGGTCATTAAGAGAGAAGTCTTTTCTTTATGTCCTCAAGCATTTTGGAAAGCTGATGTGAAGAAAAGTATTGGGTTATTTTTATTAATACCCCTATTTCCATGACAACTCTATTTCTGCTGCAGGAAAAGGAATAATAATAAGTGTCAGCTAACTGCACATTCTCACCAATAATAATAACAACCCATGGAATCAAACTCTACTATTTGGGTGAAATCCATTATCAGTCCATGGAGGAAGAAAATCACCAGTGAGGGCTGAGTAGAAATGGGAAATGAAAAGCAAAAAGGGGAAAAATGAAGTCTTTATAACTTGCATACAAATTCCTAGATATTCTGTACTAATTCTGTAATTAAAATTAACTAATGGAGGAACTTTTATATAAATGCAGATTTCATTTTCAAAGTTAGCCTTAGAATACTTAGTGAAGATACCATTTATGTAGATGTTCTTGTGCTAATTCTGTAGATGAAAACAGAACCATGACTGGGCTTTAAGGCTTGTTGGAGAGTGAAGCATTTCACAAGCATTCCAGCTACATCTTTAAGCACATACAAAATAAATTCCATGCTAATCAGATAGAACTGTCAAAAGTACTTAATTCTTCCATGAGAAGTTATTTGCGTAAATGAACAGGTTTAATTTCCAAAATGTTCTAAATAGTTAATTTTTTAAAAATCTTGTTCTGTAGATCATATGGTTCAGATATATGACTATGCCCTTGCTTTATTTTTCTTTTAATAAAACTCCAAGCTGGTTACTTGTAGAAAATTAGAAATCTACTGGGGAAACAAAGTATTCTCCACATCTAACAACTTGATAATCACAGATATAAGAATGACTGATTCACTTGCAAATGGAAGGTGATAATTTTGTTCATGGTCTTGGGGAACATAAGTCATATTAATTTCAGGGAAAAGACATCTTGTCCCACCACTCTTGTACCCTAATGAATAGAGAGGAACAGTATTTAGCAGAAAAATACAATTGCAGTAGAGGAACATAAAAGAATAGCACAATACAGGATCATAAAGCTACCAAATACTGAGAGATCATGAGAAATATACTTTCATTGCTAAGATGGATCATCTAAGATGGATAAATTCAGATTTTGAATTGGCACTGCATAAAGATGAGACTATACATTTACATTCTGTGTTATTTGTATGTATCACTTAATACTTTTCACAAAAGATGCTTCACCAAGGCCAAGTTTTACCTGACCAGCTTGATGGCCTTCTATGATGCAATGACTACATCAGTGGACAAGGGAAGAGCTGCAGATGTCTTCTACTTGGACTTACATAAGGCCTTTGCCATGATCCGTCATAACATCCTTTTCTGTATATTGGAGATATATGGATTTAATGAATGGGCTATTCTGTGGATAAAGAATTAGCTAGATGGTCACATCCAGAGGTTAGTGGTCAATGGCTTAACTTCTGAATGGAGATCAGTGATGAGTGGTGTCCCTCGGGTGTCCAAACTGGGTCCAATACTGTTTGATATCTTCGTCTACAATGCAGACAATGGGATCAAGTATACCCTGAGCAAATTTACAGATGGTACCAAGCTAAGAGGTGTGGTTGACACCACTGAAGCATGGGATTCTATTCAGAAGGACCAATATAAGCTTGATGAGTGAACACGTGTGAACCTCATGAGTTTCAAGAAGACCAAGTACAAGTTCCTGTGTTCTGGTTGGGACAACCCTGAGTATTGATACAGGGTGAGGGATGAAGGGTTTGAGAGCAGCCCTGAGGAGAAGTACTTGGGGGCAGTAACTACCCAGTTGATGACCCAGCAATGTGAGCATATTGCTCAGAAAGCCAACTGCATTCTGAGCTGCAACAAATGAGTGTGGCCAGCAGACTGAGGGAGGTCATTCTGCCCCCATCTCTCTATTCTGGTCTTGTGAGACCCTACCTGGAGTATTGTGTTGAGATCTGGAATTCTTATTATAAGAAAGACAAGGACCTGTTGGAGTGGGTCCAGAGGAGGGCCACAAAAATGATCAGAGGGATGGAACACTTCTCCGGTGAGGCTAGGGTGATGCAGCTGGGTTTATTCAGACTCAAGAAGAGAAATCTCCAGTGAGACCTCATTGTGGCCTTTTAATACTTAACAAAGACGGGGACAGACTTTTTAATAGGACCTGTTGCCATAGGACAAGGGGTAATGGTTTTAAACTGAAAGAGTGTAGATTCAGATTAGCTATAAGGAAGGAATTTTTCACAGTAAGAGTGGTGAAACACTGAAACAGGTTGCCCAGAGATGTAGCAATCCCCCATCCCTGGAAACATTCAAAGTTATGTTGGGTAGGGCTCTGAACAACATGATCTAGTTGAAGATGTCCCTGCTCATTGCAGGGGGAGTCAACTAGATGCCCAAAACCATTCTATGATGCTGTGATTCTAAAATATGCCATTCACCCAAACTCATTATATTCAACATAGTAACAAAGACTTTTGTTTTTAAATTATCAATGAACAGAATTCATCAGTCTCTGATTACATTATAAAACAGCTGGGACACAGATTAAGCCTGACTGTCTATTCAACATTTGCCAGCAATTGTTAAGTTTTAACACGGAACATTTTAACCATAATTGACAGTTTATGTTGTCAAAGCATTTATTTAAGTAATTTCTGTATGATTGGAAGGGAAAAAAAGGACTGGGGAGTCCTTTTGGATTGTCTTGTCAGGCCAAATGGCTTACTGCTGCTCAGTATTCCTTATTCCTCTAATTAGAAAATTTAAATCTACTGGGAAACCAGCCTTCTGACTCTTGACAGTTTAATAACCAGTCTAATTAACCTATTAATAATTAGGTTTTGAGATTTTCTTTCTTGATTGGCAGGTGAGATGCTCGTTTTATTTCCCAGTTCTGTAGTGCTGCAAAGATTTTGTCATGCTCTAGTAGTAGACATATAATGAAATTACAAACAGAAATGAAATTTGGTAGCCAGAAACTTTAGAGGAAAGAGGTAGTTACTCCTATTCCATGTCTGTTCAATTAAAGTTCCATTGTAATTCTGCAGGAAGATGTTAAATATTAGAGGATATTTTTGCTGTTTTTTCTGCATGGATTTTCTTGCCGCTTGGAGTTAACTATGTGTACGCAAAGTTGAAACTCCTTTCCTGTGTTCCAGGAGCCACTAATACTGAAACTGAATCTTGTTCTGACTGGTACACTTTTTATACAAAAGAGTGTTGTACTCTTTGTATTATGCATGGTGGGAGTACATGTTACATATCATCAGATTGTACTCTGTTTCCCTGGTGGGAGTAAATTCACATCACAGTGCAAGAATAGGGCCCAGGTAGCACTTACCTCTCATTTGTGCTCCATTTTGCATGGTTTACAAACATCATGCTGACTTGCTGAATGGACAAATTTCATTACATTTGAGAAAAGGAATTGTATGCTATAGTATTAATTCTGTAGTACTTGTGAAGTACTTTTTCATCTGTTCTTGATCACAAGGTGTTGATAACTAGAAGTTTACTATGTGCCTTATATATCCTCTCACCATTTATTTTCAAAGGCCCTTCAAGAGCTTGGTTCTAAGGGATTACACTTTTCTTACTTGAGGAATGTGGCTTACCTTAAAGATCCCCATTTAAACAAGAAGCCATGTTTTTGTCCCCGAGGGCTACAGAAAGAAACTGGAAAAGATTGCCAAAGATAAACAAGGCAGTACTATCCGTTGCTATTGCTAAGGGACTTGCTATAGTAATCCTGAGAAAGGTGGCTCAGTCATTCCCTTGCCTTTCAGGAGGCTTTAGCACAGTCCTAATAAAGATACATGCCTCAGGAAGCAACAAGTGAAGTGGTGAGGGGAGGAGGAAGTTGCTGTCATAAAGGAATAGCCCCTTGTTGCAGTACAGGTCAGAAGTGCATATCCACAGGGCTGTACCATGGAGATCCAATGGTATGTTAGCTACAATTTTAAAAATTTTCTTAAGCAGTCCTGTATGGTTGTGGACCCAGAACTCTTATTTTCAAACTCTCTGAGATCTAGGTGTAGAATACACTTGGATATTTGCTGTTGACGTTAGTCATGACTGAAAAATTTTCTCATACAGTAGTAGTAGTGGATCTATTTCATGGCTCCTATGGTCTTCATTTAAATTATAGTTAAAGGAAAATGAGTGTGAAATTTAGGTTTCTAATTTCTGAAAGGAGGTGACTGGTTATCTAGCATTTAGTGGAAGACAATTTGGCACATTTAGGTAAGCTTCTATCATGAAGTCTGGTAAGTGAATGTCAGCAGTCCATATCTTGTCTATAGAGCAGAGGAAATAAACATCTCATACACAAGGGACACAATGAAATAGTCATTGCTTTCTGAGGTCGTAGTTTCTTGTATTCTGATTTAGAAGCACATTATATATCAATAAATATCTTTTAGCCTATGTGTCTAAGAAGGCATTGGTATCTACAAGTAAAATGTCTAAAATTTTTGACCCCACATTGTCATAACTAGAAATTACTATAGTTACCACTTGGAAGTTAGTACTATAAAACATCATGTTATTTTCTATGCTAAACTGTTTTCAAAATGCTTCCTTCCTTTCTTTAGATCAATATTTGTATAGGTAGTGCATGTCTCTGGAGATACGGAGTGCATTGACTTGTTACTGCAGAGTGCATTGAAGATGTTACTGTCTTGCCTACCAATGAAGTGTAAGTCAGCACCATAACTAGCAGCACTCTATTTTTATTTTTTTAAATAAGTGGTATCGATACCAATGTTATCAATCTTCCTTATGAAGTATGATATAGTAAACATGATTAATAGTTTGGGGAGGATGAGGAGGAAGTCTCAGAAATATAATCTCAATACTTCACAAATACCACGTACTTTGGCTAAAAGTATTGAGTCACTTGCACATGGTAAAACAAAACCCCCAGCAATTCTCAGATAAGTTACTGTTTGCTTGTATCAAGAAATGAACACCATTTTCTATTAGAGCCATTTTTAAAAATAGTCTCTAGGAGCAGTAAAATGCTGAATTTGAAGCTGGGAAAAGTGTGAGCTGTGAAGAAGATATTGATGGCATTTTGATCATGGTATGCTTATGTTCTTCAATTCATTAATTATTATGGATAAACTTGAATTTTCCAATGTAATGCGAATTCCTTAAATTCAAAGCTTCCTGGAAGAAATAAATCACTTTTGCACTTTTTCAAATAGAGAAGAAGTTGTAAAAAAAGGAGTATTTAATTTTGACAGTTTAAAAATAATCTTTTATTTTTTCATTTGAAAATTGCTTTCATTTTAATCTTTATTATTTTACATTCAAATTGATGAACTTTTAAAATAAATCGGTTCAAAATGAAAATTTCAAATTAAATTCCAATTTATTTGGGTTATTATTAAGCTTTTAAAACTTCAAGCGGTGTCTTTCGCTTAAAAATAATTTTGAGTTTTATTAAACTTCTTTATTTCTTCTTATCATCACAATAGGAATGTGGAGTAAGTGTCCTGTGAAATCAATCATAATATTTGAACTCTTGGAAATTACAATGAGACTTCTACAGTGCACATCTTTTATACTAAAATAACACCATCATGGGGGCAGTTATTTCACCTATAGTTTTAATCTATATTTTCAATTAAAGGTATTTATTTAATGTACTTACTTTTGCCTCCTTCCATAGATATATATATGGCACTCTTTTGTTACTCAGGTACTACTGCATCAGTATAGTTCAATCAATATAGTCAGACTAGACAGAATGGATCAGAGAATCACAGAAACTTCATGGTTGGAAATGACCCCCGAGATAATCGAGTTCAACCACACACACACAAAAACTCCCTACTAGAGTTTACACCAGAACATCCCACTAGAGCATGCCCTGAAGTGCTACATCGACACCCATCTGTCCCTCTGTAGAGCCTTCCTACCCTTGAGCAGATCAACACTCCCACCTGGTTTGGTGTCTGCCAACTTCCTGAGAGTGCACTCAATCCCTTTATCCAGATCATCAACAAAGATATTAAACAAGACTGGCCGCAAAACTGAGTCCTGAGGGATACCACTAGTGACTGGCTGCCAACAAGATTTCACCCCATTAACCACAACTATCTGGGCAAGGTCCTCCAGACAGTTTTTTACCAAGTGTAGAGTACACTTGTTGGTGCCATGATTTGCCAGTTTCTTCAGAAGAATGCTGTGGGGGACTGTGTCAAAGGCCTTACCAAAGTCCAGGATATAAAATTACAAGACTTTTTTTTGCAACAAGGTGAGGAACTACTGTGCATGAGGTGTTTGTTTTTAGTTACAATACACAAGTTGAACTTTACGTGTGTAAACTGTATTTAGTTCTGCATTTGTTGTGTTAGTTCTGTGCCACAGCTGTGGATACTGCCATCAGGGGACAGTTTCCAGCCTTTAACAAGTTGCTCCTCAAACTGGCAGTCAAGTTTCTTTGCTGTGATGGAGTACCTTCCCCAGAAGACCTCTGTTTGCTTCAATACACACCAACTGTGAGTGAATCACTAGGAAAGCTGTAACTTGTTAATTTCTTTTGGCCAGAACTCTTTATAGATACATTGTCCTGTACTCCCCCAGTAATTCCAATAGGACTCTATTCACACTGTTTACCTCTTGTATCAGCATATCCAGTATGGTTGTACTCCACGACATATCTGCTTCCATCTGCTGAATGTATCCACTGTCAACTGGCAACAACGTCCCATAGTACAGTTGAGAAGACACATTGTTGTGTCTTCTGGGGAGAGCTGTGTGATGCAGAATCATCACTGCCTCACCTGGGTATTAAGACTTCTGTATTAGGAACAGACTGCAGAAGGGATGTTAAGGGTAAATGGAACTTGCCATTCTCTTTTGGTCAGTATGGATTTTGCCCCCTTCTTGTGAAGCTCAAGAAGAAGATCTGTTCACATGCTCATCTGTTAACAAAGGGTAGGCACCTCAGGATTTTCCTCAGTTCTGCTTTTCTGTGTAGCACCATCAAGAAGCTTCTTCTGTACTGTGCATTAATTGAAGGAGCTGCCCTGCCTAATCTGTCATAGCAAAATGCTTCTGGTGAAAAGCTCACAGCAGACAAGAACCAGTAATCTTTCAGGATATTCACTGTTCTAAAGGATATTGTTCCTTACCAAATAGAGGTGCATTTGTCAGTTCAGTTCTGCCAGCAAAACAATCATCAGTTTGGGAGTAGCAGTGATGGCTTCCAGCATGTTAGTGTAGGAATTCTACATAGAAAGGAAACACAAATGAATTACTGTAAAAATATATATAGAACGAGAGGACCACTGAGAACCTCCATGGAAACTGCTTACACAGTCTGAATAACTCTAACTGACCATCAGCAGGACATGGAGGGCGCACTACTGTCACTGACCAAAAGGAATTTGTAAATGAGTATTTGTGGTTTCATGGAATTCATTTTCAATGATCTAAGTAACTAGAGGAAATATTTCTTGCTCCAAATACAATACCTTACCAAGAATGAAATGTTTAAGATCTTATAGCTTTATGAGCTATCATTTATGGCATATTGTATAAATTGATTGATTATTATCTAATTTATTGTTTTATATTATATAAAAAAAAACAAATTAAGGAAAAGTTTATTTTCAAGCTTTAATGATTTAAGACCATATTGTTAATATAAGTACATGTTAATATGGATATAGTCATGGGTAGTTTAACATCAATATTGGAACAGTAAGAAATGTTCTAGGGAAAATGTTAATCAGAAAGGAGAATTATTTTACTCTTTCTTAACCTAAGTCAGGTATAGAAAACTTTTTATAAAAAAGACACAATTAATATTCTTTAGGTATGCTAATGAAATAATTTGAAAATTTTCATCTAATTTTGGAAAGAACATGCAAACTATTAAGGTAACTGGAAAAATAGGTTTATGTATAAGCAATGTGTTTCTGTGCTTTGTAGGTATTTCTGTCCACACTTCAAGTGAATTTTACTATAGTCATCAGTGATTTCAGAATCAATCTCCATGTAGCAGAGTACGGAAGGAATCAGTAGATAAGCTTTGACGTCAAAACCCAAAGCATACATATAGCAAAAAGTGAAGAAAAAAAGGCAAATATATTATTGTTATTCTTGGTTTATAGGGTGTTGTTGCTCACAGTTTCTATTTAGCAGTTTGTGGGGAAGTCACATATTCTGAGATCAGTGAAAAGGAAGCAATTACAGTTTTTTTACTACACAGAGGGACAAAGCAGTAATCAGTATCTGCTGGACACAAGCCTGCACTTCATTTTCATTGAAGTGGCTGACAAGTTAAGCTTTGTGATGCTAAAAAAGCTCCTTTTCAGCATTAAAATTTGGTTTTTATTTTTCTGTTCTCCCATTTCATATAGGTTAGGGATTAACTTTCCAAATTAAAGTACCTGGAAAGTCAACTTAGTAGCTTTGAGAATTTGCAAGGCAGAATTTTAGCACGTGTAGAAAGTTCTGCATGTGGCCATGGTGCACAGGCAGCTGTGCTCACCATAGGAGCTAAACTCTACTTAAGATACCTTTGTCTTTCCCTGCTGTCTGAAGTGGCCAAAGGAAAGACAGAAATTCAGTGCCTGAAACAATTTTCAATAAAGGAATAATTGAGCAGATCTCTGCAAGGGTTTCCTCTCAGTGAAATATGCAAACATTGCAGTGATTTCTATATTTGTTTTGTTTCCTTTGCATCGGTACTGTCAAAATATCTTCTGCTGTCCTCCCCATCCTTCCCATCAACAATTTGTTGATACTAGGGGAGGTCATGTATTTTAGACCAGCTTTTAGGTGTTCTGAACTGTTAAATGTTCTCCTTTACTATGAGCATACCTCAAACATGCTGCATATATCAGCTGGCACCTGTTCAATTATCTGCAGATTGAGAATTAGCCAAGTCATGTTAGCGGCTAATGGTCACTAGAGGTGCTGGGTTAACTGGGAGGTGCTACCTCCACCAGACCATTTTCACAATTTCATTGCATCCCATTGTGTCAAGAGAACAACCTTAGTAGTATTAAAAAGAAAGAAAGAAAATAATTCCTTTACTGTGCATGATCGAAACAATTTTTATTTGTACTGTCTGTCACCATAATGGTTAAGATGAAATTACTGTCATGCATCATGTGTCATATTGACACTCTTGTTGGAAGCTATGGTACCAGAGAGTTTGGATAACTTACCAACCTCTGATCTGTTGCCTTCTTCTGCTTCTGCAATTAATTCGTAACTGTGAAACTTTTTTGAGTGCAGATCTGCTGCTTGCAGCTGCATTTTCTCTGTGTTTCCTCCTCTCATGTGCTAGTTTTCTTACCCAAAGTAAAAACCTTGAGACAGAGGTAGGAGTTGGGCAGTGGATCCATGTGTGGACTCATAAATTCGTTTTCCAGTGCTACTTCCTTGGTCAAATCTGCAGGAGGGAAAAACATACCTATATCAATGTGGGTTTTTTTTTTATTAACAATACATAATTAACTGACAATCAGTAAATTATAATTCAGGATCATTATCGGATATGCAACAATAACCTGCAATCCTTTGTATTATGAATTTTCATGCTTCTTTTATAATTTTTAAAGGTCTCTCTGAAATTCCTCAGTTGCTGTACAGGGCAGCTGATGGTCTTTCTCTTTAACATAATCAGATTTTGATAAGTGACATTTCAGGCAGTTTTATGTATTTGATCCATGTGTACTGTTTATATTCAGATTCCTAAGTTAACAGCTGTTGCTGTCCATTGTGCTTAGGTGGGCAAAGCAAACATCCATGTAGAGCAAATTAATAAAAAAATCCAATGAGATGTGAACTGGAATTAAGCAAGCATTTCTGATATGATTTGGGCTGGTGTCATTGCATTATAAAAGGGAATGTTCAGTTGAGAAACATCAGCATCCAAAAAAGGAGCAACAGAAGGCCAAATCACATGGGCCCATATTAATACCAAAACGGATGTGCAGAGCCTGTGCATTGCACACTGCTACAGAGTTGTGCATGATTCAGGTGATGGTTAGATGTCTCTAACTATGTGTATGGGTCTTCAGGAGAAACAAGAAAATCAGAAGTGTGACAGCAGCATCCCCAGAGCTTGCATGAAGCATTGCTGTGGTTTGCATTTGAGATGATAAAGGACTTGTCATGGCAATTTTACAGAGCTCTTTCTTCCTATTGAAAGCATGCACGTTGCTCCTCTCCTTTGCTACTCCTTCAGCAGCTTTTCACTCTTCCCTCTTCTGGCTCTGTGGCAGCTAATTCCAGATGAGAAAAACTCTCCCCTTTTGGACATTGTGAGAAGCAGCATCATTCTCTCTGTAGGTCACTTCTAAGACTTCCCTCCTAATTTTGTAAATTAGACACAAGTTTTTTGGCAGCTGCTCTCTGAGATTTGCAGGCTAAATTGTTTTCTAGGAGGTTATCACTGCTGAAGAAGCTGTTATAATGCTTGGGCCAGACCCAACATTCAGCTTGACCCTAGTTAAAAGTGGCTTTTCTGGAAAAATGGTGCCTTCTTTTGAGAATAGAAAATAACTCCTGCTACTCCTGCTGAGGAGTTTCATTTCTGAAGGCTGTGCCTGATGTCAGGCCACAACAGAGCTGTCATCTTTCTTAGAGACTAAACTTCCTTTGTAAAACTGCATATTGAATAATGATCATCTTCACTCAATGCCTGCGGTTCTAGATATGAGCAATAGAAGCTATTTCCAATTATACTAAAATACAAGGAAAGAACTCTGTTCACAGATTTAGTAGTTATTATCTAAGCTTTTAAGCACAGTAAAATCAATGTGTCCTTGGTTTCATTCTCATTAATATCAGCATATGTCAGGGAAAATACTGAAGAAATACTAAGGAAATAGCAAAGTCAGACGCCAGAACATTATCTGACAGTTCAACTTAGCACATGAAAAAAGGAAGACATATGAAGAAGTGCAAATCAGCTGCTTCTAGAAATGTGATTTTTTGCTAACTTGGTGGCATGAAGGTTGCAATGAATGTAGAAATCAGATATACCATACATATGAGATAATTTCAGTTGTACAAATTTAAATTTAAGTTGTTCAAATTTAATTATTTATTGCCTTGCAAAGCACTTTTTTTTTTTTTTTTTTCCTTGAGCAGCAACATTTTGAACTCTAAAGTTACTTGCATTGGAGAACTTATAGTCAATGTAAAAATTCATTCAGACATATTTGGAATGGTGTTACAAAGTTGAAAATTCACATGACATAAGAAACGTAAAGTAGCCTTAAAGAGTATAACACACAGTCTAATAGCTTATTAATAAAAGTTAAATAAAACTAAAAATAAAGCTAAGAGAAGTTGTGTTAATAGCTGTCTATGGAAATAACATGCAGTTCACTATCCTAAGGAGTCTGAAGCCTGTTAGAAGCAGAGTTAGGACTCCAAATTTTAGGAAAGCAAACTTCCAACTCTTCAAGGAGCTGGTAAATAAGACCCCATGGGAAACATCTCTCAGGGACAAGGGAGTGGAACAGAGTTGGCAGATCTTTAAAGATGCTCCCTATAGAGCACAAAAGATCTCAATCCTAATGTGTAGGAAACTGGGCAGGGAAGGCAAGAGTCTTACCGCCGTGGCCTGCTGGTAAGACTAAAAAGCAAGATGGCATAACATAAGAAATGTTATGGTAAGTATGGAAGTAAAGGAAAAGCTTCCCACAAGCATTTTCAAGTGGCATCCAGTCAGTTTCCACAGAGCAATTTCAGTGTCACCTTCACTTACTGATCCACTGGGATAAAGCTATGTCTCCAAATTGGTGCATGTAGAACTATGCTCTGATGTCTTTTTTCTTGTTCTAATAATTGAGATTCTAAACTAGAAAGATAAAGCCTATAAAGTGAAGATGTAATTGTGTCATGAAGGTTGAATGGGAAATAGTATCTAAGCTTCACAAATTAAATTATTTCAGCACTAATATAAATAATTTTATAAGATACACTGTGTTTTGTGTAGGTACGTGGAGCATGATTTATGTGTGATGTGTGTTATGTGTGAAGACTAATGTGATCTCTGCATGTTATAGTTTGTAAAAGTCTCTAGATTTGCTTTGAAAAAGTGCCATGTAACAATAAAGTGGTATTTGTGTTGACCATTCCAGCTAAAGCATTTTTTGTAACTTTAACAGTCTGATTTCACACCTTTCAGAACTTGCTGGGTAATCATTAATTTTATGTTTTGCTCTTGGTCGATATCTGAGACAAGATAGAAAATAAGTGCCTGTCACCAAACACATTATCATAAAATCTAATATAGCTTTTATGTTAGCAAATATAGGTACTGTACTGTGTCTTTTATTACTTTATCATCAATTAAGCTGTAATTACAATGACCACATACAAATGGAATAAGATATAATAATTGGTAGTACTGCCAATTATTAAAGAATGTCTTATAGATTAGATTGCAGCAGTAGTTCTGACATACCAGTTCTTCCCGCTCTCTATCACATTGTCGCGGTTTCAGCCAAACCCACCAA
>VZRU01004849.1:380-28539 GCA_013398155.1 Pedionomus torquatus | reverse complement strand
CCCCCTCACGGCCCTGGGCCCCGTCCCCCCTGACGGTTTCGGGGGGCGCCATGAGCTGAGCCCCGGGCGGGGGAGAAGGGGCCGCTCGGGAGCGCCAGTCTCCCGGGGAACCCTTGGTAACCCCTAAGCGGCCCAGGAGCAGGGGGGGGTGAAACGTCCTGGCGAGTCTGGCCCTGCTTGTCCCCAGAACTAGGGGAGGTTTCCCACCCTCAGGGAGGAGATGTTTTGGGGACTTGGTCAATAAATACCGTAGCAGTAGCATACGAGACCGAGCGTGATGTATGTGACCCACCCGCTGTAGCTGTCTTTGATAACAGAAATACCATCTCTCCCCAATTCCCTGTTCTTAAGGCAATCTTAAAATTGCCTATTCTCTGAAAAAGAGCTAATAAAATGTAAGAGAAAAGGTAAGATCCTTTGAGTGTCCTATTTGTTTAAGCTACTACTGAAAATACACGGATCTTTAAACCATCTGGATGAGTCTGAAACTGAGCAAAGTATAACTAAGAAATAAAGTCATGGTAATTCTGACTTCCTTAGTAGAAGGAAGCTGGAAGGTCCCTTCCAACTCTAACCCTTCTGTGGTTCTATAGAGAGTTGGTTCTTAGAGTTGGAAGGGTTCTTGAAGATCACCCAGTTCCAGCCCCCCTGCCCTGGGCAGGGACACCTCCCACCAGACTGCCGTGGGTTTGATTTGCTTTCGACAACTCCTCAAAATGTAGGGGTTTTGCATCTATTTCATCAGTTCCCACAATGAAATGTGGTTTTGTTTTATTTGGTTTAGGAGTATTTTATTGATCAGCTGAGGTCAGATGGAGTTGTTCATCTTCCTCGGCGCGTTACTAATGAAATTACGAATAACACTCGCTATGAATTTTACATGCAAGGAGGAGTCATCTTTGCAACAAGTCGAATCCTTGTGGTGGACTTCCTTACTGACAGAATTCCTGCAAATCTCATTACTGGTAAGAGTTTAATGAAATAAAGGTAAGTCTCTTCTGTTGGAAAATACATAAAGCTTAATTCTGTATGAAGAGTTCTAGTGACCAGTACTGAGGCTGAAGAATTATTCCTTTTATTCCACAAAGACTGAGGTAAAAAGAGCAAGTATGTATATTTTTTTAAATTGCTTTTTTTACTCAAAACTTGTTTGCTTTATTTTATCATATAATTTGAAAACATCCGCACTATTTTAAGGTAACACATTTGTATGTCTTTCTGATATCGATAACTGGCTGGAAAATAAATCAACATTTAGTCTATGCCATTGACACATAAAATTCAGTCTGGCTTTCCAAGGAGAATAATTGACTCCTCTTGGTAAAATAGTGTCTGGAGTATTCTCAGTTTTGACTGAAACTGATTCTAATGTCATGTTTTATCAACTCTGCAGGCTACCTGTTTTTTGCATTAACAAACTGCTTCTGATGACTTTTTCTGTCAAAAAATAGCCATTTCTAACTCACCTTTGTCTTGGCACACCTTGGAGACACTATCTAAACAGCAATATTAAAAAGTAATGCCGCAGCTATCCTTGTAAAGATTTTGGGGAATAGCTTGTGACCTTCTTTGTTGTTACAAAGAAGTTAGGATGAAAGATACTACAATTACCTTTCTCTTTCCTGTTCTTATCCTCTGACTCCAGTTGTTTTGTGTTTTCTTGTGTAAGCTGAAAACTCTGTTAAAACCTGGAGAGCTATCCAGGAATAGAAGAATATTTTTACAGTCATCTAAATGTTAACATCTTCTTACTGGCTAAACGTAACTACATGTTGGATGCTAAGAAAAAGTTAAGTTTCTGTTTCAGAAGCTGTATCGCCTTCCTTTTAGTCAATACATAACAGGCTCGAATCTCTAAAGCGTTTTGAACAGCTTTATGCTAGAGTCAAAGGACACCAGATTTATCAGTTGTAGTATTTCTATGTTAAAAAAAAGTAACAATTTTTCTGGGCAGTCTCCTTTAATTTCTCTTATTCTCCTTGACGGCTTCCCTTCTACCTTTCTGCCCTAAAAAACTAAAAAAAAAAAAAAATGGGGGGGGGAGTGAGGGAAGCAGACCTTTGGACTTTGTGTCTGAAAAGAAGAAATAAACTAAAGGTTTAAAAAAAGTGTCCTGCCCTCTAATGATAGCGCTGTTACCGGCTTTGCTTTGCCACCAGAGGTCAGTGTGACAGCAGCCGTGGTAGACTTCCTTTAGGTAAAGCTTCAGTAACCTGGTTCTGTTGGAAACGTGTAAATGTGCCTGTGCGCGAAATTGCACAACAAAAACTTGTAATAGAGTTTCTTGAGGAGTTAAAATAGCAATTAAAACATTCGGGAAAACACTTCCAGATGTTACAACTGTTGTTTATAAAATGAATATGGAATCACACATAAACTAACATCTGATGAACTAGTAAATGCAGTTAAATGAGAATAAGAAGTTATCGCTGCAGTAAAGAGGAATTATTCCTGGTAGTTTTGGCCAAATAGAAATTACGTACTTAATAGTAAAACTGATGTGAGTTGGTGTAGTAAGCGGTGGCAAGTTGTTCCTACCAAGCCTTACGCGCAGTATGAACTCAATCAGCAGTGAAATATTGACTAAAAGGAGGAAGTTATTCTAATGAACACAGAGTTTTACCGGTCTGTTACGAATTCTGTTTCCTGGAATGTTCTTTAAGAATCACGTCTTGACAAACTGGACGTTGTTCAGAAATGGGTACGGTCACTATCATGCCCTGAAAAGTTTGCTTTACAGGAGAGATGTAAGAATATCTAGATAGAAAAATACTTCTTAGTGGATTATTCCGCGATTTGATCATCAAATGAATGGCTTTACAGAACTCTTTTTCACTTATTCAAAATTATTCCACTTATTTCAAAGGCATATTAAAATCGTTGCCTGGGACAAGGCAAAAAGTTGAAAAACTTGTTACAGAAGTTAAACCTACTGTACATTCCTCAGCTCATGTAGGTACCGGGTAAAACCTGTGATGTTTGATGGGGGTGGTTTTTTGCTTCCATTTTAGAAAGGCATTTATTATTGCACTGGAAGCTGTGAGTGGATAAAAGTACCACACAGGCTTTACTTCGCTGAGGGGAGAGTAGGAAAAAAAGTGATGTGCTATTGAACACAATTAAGCATGAGAAAAGAATAAGCCTTGATTTTTTTTTTTAACAGACCTTGGCTGAGTGAAATATAAATCCTGCAAGTATTCACCTCAACCACTCAATGTAGTTAAACTAATGTGTCACTTCTCTGTACTAAAATGTGCATGATAAGTCTGTTTTTCCCTAGTACAGCCATAGCCACGAAGAAAATTGGCCGTGTAACTGTACGGTTGATGGTACCTTCTGTCCTCAAGTGTGAATATGGCTATCAGAAGAGAGGGAAAACCAAAACAACACTCTTCAGAAGTTCTTTTATTATGTAAAGATTTGACCTCTTACCAATGAAACAAACTTGGCAAGTCTGTAATTCCAGAACTTCTGTAACAAAATAACTCAAATATAATCCTGAACATACCAAACTTGCTTTGTTGTACCTGTGTGTTACAACTTGTGTTTGGTTTTACTCCTTTTAAAAGGATCGATTAAAGTTTTGCCTTGGGAGTAAAGAATTTGCTAAGCTAATAAGTCCTACCAATCAAGCACAAGTTCTTTTTTGCTAAAGATAGATCATTAGCCCAGTTCTGTTATTTGTGAATTCCATGGTTATTGAAGCTGAGGAATAGCTTGACTTGGACCTCTGAAAGTTTTGGGGTGGTTTGTTTTTTTTTTAAAGAAACATAATAGGAATTTAAATTGTCTAATGCAATAGTTGAACAAAAAGTTAAAATATTTTGAGGAAAAACACATCTGTACAGAATTGACCCTAACTTCTTGTAACTTAAGTTTTTATTTTGCTAGGCATTTTGGTATACAAGGCACACAGAATCATTGAGTCCTGTCAGGAAGCGTTTATCTTGCGACTTTATCGCCAGAAGAACAAGCAAGGCTTCATTAAAGCTTTTACAGACAATGCGGTTGCATTTAACACCGGCTTTTGCCATGTGGAAAGAGTGATGAGAAGTCTTTTTGTCAAGAAACTTTATCTGTGGCCAAGGTAAGGCACCTCTTTGCTTCATTGGAGAGTTGTACTTAAAAAACAAAAAAAAGGAGGGTGTTCAATGAGTTTCTAAGTAGCTGAGGTGTGTGCAGTCCCACTGCTAACCTGTGTTCCCTCTTGTATTCCCAAACAAATTGTTGAATTTTTGACAGAAGAAGTAGTCTCAAAGATGCCAAATTTCTGTAAGTAATTTTGAAGGTAGACCCAAATTACGTCTCTAAGGGGCTGAACCTTATGGTATAGCTGTCCTTTTAGCTGATAGAAATCACAGCATCAAGTTACATTCTTAATAGCTCAAGAATAACTTTACGTATTAAAAAGATTATTTATGCTGTAAAGTACCAGGAATACCTTCTCTCGTTTCTGCCATTCATGGAGGTACTTGCTTCCAACTGCGATGAAACTCCACGGATCTCTTTTTATGTCAAATTTTGTTAGTCTTCCTTTATATGTATGTTGTGCATGAGGAATATTTCCTGGTGACTGATAGAAACCAAATTGCCAAGTTTGTGACGCATTCAGTCTTTCAGGAGCAGAGCCACAGATGTAACTGGGCACTTTAGCTGATAACCCACTCGGTGCTCTTGCCTGGGCCAGGAGCTTAATGTGCTGGTGCTCTGCCTTGTAAACTCTTCAACAGTCTTTCTTTCAGTATCTCAGAGAAGTAGGAATGGACATAACTAGGATAGGAAAGGTTGAACAGAAGCTCTCTGAATTTTCTTCCTTGGCTTCTGAACGATGAAGAGGCCTGGGGCCACAGGATGCAGTAAGGAAAGTGTCCTTTGAGTCTCAGAGGTCAGCAGATGAAGTGTTCTCTGAGCCTCATCCTGTTGGTGAAAATCTATGTCCCTCTGCAGCCAAAGTAAGGATCACTAAGGACAGTGATCTAACAAGGACCTACTGCTTAGAATGAGAAGCTGGGAATATCACAGCATGTGCTGGTGGGTCCGTGTAATTCCAAAGGATTTATGAACCCGTTCCAATTTCTCTCCTATGATATTTTTTTGGTTTTGCTTTAATATTTGTTATGTGTCATAACGATGTAGAACCTAGTGCGGTAATTTTCCACGGGTTGTTCAGCAGCACCGTAGAGGCTCACATGACTGGAATGACTACAGTCAGCTGTGGAATGGATGGTTTTCTGAGGCTGTTCATAAGATTGCAGTATTCATGTCTGTAGAAACTGATTTATTTTTCAATTAACTTGTTTATGTTTAAAACAATCATAATTGTAGTTCATACAAACTTTTGAATAATTGTAGGTCAAGCAAACCATCCACGTGAATCTTAATAAACTGCTTCCCTCGTAGATTTCATATCGCGGTGAACTCGGTTTTAGAGAAGCATAAACCTGAAGTGGTGGAAATCCACGTGTCCATGACCCCTGCTATGCTTGCAATCCAGACTTCAATCCTGGACATTCTGAACGCGTGTCTGAGAGAACTGAAACGCTATAATCCAGCTCTTGAAGTAGAAGATCTATCTTTAGAAAATGCTATTGATAAACCTTTTGATAAGGTAACCGTTTTGATTGTTTTGCTGTGTCTAATTAAAGAGTTGTAGGTCTTCAGACTGTCTGCCATGCAAACAAAAACGTTATTTGTAAAACAAATAACCAGCAGCAACTCAGTTATTCTCCTGTGACATGTTTATCCCTGGTACAAGGAGAGAGGTTGTGTTAATCTGTAAGGGTGATGTCACAGATGCATCTGTGCTTACAACATTTGGAGTGTTTTTTCTTATGCTCTCTAGGGTGCATACCGCTGTGGTAGGTACTCATCTTATTTTGAAAATGAAATGACCTCATAATGGTTTTTCCTTAAAGGATTCAGTAAGGGATACTGAACACTACCAGTAAAATAAGGTGGTTTTTTATGGTATTTTATTATCATATGGAAAGGAAAATATATGCTGAAAACATTAAATTATATACATCTGCTAATTGTTGAAATATTTTACGTAAAGGCATCTATATTATGTTAACTTTGCAAAAAACTGTTTCTTCAAAACAAATCTCTCACCCTCACATCTCTAACTGGGTATATTTAATAACTTTGGGAAACCAGTGGCATCCTCTGTAAAGGAATTAGTATGCTGCAATATACTACATATTTGCCATCCTGAACTTTCCAATTTATATTTCTAGACAATCCGTCACTATTTAGATCCTCTCTGGCATCAACTGGGAGCTAAGACGAAGTCTCTGGTCCAGGATTTGAAAATACTGCGTACTTTGCTGCTGTATCTAACTCAGTACGATTGTGTCACTTTCCTTAATCTTCTGGAGTCACTGAAAGCAAGTGAAAAAGCTTTTGGTGAAAATTCAGGTAAACACTGAATAACCATACAAGTTAATGTGTGAAACAGTGAAATGTTGATATTTTTAATTAACATTCCCAAACATATGAAGGTATCTAATTAGGTTTTACATAACCGGCCATAAGGACGTAGGTTTTTATTGACAGATAATGCTTTCATCTTCCCACTTAACTGCTGTTACTTGACAGTGTGAGATCTACATCACATTTCCGTCTCTTATTAAGCTAGTAATTACACAGCAAGCAGGTAGCACAGGTATTCCAGATGAGAGATTTGGGGCTCTTACTGGGAAGGGCTGCAACGCGTTCCCATATGTCAAACCGCTACTGCTGTCTTTTCCTCTTTAGGTTGGCTGTTTCTTGACTCCAGTACTTCAATGTTTGTCAATGCTCGAGCGAGAGTTTACCGCATTGCAGATGAGAAACTGAATCAGAAAGGCAAAGTCTCTGGAAAAAGTGATGTAAAGAAGGAAAATGGTACTGATCGTTCCTAACTTTGAGAGTGTCACACGATTTCAGATATTATCTCTGCATATTACTGCTTGCGCTACGGCTCCGTGCGTGAGCTTACACAGCTCAGGATCCCAGTCTGTTAGTTGGGATAAGTTGAGGCGTAATCTTAGTTCAAAAAGCACATAATAAACAACATGAAACAGAGTCAGAAGAAGTAAGAGGTTCTTCTAAACTTGCTCAGCTGATCTTTGGGAGAGCTTTTATGCAGTTGTTCTTGGACTATATTGGTGTTCAGCTTGACCTTTTTTATTTTATGTGAACAAGTAGGAGGCTGCCATGGCTTTCATTAAAAAATACATATTCAGGAATTTCAGAATTGAAGAATGAGTGAATATTTTAACTTTTTGCTTCACTAAAGCACTTATCCTTGTTTTTACACATTTCTGTAAGAGTGCTTTCCAACCCCTCATCATAACAAGTTGCATGTGTAGGCTGTTGAATATTGCATTTGCCAATAACCATCACACTATTGATACCTAACCACAAATTTAAAGTTCTAAAGGATATTTTGGCTGTAAAAGCTGCTGTGTTCAATCTTGTGTTTCAGAACTGAAAAGGGAATTGGTTCTAGAAACTAACCCCAAATGGGAAGCTTTGAAAGAAGTATTGAAAGAGATTGAAAGTGAGAATAAGAACAGTGAAGACCTTGGTGGTCCAGGTGAGAGAATACTAAATGGTGTAAGTTTTCACTGTATAGCAAGTTTTTACTTCTATATGACTTTTGAGAGAAGGAGCCTAACTCATTAGGGAGCTCTGTTAAAGAGCTAGCCTTAGATTTAATAATTTGTGGGCTGATGGAGTTTGCGTACACGTATATGTAAACTACATAAAAATATTTCATTTTTCTTAGACGCCTATTTAGTTCTTCTAAAAGAGGAAGGTAGTTGGTTATTATGCAATACTCTGTAGGAAAAATATTCTTAACTTAACGTTTCAGTATTGTACTGATACATTAATCTCAAAACCAATAAAACGAATAATGTGGAAATTTATAATAATCAAGGTACCATTTTCTTCTTTATCAAGTTCATCTTAAAAAAATCAGGGTTCTGTCTCATGCCCTTTCCATCTCACACATTCTCATGCACCTGAAAACTTGCTTCTCCTGGAGATGCACCTAAATTGGGGAGAGAGTTGAAGGCAACTGTGTTTCTAACCAACTGCTTTGCTGTCTTTGCTATTTTAGGGCTTTTCATCCCCTTAAATTTCACCAAGTTTTATTTTAGGAAATAGCAAGGGTAAAAAAGTGCTCTTTTCTCCCACCCACAGTGTTCTGACTCTGGATGAGAACTGGCTCTCTCACCTACTGTAGTAGGAGTTTATCTGAGTCAGCTCCTGGAGAATTGTTATTCAAGGCCCACAAATGTCAATAGTACTGAGTGAAACATGTTTTTTAGAGTCTTTAACACAACTGATAAAGGCTGGAAATTAGAATGGTCTAAAGTAAGTTCTTATTACATACTTGTTTAAAATAATAATAAAAAAAAAGAAGTTATCTGAGTGCGTTTCAATATGTGCTGTATCTGCCTCGTTTCAAATAGTCAAAAGGAAAACCTCACTAATTCATATGGTGTAAGAATAAGGAATGCTGAACTGTCATTAACCTTCTCTAATCTTCTTTGGTAGAAAATACGTAATTTAGACTCCTGGAAAGCCCAGAGCAACTGTGACAACTGAGCGTAAAGGCTTTTGGCAGACATGCTTCTAGGATCATTAAAAACAATTTGCTTGAGAGATGTCTTGTAGCTGGATAAGAAGTACAGCCCAGCAGATTATAAACACATTGTTTCTTGACTGCAGGGCAAGTGCTTATTTGTGCCAGTGATGACCGAGCTTGTGCACAGCTCAGGGAGTGTATTGTTGCTGGAGCAGAAGCTTTTTTAACAAGGCTGTATACCAAAACCTTCGGAAAGGATGAGAAAGCTGCAGAAGTGTGGATTAAGGACAAAAAAGCTGTCAAGTCCAAAGGAAATGCCAGACCAGACGCAGCGCCTCAAGCCAAAAAAGCCAAACTTGCAGCTTCTTCCAAACAAAACAAACACAAGCAGCAGCAAGACCGCACTATAATCGAAATGATAGGGAAAACGGAGGAGGAAAAAAAGGAGGAGTGGGAGGTGGAAGATAACAAAGAACTGAGCAGCAGCCAAGAAAGCAGTATGGAAGAGACCAGTCCTGAAGACTTCCATATGAACTTACCCTCAGATTGTTACTATGGTATTTTCAAGGACCCGCTCACAATTATTCATCCGTTGCAGGGCTGCAGTGATCCCTACGCGCTCACTCGGGTGCTGCACGAAGTAGAACCAAGATACGTTGTATTGTATGATGCAGAACTGACTTTTGTTCGGCAGCTGGAAATCTATAAGGCCAGCAGGCCTGGGAAGCCGTTGAGGCAAGTTGGCTTGGTCAGTTGAATCTTAATCTTAAAAGAGAAAAGAGAAGTGCGCTTTCAGTGGTCAATGCAGAACGTGTATTTAGTAATTTTTTTAGCTACCTTTTAATTTCTGTTTAGCCCTCTCCTTAATTTTAAACAAAAGCATAATGTCTGATGTAACCAAAAGATAATTTTTCCTTCCCAGCAGGAACTTAGTCCCCTGGCAGAAACATACATGCTTCCAAAAAAAAAGTTAATTCCGTCAACCTCTGCTTACGTGATCTTAGTGGCAAAAGATTCATTTTGAGGTGTTGTAATCCCATTTTAAACCCTCTCTAGAGGTACGATTTTTACACAATAAGCTTCATTTTGGATTTAATTAATTTTCCCATTTCCTGATGTGCGGTCAAGCTGAAGACCAGTAATTCAGAAACGGTAACACAAAACCAAGTGAAGGACAAAACGCAAGGAAGTTCTTGCAGTTGTGCTCAGTTCTGATGTCAGCTGACAGGAAGGTTTCTGCAGCGTATGTACAGTTGACACACTTGTAAATCGCAAAACTTGCTCTTATTAATAGATGTTACAGACTAATGAAAACTACAGGAAACTTAACATTTAATATACTCTGAGTTTCTGCACTGTCTTCCATTTATGTGGTGGTCAGATACAGCGTTTCTGGACTACAGCACTCTGTAGTTACACCTGCACCGCCATGACAATAACTTCTGGCAGTTTCTTAAGCCTTAGAGTAAAAGCACTTGACTTACCTCAGTTGAAACCATTTATTGGCATAGAAAAATGCTAGCTTTGGAATGATAATGCTTTATACTTTATTGATCTCATGAAAATTATTTGCATAAATTGAAAAGAGCAGTTGTCATTTTCCTGTCAAAGACTCGTATCTATGTGCTGTAACCAAAACCGGCAGTCAGGCTGGCAGTAGTCAGCGTGCCCGTGCCGGCCGTCCCCGTGAGGACTCTGTAGCGCGGGTAGAAATGACAGAACTCACCAGGTGTGTTGCATGAGGGTAATCACTGGGCTATGCGTACCACTTATTTCTATTTGCCAAATCAGTGTGTGCTGTATGCGACATGCACAGCCCTTCCAGCCCCATATCGTTCTGATTCTGTATCTGTCTCCGGCATCAGGTTCCCACACTTCAGAGCAGGAGAACCAGATGCCGTCGAGCAAGTAGGGGTTAGGAGATGCACCGTGTGAAAAAAGTAGTAGGAATAAAATCCTATCAGGCTGTCAGAACGTACCTCAATTAAAATATATTGGAAATCAATAATTGTGCTGAAAAGCTATAGGTAATTAATTCTGTAAAGTATTCGTATGTGTTCCATATAAATCCCTCTTTGTTGGCGTGTTCACCTGTGCGAGGTAAATGCCAGCTTGTTCTTTGTAGAACCTGTGATTTCCTTGTACAAGTATCTAATTTCAGAATCTTGGCCGGTGCTCTCTCCTAGCCCGGGCTGGTGGCAGGTTTGTTATACATCTCCTGCTGGGAAGGTTTTAAAAACAGTGAGAACGCAACTCCTGCATTATCCTTGCTTTGTGTCTTTACTGAACGGCTGACTGAAATCTGGGTCTGCTCCGGCTGAATCCCAGAATTCCAGTAAGAATTTCTGTCACTGGGAAAAGAGGGAACACTGGATAGAAGAATTTTTGTTGCTGATTTGGGAATATCTTTACAGAAAAATACAGGGGGTTTGATTGTTTGTTTTGTCCTCCAAACCTGCAGGGTTTACTTCCTCATATACGGGGGCTCAACGGAAGAACAGCGCTATCTGACAGCTCTGAGAAAAGAGAAGGAGGCCTTCGAAAAACTCATTCGGTAACAAAATTACTACCTTTGCTATTAAGGTTCCCTGTAGTTCCCTTCTGTGCCTGCATTTTAGATAGAGTGGAGTTCTTAACTGTGTGAAGGCTTTAAATAAACTTTTAATTCAATTTCATTTTGGATGTTAAGGTAATTTTCCCACTGAGAACCAATAAAAAGTCAAAACCTTTTCAAAGCCACCTGATACTTTACTAGTTTAAGGGGGGTTAATACAAAGTTTGGAAGGCTAAACAGCACCACTTGTGTTCTTACCCAGTTAGCCAGTCAGTTGATTTCTATAAATGTGGTTGTGTCTGCAGGTAACATTCCTTGTAAGATCTTTCTAAGGCTTTTAACTTAAGATCATTTGGGGAACAAAATGATTATTTGTTTATGCTGTAGAGGACAGTATTTTTACTGACAGAGTCTTCTCAGCAGGTTATACTGCTATTACTGGTCATTGGTTCCTTTGTTTTGTATGACCCGACAAGTTCTAAACACAAAAAAAATCAAATGCTAAAAGCGGTAACAATTGAAAATAAAAATAGAGCGTGTAGCCTAGAAAACCTACTAAATTGCATTTCCAATCGGCTCTGCAATTCGTCTTGAATTAGATACAATTTTACATCTGGCTGAAGGGTGTTAAAAGTATTTTCATCTATTTTTCTCATATAATCACATTTTTTAGTAGTGTTTTGTTTGTGGCTCCTTAGGGAGAAGGCCAGCATGGTTGTTCCCGAAGAAAGAGAAGGAAGAGATGAAACAAACTTAGACCTGGTGAGAGATGCTAAACCTGCCTCTGTGTCTGCTGACACGCGCAAAGCAGGTGAGCAGCTCCTGAGGCTGGGCTGCAGCCCCGAGCTCGGGGGAAGACCTACAACGGCTGCGGTTAGATCCTGTCCCGAGGGTCTGGGTCACGGGCACGCTGCACGTTGACTGCAGGCCTGGCGGTGAAGAAACTCCATCCACCTCCATCTGGGTCACGATGAGTTGTGGTTTTCCTTCAAAAGGAAATGTAGATTATTAAGTATTGTACTGTTGAGGCAGATACTATTTGGATCGTTACTGGGCAGCTTTTGGTTATGAGACTGGTATTGTTTGTGGTGAGGTGGAGAGAAAGCATTGAAACTGAAGTCTGCAGATGGTCAAAGGCAGCGTCATACTTGACCTCCTTAAACATTGGGACCTCCTTTGATCTTGGCTTCTTCCTGGGGAAACAACTGCAGATTGTGGGGTTTGCAGTAAAACATCTGTTGTTGCAGTTTTAACCACTTTTTCATTCCTTTTTGGCCCGTGTGCTCTGTCTTCACGTACGGCTCTGCCCCTGTCTTCCTTGGCTGTGGTTTTTGTAGCCCTGCTCTCCTTCACCGAGTGATGCTCTCCGGCCTTTGCTGTTAGGTCTTTTGTAGCCGTGATGCTGCAGTCTCTTCATGTGTCCTGCTGCAGATCTAGATGAGGCTAAGATGTAACTCCTGCAATGAAATGCCCTATTTCTGTGGGAAGCAGATAGAAATGAAAAGGCTTGTTCGTCACCTTATTTTGCAGGCCACTTTTTAAAGACTTTTAAATAATTAATAATTATTTTTAATTTAAATAATTTTCATCTATAGTTTAGTATATTCCATTGCCACATGTACAAAGCTTATAGCAGGAAGCTCTCAAACTGCAGAGCTGCACTATAAAATAGGGTTTATAATTTGGCAACTGATTTTTGTCCGTAACAGTGAAAAATTAAGGTGAAGTCGCCCATTACTGCCTGGGCAGGACACGGGAAAACTGTAAAGCCAGAGTCTGAGATGGTCAGTGTTAGGTCACCTGTGTTTATGTTGCTCTGCAGGTGGACAGGAGCAGAAGGGTGTTCAGCAAACCATCATAGTGGACATGCGGGAGTTCCGGAGCGAGCTTCCGTCGCTGATTCACCGTCGCGGCATTGACATTGAGCCCGTCACTTTGGAAGTGGGAGATTATATTTTAACTCCTGATACCTGTGTAGAGCGGAAGAGTATCAGCGATCTCATCGGTTCCTTAAATAATGGACGACTCTATGCCCAGTGCACTTCCATGTCCCGTTATTATAAGCGACCGATTCTTCTGATTGAATTTGATCCCAACAAACCTTTCTCCTTGATTCCACGGGGCTCTCTACATCAGGAGATTTCCAGTAGCGACATTACTTCTAAGCTCACCCTCCTCACGCTCCATTTCCCCAAGCTGCGTATCCTGTGGTGTCCCTCTCCCCACGCCACCGCTGAGCTGTTTGAAGAGTTAAAACAAAACCATCCCCAACCTGACGCAGAAACGGCGATGGCCATCACAGCAGATTCTGAAATTCTTCCTGAGTCAGACAAGTATAACCCTGGTCCCCAGGACTTTCTATTAAAAATGCCAGGTGTTAATGCCAAAAACTGCCGTGCCTTAATGAACCACGTTAAAAGCATTGCAGAGCTGGTGACGCTGTCCAAGGACGAGCTCTCCAGCATCTTGGGTAACGCTGCCAACGCCACACAACTCTTTGACTTCATTCACCTGACCTACAGAGAGGCAATATCTAAAGGGAAAAGCAAAAGATGACTGATGCGATCGTGCAGCGTGGGGCAGAGGAGCTTTTCTTCCACAGGACTTTGGCAAAGTACATGAAATATTTTAGTAAGTGCCCTGTAAGATAACCAGCTGTTCCTTGCTAAAGCTGTTCCATCAGTTTTAACATTGGGGTTCATTATTACTGAAGGCAAGTTTCAAGCAAAATGTTTTTAATAGAGAAATGCAAATTATTTTTATTCTTCCTACAGCACTTTAACCAATTCTGTAGTGTCCCTGAGGCGACTAAATAAAGTTCTTCACCATGTCTGTAAGAATTGAGTGCTGAGACAAATGGATGAAGGTCTGTTCTTAAAGGTATGATGTTTTGTTAAAGCTAAGAATGTACTGTATTTTGACTAATAGGGGTGATGCCGCGTGGTACACGGCTTTGCTTTTGCTGTTTTTATTCATGTCTCTCTGGAAACTGATACTTTTGCACTGACAGCGATGGGGCTATTTGAAATAGACTCTTTTGCCAGAGGAGTTCGTTTAGGAGAACGTACTTGGACTCCATCATGAATTTTAGAACATCGTCGTGAGCCTTTGTCTCAGTAAACTAGACCTGTACGTGTTTGCTTGCTTGACGAGAGGTTGTACTTTGCTTCTTGACATTCCGAAGTTGGTGGGGCTCGGTCTTGGATTGCGAAGGGCGCTCCTTTGGTCCAGCCTGGGCAGCGCTGCTGTGCTGGCACAATGCAGTTCCACTGCCTCACTTAGAATTCTAAGGTGCTTTATTTTTTTAATTACTTTTGATAGCTCTTTCACCTTGATAGCTCTTTCACCTGATTCACTTGAAAGTGAAACATCTGGGTATAGCATTTGCACTATTGTTTTATATCGGCGCTTATTTCTTCTCATAAAATGCAATAGTTTTCTAAGCAAGGTTTTCCAAAAGTTGACAGTTTTTCCAATATTGTCTTCTGGCTGTGTCCTCTTGCACTTGCATCTTAAATAGACTTTTAGTGTGGTTTATCACTCAGATCTCAGGGTTTCCATTGCCCTATATTCTAATTTATTGCATTTAATGGAAGAAGAAGTCTTTGTGTGAGACTTCTGCTTATTCAGAGAGATAAGCTCCAAGATGTTGGGGGTTGATAATGCCTGTAAAGCGGTGCTAAGAGAGCTGGAAACCCAGCGTGGGAGCGTCCTGTGCTGTGCGCGTGGCCTCTGCAGCCCGGTTCAGAACAGGGCAGTGGAACAGCCTCTGCAGACGCGTGTTCTGCCTCTGCTGCACCGTGAAGTCGTGCTGCACTGCATGTACCGCGCCCCGGGTTTGCCACCGGGTTTGGGCCTTTTTTTGCTTCTATTTGGATAAGGTGAAAATGAAGGGTATATATAGAGGTTATAAAATTGTAACTTCGTTGTGCTCAAGATCCAAGTCACACAATGCAATTAAATAATATTTGCTAAACATTTAGATTAAATTGTCTTTTGTTGATACGTAAGGTTTTTGTTATTTTGTGCCTTTTTCTTTAAACTAACCACAGGTACCATTGTTGTACGTTCCTACGTGCTTGTGATTGGTGTTGCTGCATTAGGTTGGGCTGTGAGTTGGTGTGTCCTTCTGGGGCTGCAGGTACAACCTGCAAACAAAGGCAGAAACCTCGACTAACCCTTCCTGCGCCTGCGCTGACGCCACAAAGCCTTTGGGGAAGGAGGAGAATCCTTAGGGCACGTGCCCTGGCCTTCTGCTGTTCTTCAGCTTGCTTTCAGGCATGAAATTTTGTGTATCTTCCTGTTATTGCCCAATCTTTATTCATGCAAACCAAGACTCCCTCTTGCAAGGTCACTGGGTGAAGGTGATGGGGTTTAGATGCCGATGGAAGTAAGTCAGCAAGTTGCTTGTTTCTTAGAGAAAACCAATAAACCTGAAATCTCTTAGGAACAAATATGGAATGTAGAGCAGTTATATTGTGCACGGGATAGATTATAGGATCCTAGAGTGGTTAGAGTTGGAAGGGACCTCAGAGATCATCCAGCCTGATGTACAGGCTGGCTGTATTGATGGCTTCCAAAGGGACACCTGCAAAACTTATACCAGTTGACCCGAAATCCACATCGCTGATAAAATATGCAAATAATGTAAAAGAGCAGTGGCTTCTTCAAAAAGCCAGCAAAGTTCAAATGTTAGGATGTTTGTGACTGTGAGGCTTTCTCATTTGGAGCATGGTTGTACAGCCACAAAAAACCTTAATTTTTAAAAATAAAAACAGTTTGTCTCTCAAGCTTTCTGTAATGATCCAGAATTCCAGTTGTGTGACTGTAGGATAGAATCCAAAAGCAAGGATCTGCCAAAAAATAGTTCTTAACTGAATACATTATTTATATGTGGAACAGCACAGGGGAATGTAACCGAGGGCCGTCAGAGGAGCCTGGCGTGTGCGGGTTTGCCGACTGAGGACTTTTTATTTCAGGCTCACAAGCTTTGCTGTCCTTTTATCGAGGCCGTTTTGGGATGAAGTTCTCCGTGGCTCTTACTCAAGGATTGCCTAAATTAAATCGATGCTCAACGGATCTGTTTGCTAGAAGATGTGGTTTTTAAGAAATGCAAGTAGGGTCATAAAGCAGACAGTTCAGAAACGCGCTCTGGGAGTTTGTGATGCTTCGTAACGCGCTTCACGTGTTCTCTCTTGATGCAATAGCAAGAAGTTTGGATATTGGCAGAATCAACTCAAGCATAAACTCTTTCATGGAGTCCTTAATATCAACTGCGACCTGCCTTCCTGCACTGAAAAGACTCCCTGGCAATAAAGGCACCAGTTTTTTTTTAATTTGCAACTGCATACACTTTTTTCCTGAAACTTTCCATTTTTTTCTCTACTCGGCCTTTCCAAGACTTCCTCTCTCTAATGACACTCGTATTACCCTGTGCCACAGCTGACCGGCACCCGAGGCTGGAGTGAGGCACTACTGACAGGTATGTTTGTCAATACGACTTCTCATTTCTTTTTTTCATTTCCAATTTATTTTAAGTTCAGCTTCAACCGCCCTCTGTGAGACGAGGCGGGAGAGGTAAAGACAAAAACCCTCTTTTGCTGTTTATCAGTTAAAAGTAGCTGCGCCAACGGGGAGTTTGGTGAGGCTGGTAGGGTGGTGGGAACATCTCTTGGAATCTGGAGTCGCTCCTGGCTGTTTAGTCTTAAATCAAGATTCAAGTTCTGACGTGCATGAATGTGAACGGTTGCCTGATTCACGTGGTAGGGAACGATGCCAAAGACTCCAAGCGTTGGGGAACTGAAAGAGAACCTTTAAGCCTTCCTCCCCCCTGCCAGCCACTCTGAGCTCCGTGTCACCGTGAAATTTGACCCGGAACGTCGTTGGGAGATGATTCAGAGTTCCTGTCCTCACTGGCTTTGATGGAGGAAACATTTCAAATGGTTCATTCCTCAGCTTTAGCTTCTCTTAAGACTCTTTAAGGGGACCAGTAGCACAACGACTGAATAAAACACTTAGGGTTTTTCCTCACTAACTTGATGTAGCTGACATATATATATAAATATGAAAGAAGGCTCAGAATAAAACCAATGGTAAGTAAGAGGAAACTAAGAGGATCCTATAAAACCCAAACACTTTAGCACTGTTATCTTCCTTTGATTCTTGGAATCGGTCAGTAGGCTCTGGGGAAAAGTAATGTACTGCAGTATAGCAGGCCAGAGCGAGGGAGAATGTAGACGAGCGGCTACGTGTTTGGATTGGGTTGAACAAGGAAATACTCCAATAAAGCTCCGGTGCCATTCTTTGAGTACAAAATGTTAAGAGTTCATCCCCCAGGCTCTTCAATACAGACAGGCTGGCTGATTTTCTCCTTGAGTTTTGATCAAGTAAAAAACATTTTACAAGCTTCTCCACAAGAAATTAAAGGGAGGAAATATCCTCAGGCACACAGTCTTGAAAAGAGGGAAGAAAAGTTCCGCAGCTTGGCCAGCCAGTACTTAGCCAAGAGATGAATTCTTTATTCTGACTGGCCTGGGCGAGGATAACCAGGGCCACCGCACCGCTGGGGTGATTTGTTGTCCAAACAGAAAATGGTGCCGCAAAACATCAAAAGGGGCCTGCATACCTACTCATTTTAACGTGGTTCTTTGCAGCATGGCCAAATCCTCTCTACCCACAGCTCCTGGAAAGCAGTCCTCCTACCAAGAGGAAACTGGGCTTAAATGGATACCATTTTCTCAGTCTGCGTTTTGCCATAGTTCTCTTTGTAAGAGCTTCCCCTGCAAGTAGAACCATTTCATTCCCTCTGTCGCTCAGCGCTGCTGCTTTTTTCCTTCAGCTTCATCATCTACTATCAGGGAGCCACAGTCTGTAGTTATTAAAGAAGGGACACTGTTACTGGACTGGAATGGTTACCCAGTCTCATTCCCGAGCTCCCGGCTTCTTCCTCAGCTCTCAGAATGGCACTCGGACCACTTCCCATACGTACTGGAGGTTTATAACAGTTTTATTTTTCATTCGCTATTCCCCACTGCTCCAGTTTCTCTTTGATAGCTGTAGTCCCACCGAACTCAAATTCCATCAACCCCATCTCAGAAAGCTCATGCTGAAATACCGCGCAGTTGGATCAGCAAGAGGGGAAACAGATTGCCATCTGTAGATTCAGTAAAATCATTTCAGTTTCTCTCTCTTTGTCAGTCTGCTCTGTGTTGTCCACAGAAACGTGCCAGCATTCACATTTCAGAGACACAGAAAAGGCAGTGACCCCCCAAGCGGCTCAAAGCCCAGGGGTCTGTCCAGCGGAAGCGGCACACGCTGCCCCCCTGGCCGTTGCTGTATTTCAGCCCCCACAGCGGGCAGCGCGGTTCATCTTGTCACCCGCACAGAGCTGCCCTTGGTGTTGGCAGAGGGACACACCTTGTCATCTCTTCTGAACCTCCTGCGTGAAAACACAGAGCGGCAGGTCGGCGGTTCTGCAATATGTAATTCTTGGGGTTGAATTGGATTATTTTTCTTTTGTAAACAGATTAAAATCAGGCCAGATATAGAGACCATACAATTATAATCAGTTGATTTTATAAATTATTCCCAACCCTGGAAAACTTTCAGAGCATTTTTTACGTACAACAAAATTCTTGGAATCTTACACATGGATAGCAGAAGTTACAAACTCTCTTGTGATGTTTATATCTCATGGCCCTTTTAACACATCGCAGTAATACATTTGTCAAGTTTTCAGAGCCGGCAAAGTTCATGTTCCGTGCAGAATCACTCAAATCAGGACTTGAGAGATGCGCAACCCAAAGGGATTAACTCCATGTCTCCTGCTTTCATCTAAGTTCTCGTTAACGAAATGCCCCTGCCCAGTTCTTCCCATTATCAAGGTACACTTTGTTCCTGCTTCAGCGTTAAAATTTGAATGTTAAGTGTTGGAAAGAACGACGAGCTTTAAAAATCAACATATATTTGTGTTAAACTACTACATGACTGTACCTGCTAAAGTCTGCATCAAATTATTTGATGTTATTGATATCAATTTATTGATATACAATTATTATGGTGTAATAATTTTACTGAACTCTGACTTTTGCATGCTCCTTGTTACCTCATCTCTGTTAGTGCATAGACCAGCCCATGGAGGAGCCACGTGGACTTCGGATACGATAGAAGAGAGGAAGCAGAATGTAACAGGAGCAAAAACAGAAGGGCATTTGTTTTAGTGTTGCAAATCCTTTATATCCTGTTACAGCTAAAGAGTTGGGAAAAGTTGAGAAAGGAATTACTAAACCTGTTTAAGTTTAGCAGACCACTTGCTCATCAATGCTAGTTCCCAATTAGCACTACCCCAAGGAAGTCTAAAGTTCTTAAAGTCTTAAGTCTAAAGTTCTTGGGACTGCGCTGTCTCCAAGAACAGAACATGGGCTTCTTTTCCTCACTGGAAGCAGTGTTTGATCACGAAGAGCTCACAACATTGCACACTACTTGCCTGTATCTCCACACCACATGTGGTTCAAAAAGTCCACAAGGTACAAACTGAGTTTGGAATACATCATCTCGCCTTCCCCACACATCCAATTCTTGTCCAGTGTCAGAGAAACAGTGCCGGGCAAGTCAGATCTCGGGTCTTCTGCAGCACGGCTATTCATGTGTACCTTGATTATTAACTCACGATCAGCACTCCCATCACTCCACCTTTCATCCTGAATCTCTTCATGCAGCAGACAGGTGTACAGGTGGCACTCCTCCTGGCTGCACTCTTGTGTTTCTCTGGGAAGGACACCGTCACCTGCCCCTGCTCCAGGAGACCGTTCTGCCAGCTGGGGAAAAAGAGAAAAAGAAAAAGAAAACTTGAAGACACCCGTATGCATTGCCTTAAATAATGATGGGATATAACGTAAAGTATATCTTCTTTACAAATCCAACAGCAAGATCATCTTTTCTACAGTGCATTATTTCAGAACTTTTAAATATTTATGACTTTTATTAGTGCCTATTTGCAGATTGGTAAATGCTGTTCTGATTTCTTTCATAAAAGGATTACCTATTCTGTTTGTTTAAACATCTTTGTATTCCACTGAGGCATACAATGAGGGAGGTAGTAACTTCTAGACTTTGGAAACTTGAGTCTTGAAACATGTTTTTATTAAATAATAAGTGTAACCAATATATGGTGACAATCTTTACAAAAAAAAAAAAAAAAAACAAAAACAAACCAAAACCTTCTTCTAGTCTGCTGTTTTATCCTTAATCAAAATCTCAAACAATTCACCCTGAAGTTTGCTCTGGTCTACATGTAGAGAAAACCAGTATCCCCACTTGAAGGTGCCTTGCCTTAGGGCCAAGAAGAAATAAACAAAATGTAACTTTTCTAAATAAAATGTTAACTTTTCTAAATAACCCACATGCGACATTGTATCAAAACTGTATTACAAAAGTCGACATTCACCCCAGCGAGGAGTACAAACATCCCATCAAAGGCTTTTCCCTGTCAGGCAAGATTTCACCTGGTGGCACATAGCAGTTAGATAGGAATGCAAATCACTGCTTCCTTAATTATTTATGCAAATTAACTTTTCAGCTGGCTGTGAGGTGCTTATATTTTAAGCCTACCAAACTGATTAATGGCTTGGTCAACGTAAGTTTTGGTTCACATGGAAAGCATCTGCAGATAAATAAATCAAATACTACTTGCCAAATCATAATATTGTGTTTATGCTTCTGCCCTGCACACGCTGAGCGATGGCAGCGGCAAGTGAATCACGTGGGAACTTCACAGCTCCCCAAATGCCACAATCTGAGAGAACGTCATTAGCAATATTTCAAAAAGAAAGTTTTCTAACTGAGATTTGGTTAATTTCCTAGGGAAATCAAACTTGGAAACAACAGCAACCCTGAGCCACTTGGAAGCATAAACCCCTCACATATGAAGACAAACTGTTGGTGAACCAGGTGTGAGAAGAAGTTGCAGAGGAGGAGTTACAGCAAGGGTTGGTGGTGAATGGTGCCAGATGAGACACAAGGTGGAAGTTTGGTTGGAACTCGATGACGAAGGTCCCCTCCAACTCTAACCATGCTATGATAAGCGTGTGCTTCATAAAACAGCCATCCACAGGAGCTGTGTAGTCTGTGGTGGATTCCCTTCCTTCCCAGGCCACCTTTGTGTCCTGTTCCACACAGAGCAGTACGCGGTCAGTACAGCACAGGGGGACAGAGAACAGAAGCAGCCTGAGCTGGAGCCCTGCCGCTGAATCACTGCTGCATCAGCATGGGTAGGAGCGACAATAAAACCAGGTTGCACGACTGAACCACTCACATAGTCCTAATCCCAAGGAACAGGCAGAAGAGGGACATGAAAAAGATGGTGCTTAAAAGGTAGGATGAACATGAATAATCAATTTTCAGGGAGTGCAAAATGATGTGATCACCTTCAGATTTTCCCCATCTGTTGCTAAGCAGCATTCTTTAGTCACAAGCTTTGACTTACAAAATGAACAGCAGCCTCTGCATATTTTGCTATTTTTACATTTTAAACTGTTCTTTTGCCAAGCTTTCATTACAACTATATTTAAAAATGCTCTAGAATGAAATAAGATGGACACTGAAATATCTGCACTCCTGGGACACCGTCTCAGGGACAAGTAGCCCATGGACTGCCTGGTCTCCATTAAGGAATCAGAAAAGCCTCCCTCTCTCACGTACCAAAGGGAGTGCTTTTTTGCCTCACAGGCCTGAGCTTTACAGGAGAAATTGAATTTGCATCATGGAAAAGGCAAGAGTATCATACATTCGGGTTTGTATATTCATCATCGGTTTCAATCTGCATAAACAAACCCCAGAACTTCTCCCATGGTGGCGGTGAATTAATTGTATTAATTATTTTAATCTGTACTAAGGATGTTGTTCCAAAGATCAGACATCCATTCGATGCTTTGGGCATTCCGACAAAAATTAAAATTAAATCAACTACTTCTCTGTGTGAGAAATTATCTCTCTCGTTTAATTAGAAGTACAGGGCTGGCTGCCAGAGTTCCAAAACTAAATACCAAACCTCCCCACTGCAAACACCCTCTCCTCAGACACTTTGGTGTATAACCAGAAATTTCAGAAATCCCCACTCTTGAAGACCAAAAGAAGTAATTGACAAAAAGTTCAGGATCCTTCACAAACTGTGGTCTACTAATAACCCATGCTTAGCTCCCGTGGGGCTGCAATTTAACACACTACGCTGGCAACTCCATTAAGCACAACAACTAATCATTTTAAGCTGTGACTTGACCATCACTTCCACCATCTTTGATATTCATAAAGTAGAATCACCTTGCCAGTCCTGGGGAGTATGTGGCCTGGAGCTGAAGGTAGAAGATACCTTGTAAGAAGAGAAAAGACGTAGTTAATAGTTACAGCAGGTATTTTCCTCCATTTCTACAGAAAAGGCAGAAGGTTTTGAAAGGTCTGCTAAACCAGCTTCAAGGTGCTAACTTACATTCTTTTCCTGCTAGCGTCTCTACTGGACAGCAGTAAATAAGGCTACAGCTATCACTGTCAGATAGCTTCCCACTGCCGAAAGACTGAGATTCTAGAGTCCCCTGCTGAAGCAGAGGATGTATTTCTGGGATGAATCTCTGTATCTCTAGGATGCTCTCTAGAAAAACATTTCCTGAAAAGGATATACCAGAAGCTCCCTAAGTCTCCTTGGCTAACTGCAGCAGCCTTGTAGATTGTATAGCTTGTAGATTGCATAGCATATTTTGTGACTCTCATTTTGATCTCAGGCCTATATCGGAATATACCAGTTACTATTTCTCTAACACTAACAGAAGCCATAGTTCTCATCCTAGTTTCCAAATAGCTTGCTCAGTTGTAAATGAACTGCACTACTATTCTGTAATCCTGCAAGTTCCAAGGCAAAACTATGGAATTTACTCAATGAATTCTACCAAGAGCTGAAATATCAAATACATAGCTGACATTTGGCTCTGGGAGCAAAGGCTAAGAATTGCATATATTTTTCTGCAGGTACTCCATATCTTCAGGCATATAACCTGCCGAAAATGATGGAAGAGCACAGATGGCAGATATTTGCAAAAGCTAAGATATCCCCTACTTAAGGACCTACTGAAAGAAATAGGGATTTATCTCTTTGGGAAGTAAAAATAATTCTGTTACTAGAAAGACTCCTCTACATCCTCCTTCTTCCTTTAGCTAGGACAGGATCAAAATCATCTAACGAGCAATTTCTGCAGTCATATTTGAACTTCTCTTTAGCTTCAACGTGAATTGCTCCTCTGTGGACTGGAGACACTCCATTGATATGCTGGGAAAAAAAATGGAACTGCTTTCTGAAAAAAACATCCCCAGAGCAGTGACCAAGTATTACAAAATGCTTTTCCCAGTATTTGAATTCTACTGATGTGTAATTAAACCTCTTACAGGTTAATCATTTGATAAACATTCCTGTTGAGCAAAAATCACATATCCTATGGACTAATTGCAACCTGGAAAACAATGCAAATAAAGTGGTTCACAGGTGCTCCTGGGTAAAGGCAATTTACAGAAGTTCTCTGAAATCACTAATTTTTAATCTCAAGTGCAGAAATTTATTTTAGGTATATGAATATATTATTTTCAGTGCTTCAATTACAGTATACTTCCAACATGTAAGCTAAAACAGCTTTTAAACCTCTTAACAGCTTCAAGACATTCTTATGCCTTTAGTAACACAAAATAAATAAAAATGCTTGTGTTTCATAGAATTCATTTATATGGCATTTCTGTTTGTCAAGAGGTGTAACTTTATGACATACTTCATCTGAGTGGGTGCTAATTGGCAAGGTTACCTATGAGTAAAAGCTTGTCTCTCAAATAGCATAAATTTGGCTGTTTTAAACTAAGTACTTCAGTTATTTGTGTTAGCAAATATGGGCGTTGAGTACTTTCTTGAGAAGGATGTTACAAATAAACGTCACAATGCCAGAAGATTAGGGCAATGAGAAAAACACTACTTGAAAATGTACACTATCGTTTTTTTAAATTCTTCACTAGAGTTTACACAGCCTGTGGACTGACTGAGTGGTACACATGAACTTCCTCCCCAGGCACCTACTGTGATTCTTGTATATAGTCACCAAATATTTACATATGAGAGAAAGAGAAATAGACTAGAATACTTGCAAAATACACAGACAATGTCTTTCTATAAACAAGGGTAGCAAGTTATTACTGTTAATCAGTCAATTAGATGCACTGCTTGTTGCATTAACAGCATTGAAAATCCCTGTTCATATGGAGCTATATATATAGGCAGGAGTGACAGCAAGACATTCTTAGTATCTCTGGACAACAGCTTTTTCCTTTTATTAACCCCTAAATGGACTTGTTGGTCTAGAAGGCATATAATAAACCCTCTATTTTTTAATATGCTCGAGAAAAGAAATGATGGAAAGCTTTGGGAAAAAAAAACCTGAAATTACTTTGATGCTTTAAATGTAAGACTTTTACAGATACATCTCGGACAAGTACACTGATGATTTTACTCCTGCTGCTTGTATTTGATGTGACTTTGACCAGTAAAACCAGAAAAACCGTATGGGTGAATTTGCTAATTATTGCTATTAATTAATAGCAATATATTTTTATTGTATATTTTAAATAATGAATTGTCTTTATTAAGAAACCTGAACACAGTTTTACATCTCTAGAAGAATCAAATTTTTTATATAAAGCCTGCATTAGAACTGAAAAACATCTCTAGTTTCTGAATAATTTCTAAAAAACCTTTTGCATTGTTTCATTAAATAAACAATCTTTCCCTAAAATATTCAGCTTACAATTGCATGATGAAATATGTAGACATTATAAATCTCAACAAATATTTTTATTTGGGTATTAAAATACTGACATTTCACTTGTCTGCTTGTCAAGCTTAGCAGTTTCTGAGAGTGGGACAGCAGTTTGAAAGCAAGAGGGAGAATTGGGTCCATCTGTTCAAAAAGCAGCATTACTCTAGCAGTCAAAGTCATCATACCTCTATTTCTTATGCTTTACTTTGGTTGTAAGAAAGGGAATATAGAGTTCATTGTTATTCTTGGAGGCAAATGCCAAGTGCTCTAGTTGAACTCTTCTGTAGTAAGAAGGAAGTGTTGAACATGTTCATGCCCACGACAGGAAAGGTGGTGCTCAAAAGACAGGAGCTATTGTGTGGAGCTGGACAATTTCCATAGAGTGATTTTATGGGAGAAACTGTTTTCAAGTAGTTATTTGCTGCTTTAAATGCCTCGTCCTTTTCACTGGCAACTATCACCATGTTGCTTTAAAAAGTACAAATACCTTCAAGGAACGACTATCAACCGTGTCTAATGTCGACCACTTAACACACCTTTGCCTCTGACAGGATTTCAGTAGCACTCTGTAGTATTCCTTGCCACAGAATATTCAAGGTATTCTATAGTATGAACCACATTCTAATAAATTAATTAACAATGCCTTAATACATGCGGCAGTTGAAGTAACTAAAATGATCTAGACTGCATTATGACATCAGGAAGATTTTGCACTGTCACGGGCGGAGTGATTGACTTCACTCATAAGGGAGAAGTAATGAAATTTTTATTAAGGTCAAATGGAAATTTAACAAAATTAGTAGTAAATGCAACAGTATTTTACGAGACTCAATGCCAAGGTACACTTGTTCATTTACTGCCTAGAGGACTGGGTCAGACAAGCTGAATGGGAGACCCTCCCACTGAGTCACGAGGTTCAGAAAGGACCCCCTGGCTTTCTAAACTCCTTCTCAGAGAGGAGTCTGGGTGCAGCTGGATCCAATCCTAGTCCCAGACTTGGTCAATGGTTTATGTCTAAAGGATTATATATGCACAATCAATCCTTTCTATCACTTAGCTAAGATCTGGAAGTTTATCATGCTATTAGTCACTTACTGAGAATCTGTTGCGGCCAGGAACCTCTCAGCCTCGAGGAGCAGAACCTTAAGCAAGCGTCCTCACCAAAGGGGAGATCCTGGCGTGCAGCCGCTGCCATACCGGAGAGCTCACAGTGCTCTTGGGCTGTCCACTATTTATACAGTAAGATAATTGACCTAGAGTCATATTCTCATGGGAACAAAGCATCTAGGTCCCCACTCCAGGCAGGGTTTTGGCCGTGTTACCAGCCATCCCCCAAAGCCCAGCTGCAACTTACAGCAACAGATGTTGTGATGGCCATGATGGCCAAGGCCCAAGCAGGAGCCAGGGCAGGGGAAAGGAAGGGGAAAAACAGGGAGAGCACACCACCACATACACCTCTTCCACGATGTTCTTGTACATGCTTGTTTCCCCATATTCTGTACACCCTATAAAGAGGTAACCTGCATTTTTGCAGTAATTATGTAATTTCAGTTCTTCTATACAAGATAGAAAAATTACTTACCTGTTACCATCACCTGAAATCAGAGCTAATCTTTTTATGTTTCTGTTTTCTAAACGTGTTCAAATGTGCTGGTTAACTTAAAGGGAAAAAAGGTAGAGGCAGACTGAAGTTGTCAGGATAATCTCTCTGTAGCAAAGGGATGTCTTCTGTTTTTAGGAAAAGAGAAAATAAAGAATTCTGTGAATGGAAACCATTTCAAGAAGACTAATACAGCAAATATTCCTGTTATTCAGTGCATTTGAAGGAGAAAAAGAAGCACTGACATTATTTGTTTGGCCTAATTATCCGACATCTCATCTTCAGTACCATTCACACCCAAAATTCTTTGCTAGAAGTTGTATTGTAGATCTGTTCCCCCCCCATTACTTTCAGTTTTGTGTGCTACTGATTTCTAGGTGAGGGTTTGGCTTTTTTTGTTTTAATTATTAGTTTGCCTAGAACTCTTTAGACCAAGTTTTTACTCCAAAACATTAAAAAATTAGATGTTATGGGAGTGTGCAGCACCAAATACGTACTCATTTTAGACGGATAATATACATGTCCTAGGCATGGGCATTGTGATGACTTGATGAAGCGTCCTTGATTTGTTCTTAGAAATTGAATGTAAGAAACAGAGATGTAGCTATGTTTGGTTGAATCCTATGGTTTGTCTCAAAACACAAATATCGCTGAATAAGAATCAGTTTGTAAACATCTTTAATTAATCCCTACAAATTTCTGAGCAAGTTAAAAACATTTCCCCATGCAAAATAGCCTTGAACTAAAGGTGTCCTAACAGCCACTCCACTGCACAGTTCTATCGCTCACCCAGCTCTGTTACATACATCCCTGTTACCTTCTCTCCTGGTTTCATAGCAGCAATAGCTGTTTGGTCTTATGTAGCAATTTGTCCTGAATTCAGAGTATAATTAATTTCTCTCCGTTTGAGAAAATGATGTTGGGACACAACAGGCATGCCTTGAATTTGTATGTTTATAATTCTCTGCCTTAGTTTTGAAATTTTTAGAACCTTCTCCAAATATCATAACAGCAAAGCAGGACCAAAGATCTTAATCTCTGTGCTATTATACAGCTTTTTTCCATTTTCTTAGAAATCTGAAATTTCAGCTATAAATTGGTTTTATTCGATTTCACCCTGATTGTTTTATAATCCTAATTTGATTAATTCAATAGTACACACTGAGTACTTACTTGTACTTGTTTGCATTTCCAGCTTTAACAGCAGACTCACGCCTGAACTATTTTATTTGAAGGGTAAACCTGGAACAAATTACAGGTTTTAATGAGATCTTTACACAGTTCGTTGCCAAGTTTCCAGGTCGTTGCTGTTTTTAGTTTATTTCTGAAATTGGGTAAAATCTGATTAGCTAACTGTAATCTAGAGTGATGTAAGAGATATGTACTCAGTTTTAAAAAGCAAAACAATAGCCCCTCCAACCCATTTAAATCATTTGAATAAGAAATTCTTTAAATGTCAAAGCATTAGTCTACAACCGTATCAGAATGTTGTTTAGCACCTTAAAACCCTAAGAAATTAAAACCTGGCTTGCTTTTTTTTTTTTTTTTTTTTTTTATTGTTTTTTTGGTTTCCTTTTCCCTGGGGTGCC
>VZRU01004847.1:0-28378 GCA_013398155.1 Pedionomus torquatus | reverse complement strand
TGGGTTTCTATATTGACTCTGTAATAACATTAGCTAGCTACTATACACAATTTCCCAATATAGAATTTCCTTTGAGTACCCATGTATTTTGAAGCGGACTTTGTATAAGAGAATAACCTAAGCTGTTCTTCAGATTTAAGTACTGCGTGGAAGGGTATGCTTTGGATTATTATTCCATTTAAATCACTATCATGAGAGCTTTTATTAGAGTGATATATTGCATATGATATGACAGCATCTGCACAGGACTCGGATCCTGGTTTTGATAACAGAATTTGTTTAATTTCTGAAGCCTTAATTTAAGGCATTAAATAAGACATTGTGCTTCTACTGTATGAGGCCTGTGTGTAAGAATGTCTGAATAAGGTCCAACACCTTGAAAGATAAAGGAACTAGAACACAAGCAAAGGCCTGGCTCATTCATATCCCTGCTTAAACAAAGGCCTGGACAGCCTCATCAAACCCCTTAATATCAGCACTTAGATAAAATGCTCCAATTAGTATCCCTATGACCTGAAATCTTGTAGCATATTCGTGCTAGTGGAACAGTTTACAATCATCTTCCTTAAAATAGTCATTTCAGATAGTTAGTAAACTCTTTTGGTTTTGTTCATGTTGTGAGAAAATCCAGGAAATACCGTACATAAAATCAGTTCAGTGCTTAACTTTGCAAAATGATCACAGTACAACACTTGCAGTTTATGATNTTAAGTGAAATGAAATTAATTGAATTTGGTTGTGTGCCAGATATCACACCAAATGTTTAGATGCTGTAGTAGATTAAAATCCATTATGAGCCACGTAGTAAATGGGGCTAAAAAAAGTACAATGCACGTCCTCCAGCTGACATATTTCTTTTAGGAAGAGAGCTTTATATTGTGGAATTTCTTTTTCAGGTCTCATTTTTTTTAACTTGGTTAAAGGCATGTTTGAAGGATGCATTTGGAAGATGCTCTCAATTTGAAGGTGTTGGCTCCCCCTTGAGTTATGTGGCTTTTTAAAAAATTTTAGTTTCACTTGTGATACGTGGGAAGATAGTATAAGGCCAGGATCGTCAACATCTGGCACAGATTTCAAAAATAGATTATTTATACTTTGGGAGGAATATAGGTCACCCCACACCTCTCCCTTCTCTGTACTATGCATGCAAGCAAGCAGTGTCATGCCTCTGCACACTGCTTCTGTGAGAAACAGCAGCAACTCTCTGCTGGTTCCTGATGTGCTCCAGACTCAGGAGTCAGGAGCCCTTCTCTGTCTTAGAGGCACTGCAATGATAACTGACAATATTTTGCTTCTCCCAAGCCCTGCTGAATTTCTATTGATGTAATAATCTGTAAAATGTAAAGAGTCTCATCTGACACAGCACCCTGATTTGGTGCAAATTCCTGTTTTGAATGGGTGAATTATTTCCTGAGTTGATGACATTTTACTCTCCATTTAATACCCACTTTAACTACTTCTATGCCTACCCTACATTGATTCCACTTTACCTTCTATACTGTCATAGTGGCTTTCATTACAGTAGTTTCAAAGCCTTACCCTTATTATACTTTCTAAAATATCTCCTGGAGATCAGTGTAATTATATTCATATAATACGTGGTTAAACAGCTGTGGTGAAGCTCTTTATTGCTGCTACATACTATTGTTTCCAGGCCTCCCTCCTTGTCAGGAAAAGTAACCAACCTTTGGTTGGAGTTTTTGCATTCCAAATGTTTACTTAGCATAAAATTCAGTTGCAAAATTATTTTTTTTAAAACATGTATATGCACAGTAGCAGTACATTTTGTCAGACCAACCAAAGTGGTGGATGGGAAATAATCAAGTGTTGTGGTTCCACAAGTTCTCTTCAGATTTGAAATAAAAGCTGCAGACTTCAAAGCTAAATAGAAAATGAGAAAACTGCTTTTGGTCTGACTAGTTAATGTAACTAGTTAAACTACCTGAGAGAAGAAGCTGTTGCTACCTATGGAGAAGGGAAAGATATTTCAAGATGGTTTCCTTTTCTAATGGGAAGTAGAAGAAAAGATAATTTATTTGCTTGTGGAACGTGGAAAAAGTTACTGTGAAAAAGAGATGGCTTAATGGATTAAAATGTGATTAAACTCAGCACATGTTCTGAGCTGTGATTTTTAACACTCAAGTTTTTACTTTTGTGTTATATTTCATACCTGAAAGGGAAGTCAGGTGACACTCACCTCTGTTTTTTCCAGATAAACCAGTTATTCTAATAAAGTATTACTTCTAGTCTCTAATTTTGGTGGCTTATCTGCTTAGACTATCACAGTTGTAGTAGAGCTGGCCTTGGAAGTTTTCAAACTTTTGTCTGTTCTTTGATTAATTTGCTAAATTAGAGCTTATTTTGAAGAAAGTAAATGTTTGTGGTTTTATTGTTAGGACATAATCCTAGACAACGTCACCTGTCAGTCTGACACTTATTCCCTTCTGCAAAACTGGCCTAGTGCTGGCTCTTATCTCAAACCAGGTGATGCTACGTCTGCCACATACTTCCAAAAGTGCAAGCCCATTTGAAGGTATTGATTTGTCCTGTTACTCATGGCAAGTGGCTGCACACGCGTGATTGTGTGAAGTACTAAGTGGTTTTTGGTGTATTGTTTATAGCTGCTGTGTTGTTATATTGTAGGCTGGCAAATCTCAGTGCATAATCATGACTGTTCAATGACATTACAGTTCCACCATTAGACTCTTAAACGGGCTTGTATATCTGTCATACTTCATAATAAGGTGCTATTTTAAGTGGTTAATTTGTGATTAGGAGATATGGGAAAACATTATTTATTATTAATAGGGTATGCAGGTCATTAGTTGCATGTCATGGCTATAGCTTATTCTCATAAATCACTAACTACAGCCATTCTTTTAAATGTATATGCAGCATAATATTTATGATAATAACAAGAAGACTTAAAACATTTGTTAATCATCTTTTAAACATTTATAAATTAACCTTTAATCCAAAGGAGGCATGAAAAATGATGCCTCGACAGTTTGTTCTTTATACCGTTACCATTTCTTATTTTCTGTAACATACCTTTTGCTGAATGGTTGGAGAGAAGTACTGAATGACTTGACTCAGCCTTGCGGGCCTATTGCAGACCTGGGAATATATTGACTTAGATCACTCTTTGGAGAGTTTTTTGCTATTACTTTCTTTGTTCCTTTTGGTAACTCAACTAGTTTTTATTGGCTATGAAATGTATTCCTGGAATTCAAATGCCTTTAAGGATGATTTTCTTTTTACTCAGGGGAAAATATTTTGATTTAAAATAGGGATAAAATACAGGCTTTTATTGTTAATATTCAAAGCAGACTGCATATATATTCTTATTTTTACTTTTTTTTGGTTATAAATCCTGTTTATCTTAACTACTTACACTAAGGTTACCTAAGTAAATGCTACTGTATTACAAAGTTGTCTTGTCTTGTACTTAAATCTGTATTTTGCCAGCTAAGATGAATTTGTGAAGGTATAATATTTTGCTGAATGTCATGCTTTATACCAGGTGTTTGCTAAAAAAATTGCATGATACATCCAACTAAACAATTTGTGTTGCTTAGCTTTGGCTCTTGATTGAGAGCAGACATTGTGCTAACACTCCATTTGGAGTCAGCTGCTTCAACTTAGATAAAATATAACAGTTGGTTTTCCTGAATAAGCCATCACTGTAAAAATACAAGCGTTACTGCTTTGAATATTGCTCCAGCTGTTCTTGGTAGATACATGGGTGACAAAAGCTCCTTCCAAAGACAACTTATGAGAATGTAGTCTTTTATCACGTGTTGTTTGGAGGACTGTTCATATCCATAGCTTTCTTCATATAGATGCCAACCTCTTTTTGAATCCTATCCATCTCCTCATTAAAATATGTTTTGTTTCCCTGTCCAGAAGTATATTTCCTGAGCTAAGCTTGTTTCCCTTAGTCATGAGAGCACCAAGTTCTGCTCTATTTTTCTTCCCTGAATTTGCTGTCTATAGATTTTATTTAATCTGCCTGCCGAAGACATCTTTCCCCTTTTATTGATATGGGAGCACTAGGTAAGCCTTCAAGAAATAAAGGAAAAAAAGACAAACCTACTGTTGTAAACTGAGAAGAAAAAAACCCAAAACATATTAGGTAGCTTCAAGTGAGAATAAGCTTTGCTTGTGGTATATATTGAGTATCTAAATTTGATGATTCTGTGGAATTGTATGGTTATTTTCACCTCTGTGATATTGTAGGATTGTGTAGGTTAGCCTAGCAACATGTTTTGAGATCCTATTAATGGCATAAGTCCAATGACTTCTACATAGTTAAATGGGGAATAACTTGGTTGATTTCCACCCCCAACAGAATGTTGTTTGTGGTTTGTTTTTTTTTTGTTTTTTTTTTTTGAGACTGACAGTCATAGTGGATGTCAGTGGGAAAGGGGACTCTTACGGCTAGGGAGAATGGCACGGGAGAGGCAGAGTGAGTCAGACCCCAGCACAGAAACTCCTGGGATGTCTTTCAGGGAAATACTTGTGTTTCTGGGAAAAGACAGACAAATATGCACAGTCTGTCTCTTCAAGCTAAGCTCTTGGGAATAAGTATCATGTAAAGCCAAGGAGTTATGGCAGAGATAATAAACAGACACTGACTATGTCTGGCTTCTGTACTGCAAAGAAATACCACTGTTTTTTAAGGTGGAAAAGACCATCATTTGGTGACAGAATTCAGAAGGCGGGAGTTTGTGAAGTGTAGTTGTGTGGGGATGTCTTAGTGTTATGTGGGGTCTCATAGCATGGTGAGATTTGGCAGAGGCTGGGAAGGAGAGGTGTCAAACACCTGTGTTTCTGTGATACTGCTGGGCTGATTTCTGGGAGGCTTAAAATCAGAATTTGACGGAGACATCCTGGCATGGGCCTAAAAGGTTAGGTATTTTTAGATTTACATTTATCCTCTGTGTTACTATTGAGGCTTCTTTAACCTTAAACTTCGTTTGAATTGGGGTCCTGCAAATTCCATCTGTACCTGTACATGGGACTCCTTGTAGAAAGTATCTCAGGATAATTTGGCTGTTATCAGCTGTGTGGCAGTGCTGTGAGGCCATATGCCATAAACAGTGAGTGCAGACTCACCAGGAAGGAGATGCTGTGCTGTCACAATGGTGGTCTCGCTACCTTTCTGATACAAAAATATTATGCAAAGTAGATGCATTTATTCTTAAACAGGGCCTTGAACTTATTTCTACAAGGGAGTCCAGCCACTCTACAATATATTGGTACTGGCTTTCAGGTCCTTAGGAATGCCTGGTCACAAGGGTTCTCCAAACTAAACTGTGAACTGGGAGTGCAGATGAGACTGGTTTTTGGACTGTTCTAAGGGGAGAAGGTACCTTTGTATATACTAAGACTTGATCCAATAATTCTGTGTAGAAGAATGGCCTGACATGCTGTAGCTGAAGCATCGTAATGAATTAAATAAACTAGTACTAGCAGTGAAGTAAGACATGAAGAGATTAGAACAGTCTCTCTCATTTTCTGAAACCGAAGGTGTAACATAAAGCACTGCGTAACACAAAACAACAATCGCAGTTCAAGGAAGTTCAGTGTTAACTTTGTTCCTTTACATCTCTGAAGTTAAGTGGTTGTAACTAATATTTTAGGTGAAAAAATATTAAATCTTAGTAATCATAAAACACAAGATGCACACAGAAAAAAAAATTGTTGTCATCTGTAAAACAGCCTTATGCCATTCTGGGATTGTTTTTCACACATGGACAAAAAAAAAAATCCTATTGTTGCTGACCACTTCTATATTTAGTTCCTAGTCCCAAAATGCCACTAACTCATGTGAACCAGGAGGTGGTACGATACCTTTAGTTGTGTTCAAGTTGATGTGAAGTCGTATTTGGCATAGTGCAGAACAGAGCTAATGAAGCAAATACTATTTCTGCCCTGGAGTCCGCTTCTCTAGCGTTAGTTCAGAGATTGCTATCAGCCACACTACAGACACGCTTCCCATTCAGCAAGCTGAAGCCCTACTTTTAGCACTTGAGGCTAAAGCACATGTTTTAGTGCTCAATTATTTCAAGACTGAACTGGAGAAAGTAACTTTCTGTTTAAGGACTCTGAGCTGAGGCCCTGCTCTGGTTTTGAAGGTGCTGCTTGCAGATTACCTTAAGTGTGATATATTAAGTCTAGGAGTACTGTTCTGAGCAGTCAGGAGATTCCTCTGCTGGTATATTGCTATAGTTTGAATCACCAAATAGTCTCATTAGTTTACAATGTACCATGTGCCTGATGAGTATTTCAATATCCTATATTTTTTAGAGCACAATGTATGTGCATCACTAAATTTATGTATACTCTATTATGATACATTCATTTCTGAACAGCAGTATTTGATGTTCCCAGCAGACCTTGCATAAACAGTTTGCTCAGGAGTGGCCCTAGGGCAAAGAGCTGAGATATAATATCAATGTGCTTATGTTCAGACATTTAGCTGATGAATGATGAGGGTTTTTAAAGGCTTTCTGTATTTCTCTGCTGAAAGACTGGGGAGGGCTGGGGGACAGGGAGGAAGTACAGGCAATCTGAGTGTATGTTGCCCTAATCTCTGGAGAGCGGGGGAACCTACTAGTAGTGAAGCATAACTAGGAAAGAATCAGGTTCCTTTACTACACTGTTTTATTGAGGTGTTTGTAAAAAAAAAAAGTGACTTTGCTGTTTTGCGCTCATACCCATTTCTGAAAAGTAAGGCTGCTGCTAACCCTGAGCCCTTGAGGACTGCTGAACGAACAGGTGACACTGATTAATCACTCCCTGAAGTGGAGAGTATAGATCTGATCATGCTGTTTGGTGTTGCAACCATCTTCTCAAAGATCCCCTCCTGGAAAACTTATCTCTATTTCTGTCTACCAATGTTGAACTCACCTTTTTTTGCACCTGTTAAATATTAACAGAGTGACTTATCCTAGGTTGGCTCTGCTATTTATGCAGACACACAGGTAACAGTGCTTTGGAATAGAAAGCTATGTATTCCTCTGTCAGCCTTTTGCTAACAGTGCTGCAGGAAAATGAATGACTTCAGCTCCCTGTTCCAGAAAGGTCATGCAAACAAAGAGTTTTTCTTTACTGAGCTGATTTGATCTACATTGTATGTACTCTTTTGAGGCAGCTTTGTCAGGTTGAACAGTATGACAAGGTAGCAAGTGCTTTTACATTAAAACCGCCATCTCTCTGTTGTAATAAAAAAAATAATAAAATATTGTCATGTTGACAGTGACCAGCAGCTCTCCTGGCTTTCACTGTTATTTCCAGCCTTCATTCTCATTGTATCTCTTGATTATAAATCATCTTCAGCGCTCAGTATACACAGCACACATCAGAATATACAAACTGATGATTATTAAATGGTTTTTCCCCAGTCTCCTTTTGCATGACAGGTCACTGTCTGCTGCCTCTGGTTTAGTAAAATATTTTCCTGTCAACAGGAAATTATTCCTTCTTTTGTATACAGAGAAGATGAGATTACTTTGTCGTATTCATGTAATACTGTGTTCATCTAGGACATTCTATAGCTCATTGAACTTTGTGTAGCACAATAACATTTGAGGCAAAGAAAATATTCAAACCATTAGTCAAAGACGGTGATTAGTATGCAAAAGGGAATTTCCTGCATCATATAAGGTATTGTTGTGTGATTGTTGTTGTGACTTTGCTTCAAGCACTTATTGCAAGTTCTGTGGCAGTAGCCTGAGCTTCACCTTATTCCGTATCCTACCAGTAACAGCTTTTCAAGTCTAGGGTGGTGAAAGGTAGACACTGGATAGGAAATAGGTTGTAAACCACAAACTACTCTGGTTTTCCATACTGCTATTTGTATTCATGTGATTCTTCCCTTTTTTTTTGGTCTTCCTTACCCTGCTTCTCATTATAAACTTCTCTTCTGCTTTCTTTGCTCCATCAGGAGTCTTCACCTGCATAAAATCACTGTCTCATACATACAGAGTCTTGCTTGTATTTCATGATAAAATTGGCAGAATCCAGGATGACTCACTGCTTAAAATAGCTTCTACAATTTTCTCCTCTTCCCTTCATTTGCCCTTTTTTCCTCTCTGATTGCTTCCTTTCCCCCAACCTCCTCTTTCTTCAATATCTTCATTCACAACTATAAATCTGCTTTACTTTACTCTTGAAATGAAACCCAGAAAAAAAAAAAAGAAAAAGATTGTGATCACATCCATTTACTACTGATAAAGTTTCATCATCTTCAGCATAATGTTCTTTGCTTTCTTCAGGTTAGGAGGAGTATCAAGATCAATAGGTACACCTTTATCTTCTTTCTGCCTTGCATGTCCCCCTGTGTCACCAATAAAGCTGAAGAGGTTGTCTGTGTATGTAATAGCTCTACAATTTGAAATTGTGAAGTAGAAACTTCTATTTTTCTCAGTATTGATATCATTGTGAGTGTCTGCAGTGGTTTTCTCTTGCAGCAACTGAAAATTCTAGCTCAGTGGAGAGCTCTGAAGGCATTAAGGGGATTATTCTTGGAGGTCTTTATGTGCCCTGGGCTTGGTTTATCTTGCTTGGACCATTCTAACTGAGAATAACATTGACAGAATGAGATAAGAATCAGACCAGAAGATGGTAATTTACATTTTCAGCTTCAGAGCAGAACACAAATGTTATGTGCTCTTCCAGGCAAAAGTTAATAAGCTTTTGGTCTTTAAAAATGTAAATAATTTATTAAATTTCTACTGCATTTGCCATGTTTCCAAAGAGTAAATATTAACAACTCTGCAATATAAAATAATTCAAAAGCAGTGAAAATGGATGTAGCGGTGAATAAAATGTATGTTTGGACCATAAAATTAATAATTTTATTATTATATTAATAATTATAATTATTTAATATTTTTAATATAAAGTTAATAATGACACTGTCATTATTCAATGTAAATCAACACATGAAAGATTTTCCCACTTGAAATTTATTTTTAAAAAGGCAGCTTCAAGTGATAGACTTTGCTTACCTCTAACCTTTACTAAATTACGTTTTCAGTTGCCAATAGTATTGAGAGATATAATGGATGGCAGAATTTAGTCTATTATTATTATTTCTAGTGAAATGTCCTTGAACTGAGCCACTCTCTAGAATTACCATCTGAAATCATGAGACTGTGGCATATTGGTGTTTGAGATGTTATTATATTGTTATTTATTCTATCAATGTATCTCTTTTCTTGTTTAAAAGAGTAAAAAATGCAGAGGAAACCAATCTAATTTGATTAACATATAAGTAAAATCTGGTGCTGAAGCACTCTAAAATCTGACTTGTTCCTGTTGTTATGTGCCAAGGCAAGGAAGGCTGATAAGTAGCCCCGGGTTGTCTTTTCCATCTCTAAAATAAAATTGAGTGGACTAAATGTTACGGCATTAAACCTTTCTCAAGTTTGGATTTTGGCTGTTTTCTCTACTACATCTAGAACAGTTAGTGCATTATTTATAAGTAACTACTCATTTCAAATATGTTATGCAGTTCCACTTTGTTCATGTGTTGTTTTATTATGAAGACCTTTAACATCTCTTTCTAACGTTGTGTTTATAAGCTTGGTGTTGTAGATGGCAATTGCTAATTTTTCATCTCTTTTCAATAGAATGATTTGATCTTCCTACTTTTCCATATTCATCAAATGGGCTTTCTAATGCCAGGAATATGTGATAATTATTTTATGGTGTATAATACATTAGTATAGGAGCACGGGGATGTGCTGAACTTAGAATCCAGTATGAGCTCTGGCTTCCTTTGCCAGTTAAGCTCTGACAGCACACAGTATTAAATGGATCAATACTACCTATAAGGGTCTCGCTGTCTTGCACCATTACTCGTAGAGTTGTCTGTGGTCTTCAGTAGCTTACAGGTTGGATCTGTTGTTCCCCGAGTAACAGTTTTGCCATAACAAAACATCTGCAGACAGAAATAGTCAAATTGTTTCATACATGTACTCCAGTTAATCAGACTGCACAACATATTAAACATTCATCGATTCAATTTAATTTGCTAGTGTATTCTATTTAGTCAATAAGCATCTTGCTGAATATTTTATTTTATTTTATTTTGCCAGGGATATATTGAACCATGTAAGAAGAGAGGTAAAACTTTCTTTTGTGGAAGTGAGATGGCACAATTGGCTAGATTCTTTTACAAGACGGAATTACATGTGTACATGTCAGAATTATAAATATATCTGTTAATATAGGCATATGAGATGACAGCTTTTTTGGGAGAGGGCATTAATCAAGCTCATATTAGACAAAAATCAGTTTGAGACAAGAATACTAAAAGATCTAAGGCTATTCTATTACATCTCCCCCTCCCACGACCCTGCCTTCCTGATGATTGTACTGAAGTCAATAGAAATGTGACGAAACAACTCAGTTCTGTGTTGGTTTGGAAGATGTTACATTTCCTGCACTTATTATATTCTGGAGCTTCATTTATTTGGGTCTCTTTACTTCCATGTAACTAAGCAATTATCCAGGGAAAGATAAGTAATAACTTCAGAAATTAAGTTCACCTTTAATTTTTTTTCCCCTCATTGTTTTTAACTGCCTATAAGAAAGCTTAAGTGGTTTCTTAATTCTGACTGGAGTATAAAGTGGGATAGCATTGTGAATTTTTATGAATGATACCAAGCTAATAGATGTGATCATGAAGATGGTCAAGGGACTGGAGCATCTCTCATGAGGAAAGGTAAAAAGACCTGGCTCTGGTTAGCCTGAAGAAGAGAAGACTGAGAGGGGATCTCATCAGTGCCTATAAATATCTAAAGGGTGGGTGTCAAGAGGGTGGTCCTAGACTTTTTTAGTGGTGTCTAGCAACAGGACAAGGGGCAAAGGGTACAAACTGGAACACAGGAAATTCTGCCTAAATTGTAAGGAAAAGCTTCTTTACTTTGAGGGTAACAGAGAGCTGGAACAGGCTGCCCAGAGACATTGTGGAATCTCCTTCTTCAGAGATTTTCAAAGCCTGCCTGGGATGTATTCCCATCCAACCTGTTCTAGGTAACCCTGCCTTGGCAGGGGGCTTAGCCTAGATGATCTCTAAAGATCCCTTCCATTTCCCACCATTCTGTGATTTATTTTTTTTTTTGAATTCACATGGAGAGGATAAATGATGTCTATTGATTCCCAGCATTTTAGAGGAAGATTACACCAGCTTTATCTTGGTGAATTTCAGTACTCTAATTCTTTCTAGGACTTGGGCTTTTTATAAAAGTGTGCAGTAAAACTTAGCTTCAAGATCCATTTTCTTTTTTAAAAAGGAGGTCCGAGGCTGAAAAATGAGTGACCTTTTTTTTCTTTTCTCAAGCCTACAGCATTTATACTTAATGGTACCAATGTCTCTTCTGAGATGTTAGCCATTTCAGCTAACTTTCAAGTATTACTCTTCCTCGTGCTTTCAAATAAAGCCAATTGAACTTGTCTTTTGAAATATATGTATCCAAATATGTTGATTCTTCATATTTTTGAACTGAAGGAGAAGGTAGATACTGGGATTAGCAACACAGTGTTTCTTCAAGTGTCCTGATGTAGGGATACTTTTATTGTGGAAGAAGGATTGGTCAGGAACAATAGGCTTTAGGTAATAGGTTTAATGTCAGCACCTCTGTAGGTTTTTTTTGTGCAAAGTACATGTCTGTGTTTGATTTATGGTTATTTCCTTTCCTAGTAAAATCTCTTTGGAGGCTTTTTGGATCATTTAATCTTTTGGCCTCTCTCCAAATAATAGGCTTTAAGTAGTTTGGAGGGTGAAAAAAAAGTGATCTGTTTCTTAAGTGTACATGAAACAACAAATGGAGACCATGCTCTTTAACAGATGTTAAATTCCAGTTTAATGCTTTCCATCACCATGGGAAATGATGCAAGAGACTCAGTATTTCAAGTCAGAGTAGAAATGGGCATCTCCCACACCTAGTTCAATTAAAGTAAGCCATTTATTTCTACCTATAAAAAAAAATACATAATTTTTATGATTAAAAAACCCAAATATATGTGGGCTGTTAGATAACATTGAGTTGATGACAATCTGTTAAGAGACTGCAGATACTTTAGTTTACTTTTATCAGGGTCTCATATCGATAGACTTTTCTCTTTCAAATATTCAACCTCTTTTCTTCTCAGAATTATAATAAGCTTTCCCAATAAATATATTTACAGTGCAAAATGTCTACACTGCAAAATTACAAAATGGTAATAAGGGGTAATAGCAGGGAGTGATTTATTTAATTGATAAAATAATAGCCACACGCTTCATTCAAGATGAGTGGCACTACTTGACAAGTAACTCTGCCTTGCAAAAATTCCACGAGAGGTTTCCTGGGACTCTTCATTACAATGGAATAAATTACATTTTCAGCTCCTTACTCTGAATAGTTATAGGTGCTTCATGCATCTATGCAACTTGCCTTCCACAACCAAAGCTCGCTTCCAACAATCGGTGATAATGACCCCACTGGGAAGCAAATGCAGTTTTTAGGACATGCGTTCTTGATATGCAGCCAAGAGGACAACTGTGTCAGCTTAGGCTGTTTCCATACTCCTAAAATTTTCAAGAGCAGACTACCAGTCCTTTTTGTCTTTTAGTTCTTTGCTTTCCTCTTACCAATGCTTTTGGTTGTCTTCCACAGCACATCAACTTAGCCCCTCAAGACCGAGTTGCCTGCTGTCTTCCACACTGTCCTTCTCTTGCCCACAAATTATTGTGGCATGGTAGGTGATTAAAGCTGCTGCAACTACAAATTAATTCAGTTTACTAATAAATTCAAGGTTTACTAATAAAATAAAAGCAGTACAAAGAAACCAACTTAATATTTAGAGAATTTGTATTTTTTCTATTTTCCTCTGAAAATAAGCATGCATATGAAAATAAAGAATACATATGATATTGCTGCCTCATTATAAAAAAAAAGAGAAAAAAAGAAAAGATAAAATAGTATATTTGTACAGCAATGAAACTGAAGGAAAAAAGTTACAGTGGTTTCCTGGGATGGAGGGAATCTTACACCTGTTAAACCCCACCACTCTTACTGCAAAAAAAAAAAAAAAGGTCTTTTATAGGAACAGAGGTTCAAGCGGTTTTTCTGCAACGCTACTTAACTCAGCGTTTGTTTTATGTCGGCACTCCTTCTGGATTTACCTTTTGACAGACATTGTGCTTCTGTACTCATATATAGCAAAGAATAGAGCCACGAATGGGTCACATCTATCCTCAGGTGGAAGGCAGCTAAAAAAGATCCCATATGTTTTCTGTATCCTGCAAATACTCCTTTGAATAAGGTTCTTAATGTGCTGAGTGTTAACCTAAGAAAAATAAAAACTGAGTTACTCTTAAGTGCTGATAGCTAAATATGTATTGCCTCTGTGCCCAAATAAGCTATAGTTATTCCTATTTATGCGAGCTGGTTTTTGTTGCAGTGCAGACTGTCATATGGGTGAACTCATAGTGTTGCTCTTCAGATGGAGCTGACACTATCGGTAGGAGGAGCACACACTTGCTTTCTAGTGTCTCCTGCCTCTTTGCTGTCTCCTGTCTCTTAAGCCATTTAAAGCATTTAAAGAGTTTCTCTGTAACATTGCCAAAGGCGGTGCTGGTATAAACTATCTGCATTATAATTGTCAGTCACAGAAAGCTAAAGCTGTTTGGGCTACTGTTCTCTAGCACTTTACATCTCGGTTTCATTTTTTTAACTACTTTGTTGCATGCGTGAATAGCAATGAGACAAACTTTGAAATAACTGGAGTGGTTTTATGGCCCATCATTTTTTGGTGTGTTTTTTTTTTTTTCTTAGAGTGGAACAATGTACATGTATTGTGATAATGCAACCAGGCTGAGGAAATTTTATGGTTCAGGGGGCACAACAAGCAGTGAGAATGCTTGCAAATATTAAGAGCTTTGGTCTCAGTTCTAAGACCATGCGAAATATGCAAGTTAGGTGTTGTCTGGTTTATGTAGTGAATACATATTTTAGTATAAGAGTTGGGAGGAAATATTGTTAAAGCATTTTACTCGCCACAGAATTTTGCATTTTGTATGCTGCAAGATTTATGCTGAAAGTTGAACCTCCTTGTAATTGAAAGCCTTATACATTTGGGCTGGGAAGTAAGGAATGGCTGCTAGACTTACTGTTTTCATGTTCTGCCATTGCATTAATAAATATGTGTAACTATAACTTCTGTTCAAGGTTTTGTTTCATCTGTGGACAGTTAATGGCGATGTGCATGTGGAGACAGATGCTAGTTAACTTAAGATATATGTGATTTGGAGAAATAGCATTGTTTCCATTAAAGTCACTTATTTAAACCTGTAGGTGGCTCTTCTGAATTGATGTTGCTATTTAGGTGAAAGCATTGGTGTAGCATTCACATTCCTTACTGTAAATAGAGAATTCTTCTGCCTTGCAAATCCCTCTTTAATTCAGATTAGACTTGACCAGCTGTTAAAAGCAGAAGTAGCCTGCTCCAGCGCAGTGGCTGTCTGCAGGAATAGGCCAATGAACTTCATGGGCTTCTCCAAGGTTAAATGTGGATTTTATTTTTGTATGAATTCTGTGCAGTCAGTGCCTATTGTCATGTGGCAGTCACCATGAAGTAATAAACCGTGTTTTCTACATAGGTTTATTCACTTATGATTACTATAGAAGACATGGCAGGCTGTATTTTTAAAGAACAAGAGCAGCTGTACAAGGTTAACTGGATCATTTTAACGACTGAGTGATTTCTGCTCTCATGGTCTAGTCTTGACTAAAAATACTTACCTAATATATTCTTCCATTGTCAACATTTAGTTGTGCAAAGCATGATAAAAACAGAATGATTCAATGTAGTAGATGTCTATCAAAAACAGACTTCAGGAAAAATGCACGCATCAGTAACATTTAATTTTACCAGGAGCAGAAGATCTATTTTTCATGCAGCATCTCTAAATGAAGAATCCTCTGCCATAAGAAAGAAAACATAAACGAGTGTGTTGTTCTGTACACGTTCCTTTGCAACTAAGTACTATGTAATTCTAAGCTTAAAGCTTGGTCCTTTTTAATTCTGTCTTGCTGTTTTTATCAGATTGAAAGAAACTGCAGCACCACAAATATAAATATAATGTACATTAGTGCAAGGATGAGAGTGGCAATAGCTGTTTCTGAAAGCTGTTTTCCAATGGCACCAAATTCATTGCATGGAAATTAAACCGTAGAAGTAATTTTTGAGAGCAGATTATTGTCATAGTTCCTTTGTGCAATGTATTTGCTGTGAGAGCTGAAAGCCCAGTTTTAATAAAGGTTAACAGGGAGAGGGGGAATGGCACCTTCTTTGGTTTGAATATCCTGCAGTTCAGATACTCGGCGATATGTTGTGTGTGACCAGAGTTTGGCTGTTTTGGAAAATTCGTTCTGCTGCTTTAAGAGAGCAAACTGCAGATCTCCATCATCATTAGGTGCTGATTGCTCTCAGTTATATCCTGTGAAACATGATTATGAAACCGGAGCCCTTTTCAAGCAGCCACAGTAAAATAAGCAACCATAATAGCTTGCCGGGTAGAAAATTAATGGATGTTGAGAGCAGTGTGAAAATGAGTAATATTATTCTGTGTGCAGGTTCAAGTACAGCAGTCTGTGTTCTGTGTTTCTTGTCTCTCAAATTGTGGTGAACATACAAGTTGCAGTTTATTCACTGGGGTAATATGTATATCTAACAGCATGTCTGGGACTTAAATGCTGTACTGCTGTGTATCAAAACAAAGGTCTTTCATTGGCAGAGATATTAGTGGCTTCTAGCTCTGAGACCTAATTATTGGGATACTGAGATGATTCCTCCTTTGTGCCTTAACATCTTTCATTTACTGTTTAAATAGTTAAATATCTACTGTGCTAGAGAGCAGCAGAGAAGCATTGATTTTATAGCTTGGTGGTTATATTTCTCATGTGGGCTTATGGAAAACCTCTGCTTGTCTCTTCTGCAATTAATATTTATTCCTATAAACTCAAATCAGTCCAGTAGAGGAGATTGAGGGGGGCTATTCCCAATGCAGCCAATGGTTTATGGAGTGAAACCTGCCTAGCAAACTCAAGATGAAGCAGGGCTGGGATCTGAATATGGTTGTCCCACTGTTTAGGTGAGCCCTTTGGATAGTTTAGTGGTTATCGCAGGGCTACTGCCTCTCCAGTCTTCATGACTATCTGTAAAAATCAGAAATGCTTCTCAGTGGAGTGGTTAACAAAGCTGTGTTGTTCATAAGAAAAAAACTTCTGGCAAATTAGTGTTTTCCAGTTTGTAACATTACATTAACAACCAAAACAAACAAGTTGGGTTTTTTTCTTTAAATACTTGAGAAGGGTGACATTTTTATAGGGTTTCCCGGGCAGACATCAAGCTGATGTGTGATGTACATTTGAACTGGGGAAGATGTGAGTGCTTACTGGATTTATTCAGGGAGATGCACGAAGTGAGGGTGATATACTTGAAAACTATGTCACAAAATGTGAAATTCGGTGTTATTCCATCTTGAGGGGTCAGCTGAAAAACTGCAAAGTCACAATCTAGCTTTGCAAATATCCGTTTTGCTGAAGATAAGTGGTATGAGTATTTCTTTTTGAAAGAGAGAATATTATATTTAGCATAAGTGATTATTGCATCCAAAACAATTGTTAGTCCTGATAATACTGCCAGTCTGGTGCATGAATCATCAGAGCATTAAACATGTTTAAAACTCCACCAAAAACAAACCTGCTAAGACTGCCCAGTGATGGAGTAATTGTCATTCTGCAACCATAATAAAGCTGTGAAATTATCTCCCTTTTTATCAAAGTAGCAATCGTAGCCCCTCTTCCTTTTAATTTGTTTTATGCTTTCTACCACAGTGTTGGAGATATTAATAAATAAAATTATAAAACTATGAAAAGAAAAGTGAATTAAATGTGCCAAGAGTTGCAGTCTGACACTATAATCATTCATTTAATAATTTTCACTTTGGCAATAATGAAATTCATAAATAGTCAGAAATAGTAGCACTAAAACATGCCAGAAAAATAATGTTGATGTTGTCAGGTGCTTAAAGTTACTGTCAGCTCCAGGGGAGAAATGGTTCTTACAGCTGAAGAAGAGTGGGTGAATAGCAAATCAATATATTTTGCAAATGATCTTTGTAACCTTTAAATGCAGTAATAAAATGTACTTAAGGGGAGAATAATGAGTCTCAAGTGCCTGGCAACTGAACATGTATGCAAACTAATATACTTTGAATATGGATTAGTTCAGTTTTTACTGCTGAATTCTTGTCAAACCTTAAATTCCAGTGGATGTAGGCTATATGTGTATGACAAATCTTAGGTTTGTTTGGTTTGTTTGTTTGGTTTGTGTTTTTTTTTTTTTTTTTTTATTTTAATTTGAGAAATGTATCTTGGTGCTGAAAAAAACTTCAAAATGTTGAGGTTCCTCTTTGCTTTACTTTTCCACTTTACTTGAATTATATACATGACACCTGTTGTTGTTGCATATATTTTCTTGATGAATACCTAGGACGGTAAGAATTTGCAGGTTCCCTACTATATCACTACAGACAAGTTCTTTGTTTATTTCAGAATTGTGTAGCAATATGGATGAAGATACTCGGAAGGTGTTACATGTGGCATTAACAGGAGACTCCAGAACTGGATCTGTAAGTTGTGTTTCTTTCTAAATGATCCACTTGAAACCGTGTACCTAAATGTTACACAGATGTGACCAAAACTTTGGTTTTCTGCTGGCGTGACATCAGAAAATGCAGTAAGTCTAATAACAGTGCTAGGACACACTTCCACTCAGCTTACAACTTGTGTTTAATCAAGATATTAGAACTAATGGATGATAGTCTAATAGACATGCAAGTATCAAAAGATGAGATGTTTATAGCAGTTTTGGAAAATGGGTTCTTTGTTATTTCAGTGTCACTGGCCACTTCCATCTCCCCTTGTGGTCCTGTATTAGGAATGGTGTCATCTACAGAATGTCCAGTTCTACCCTTGGGAGATGCGTTATTTCTCAAGGAGTCTGGGCATTGGTATTGGCCTATTATTTTGAGATTAAAAATCAAAAAAGTAATTAATTACATGGTTTGGTACTAACAGGGTTTTTTTGAGGGTTACACAAACTCATCCTTTCTGTTACCTATATGCCGGGATTTACAGTACGAACCTAATAATTGCCCCGGGACTCATGGTGCATTATGAAAGTTCAGCTATTAGTTTGCAAAACTCTTTCAAAGACTAGAGTCCCAGAAGGGAGGGGAAATGTTGTATAACTAGAGTATAAGTAGGCCTTTTTAGAATGGTGAAATACACTGTCAGGTCTGCTAAAACACTTTAACCCCAAGTACTGTTATTGCAAAGAGTCTCATCTTCAAGGATTGCCTTTAATTAGTGTGCACATACATGCGATAAAGCGTAAGTGTGATTTCCCAGAATTAAATTCCAGGAAGAGAAAATAAAGGAGGGGAAAAGAAGATTAAACTGTTCATATTTTATCCATGTTTGATAATTACCTTCTTGGATTAATCTTGTCTAATCCATGTAGCTATTGATTTGGCAATAATTTGTGTTACATCACATAATTAGCCATGCTATACCATCTCTTTCTTCACTTTTGAATTGTAGGCTTTTTGTACTTAAACATTGCTGATTGCATATAGATTAGAATAATTAGTAGCTTTAGCAATAGATGGCACTATAAGGTGTTCTGTTAATTTATATCATTTTCACTGAAGAACTGGATTCTGTTCACCTTTCAGAGTAGAAAATATATTGTTACTGCACCTTAAACATCCTTCTAGGGACACATGACGATAGTTAAACTGGATATGAAATTTTATTTATGCTTTCAGAAGGACAGAACTTTGTGCCTATTTGGGGCCGCAACAGGTGCTTTTTGGGGCAAAGGTGGGGAATAATTGTTTCTTGTTTTCAGAATAGGCAATTTACCTTTCTAATTAATTGTTCCTAGTATTGACTTCAAGCATTTATCCACACAAATGAAGTGACTACCTGAAGAATCTTGAAGTGGAATAGTCGTGATTGTCAGAATTAATTCTTCAATGGCAGTATTGTAAAAGTTGCGTTTTCTGTTTCCACTGATTAGCAAAATAGTAGTTAACCATTAAAAAGTAGATGGGTTACAACAGCTGTTCATGTCAGTATTTTCTAATCAGTTTGCATTTTGATTAAAAAATAGCGTCAAATATCAGTTGTCTTACGGAAAAGGCTTTGTGATGGTAAGAGCACCTTTTGTGAACTGATTTTGGTTAGAATTGGTAACTGGACTAGAGTATGAAGTTCCTCATGTGTTGTAACTGGTAGTTTGTGTGATTAAACTATGAACTTGAAGTTGTTGATATGAACATTGATGAGAAGAAGGGATTTGCAGTCTGATCTCTTGCAACCTAGACAATCTGGAATGAATATAAGGGAGAAACAAGAGTTGAATAATTGCATTTTATTCTGTCTGGGTTTTTTTTAAAAGTCCCAGGGGTATGTTTTCAAAGTTGAATGAGAAGACTTTACTAGCCTTTTTAGGTTCAAATAGCAAACGTTTCACCATGGATATTTTCTACAGCTCACAATTGCCTTAGTGAAACATGAATGTTCAAAATCATTAAGAAATGATGAATAGGACTGGTTTTTGGAGAAAGTTTTGTATACTTTCTTATTATGTGATGAATGTGCAGGGTTCGGTCATTATTTTAACCTGTACTTTCTCGTTATTTCATAAGTTGTCCTTTCTATCAGGTCATATTGTCCTTTGCTCTAAGTAAATTCAAAACAAACTGTAGTTTCCAGCATAACATTTTAGGAAAAGAAAACATTTTTTTTGTACTGTTGTTTCAAAACATTAATATTACTGCTTCAGCAATCAAATCCCTGTGAATGTCACTGCCATAACAACCATATTGTAGATGCTGGTGGTTCTTCTGTTTTCAGAAGGTATTAAAGCCCCAAAATTTGAAAGATGACACACTGCCAACAGAATTTAAAAGAAAAAGTGTGTACGTAAACTATTAAGAAATCTCAATGTATGTCAAGTTTTCTTTTTCCAGACAACTTGATTTTACCTTACCCTTTAGCTGAAAGGAGGGGAATTTCAGGCCTTTCTGTGTTTAGCGGCTGTCATGTTGAAAGTGATGGTGGCTTTGTCACTACTTAATTATTTGACTGCAACAAACCTTACATTATGAACTTGCAACAGTTGATTTTCTTGTCCATTATAACTTGAAGTAGCAAAGAAAAATAGAATGCTTTTGCAGTATTGTAAATCACATAATTAACTGACACTAGAAGTTTGCTTTGATAGAGACTCAAGGGAATATTTATCTCTTGAGATAATTTACAGTAAAAACAATGGCAATATTACCTTCTTCTAATAGGTTGATTAAATATTTGAATGATTGACTAAGAACTCTTGTGTTTGATCTAAGTCTGGAACTGTCATTCCACTTCTGAGTTGTTGTTGCATGTGTCTTCTCCTTATGCCTTAATGCAAGCCATTAAATATGACTTTCCTCAGTCTTGAAAAGCCTTAGGGAAATGGTTAATTTTATGCAAAACTGTAGACCTGTTCTTTTTCAGTAGGGCTGTTGTAATAAGTAAAGATCAGCATAGATATTTCTACAGGATTGGGAACTTCAGAAGTGTAGGGGGTTTGCCCTCTTATTTCTCTTCAAGATTGAATTATCTTTTGACAGATTATTTTAGTGCACACCCAAATAAAGACTTGATGAAGCTATTGGTCTTGTACTGTAAATAATGACAATTCTCTGCTAATAGGATGATAATTTAAGGAAAATATGGAAATACTATACCTCTCACATTGTCATTAGCAGTTTGGAAGATGATAAATATTAATTTTAAGTGTCCCTTTTCCTGGTAAAATTAAAGAATGTGAAATTGGCTTCTAAAGCTGGCTTTTATTTCTTTTCTGTTTTCTGCCCGTGAACCCACACTTTAATTCTAAAGTTGTCATTTGTGTGCAGAATAAATGCCACAGCAGATGGATATTTATATATATATATTTATTTATTTTTTAGCCTATTTACATGTTCAGTTTGGGGGGGGAGGTGTTCTTGTTTGTTTCAGCACTTTGGTCTGTGGAGCAATGTGTAGTTTGGACTAGACATATATCAACATTTTTGCACTCACATTTGTCTTAAAGAATTAGGCAAACATTATTTTTATTTTCTGCCTGCACATGCATAAAATCGGTGGTTTGGGTGAAACTGCTGGATCCATCATCTGGAAAAGCAACTGTTTATATACTGAGACATTGTATTCAGAGTGCCTTATTGTCACATATAGATGTGAATTGCAATGTTTAACTCAGAACGGGAGTGATGCTACAAATATCTAGTTTCTTTTTGTGGAGTTTTGACCCTTGGAAGGTTATATTCTTTGCTTCTGTTACTTTAATAGTGCTTTGTTTCTTTGTGCTACGAGCTTACCAAAGGAAGAAAGGTTTTAAAAGTTGTTCTCAGATTTCAAATATTTTTGATACATTTTGAAGAGGATAGTTGTCATTTTTGCACAAAAACATTTTGTGTTCTCTGCTTATTTTGGCTGCTCTATGGCCATATTTCACAATAAGTATTGATCATTTTATTTCTACTATTAGATGGAAGAGGTAGCAATTAACATCCAAACAGTAACAGATGAGCAATCTTTGCATTAGTTTTATGGTTTTGCTTCCCATCAATTCCAGTATTCAGCCAGAACCTCTCTTTCTGTTTGCTGTCCTTCATTAAACACGACCCTAGGTGTCCCCCTTTCTTCATTTCAGTAATTTTTTCTGGCAGAAAGTTTAAAAAACAACCAATGCTGTAGGTGGCTCTTGTAGTATTGGGCTATCAGGGGAGAATCTCAAATGTTTTAAATGGAGAATCATGGAGTACTGACTTGATACCTGTTGATTTCAGCTGAATCTATGCTGATGTGTGACTTCTTCTTTTGGCCTCAAAGTTTTAATGTGCTAAACATTTTCCCATATGAGACTGCATGAAGGCTTGCAGGTATTTTCCTAAGTCTTCAAAAACTGGAGTTTATGTAGTGTTAGTTTTGCTTCTTCTCATTAGATAAATCTAACTCTGCTGATAATTCTGTTTATGTGTTGATGTATCACAAATAGACATGGAGTTTTGCTGCATTTAGAGCTTGTAAACTCTGATCTGCATGATCAGGGCTGTTAATCCATCAAACCCACTACCAATGCATTTTAACTGGTTTTAGGTGTGTTCAGTACTTTCTCTTCAAAGCAGAGAAATCTTTGAGACATCAGGAGAAAGAGTGTAGATATTTGCAGCTTATGATATGTAGAGAAAGTATAAACAAAACAAAAAAAAATGCTCCCCTCCAAAAAAAAAAAAGTCCCCAAAGCAACAAAGGTAACAGTTGCTTTTAGAAACAAACATTTGAAAACTTAAAACTTTAATTAGTTTTGGTCCTGCTTGGGATTTCCTGCCCTTGTTTGCTAATTTTTCACCTAAGTATCTTTTAGGTTTTTTCTTTCTTTTACTCCCATACATTGACTTATTTTCAGACTGGGGAATACACATACAATCTGCCTTGGATTACATTGTAAAAGATGTAAAGGGAATGCCTGCTCTGTGAGACTGAATGATTGGCTGATACACTTCTGTATAAAAAGGTTGGCACCATTCCTGGAACTGCTCAGTGATTTCATTGTACTCATTTGCAGAGTAAAGCACTATGAGACAGTATAGAATGTGTCCCCTTGGAAAGGAGTTTGATCTTGACTGTCCAGTCTACAGTCAGGCAAAACACCTCTGAAAACTGTATTTGTTTGTCTTCCATATATAGAAGTTGGATAACTGTTTTACAAATATATTTTCTCTACTGGTGCTTCGTTCTCCTGTTGTTTTTGTTTTGGTTTTTTTTTTTAATTTGTAATTTCTGTAACATAGTAATGTCTTCCTTTACATCTTTATTCAATTACAATTATTAAAGAAAAAATAAAACAATGACAAAACATTGGTTATACTGAAGACTACACAGCCTATATTATTTAGCCTTTTGTGTAAAGAGAACAGAGCTTTCTGCTGTTGAATATCAGTTGTAAATAAAAATAAATACCTTTTCAACCCTGCTGTTTTTCAGAACACTGCCATACAAATATGAGTAAACTTTCTGCACTGGCAGAAGAATGTCTCGTTCAGTGTCTAATATCTTCTTCAACACTTTGTGTACACGAATGTATTGGAATGTAAATGTACATATTTGTGTTTGGTTCAGATTCCACTAAGACTGAACTTGGTTTATGTTTGTGTCATTGGTTTCTTTTCCAAATGACAAAAGAATCACTTTGTTTCAGTAAAGATTTTTATTTATTTATTTTAAATAAAAAAAAAAATAGCCTGTGACAGAGGAGCTCTTCCCTTACAGGAACAGCTCTGAACTGCCCTTAATTGACTCATGAAATTTCAAAAGCAAATGCATATCTATCAGGGGGTGATAAGCAGCTCTAACAAATAGCTACCATAAATTGCACTGCCTTTCAGAGTTTGTTTTTCAGGTAAAAGCAGCAAAAAAGCTTAGATGCTGCTAAAATCTTGCATACACACATGAACAAGAACATGCACATAAAAATGAGAACAAAATTAGTCTACAGGTAACTTCTGGATTAAGCTGTTGGCCTCAGTTTTACTTCCCACTTTTGCCAGAGAAGACTGCAGAAACTCTGTAAGAAATAAGGAGATTATAGTAAAACTTCAGAGGGCTCATACTGACTGTTCACATGCTTCATCCTTTAATGACTGTATCTTCAAAGAAGTAGTGGCATGTTTGTCTCGGAAGAGGCTTTACAAAGTCACTTTTTAAGCAGTACTTGCTGGATTTTTGATACGCTGGTCAAGCACTGATTCTAAATGCAGTCACTTAAGATTACAAGCCTCGTATCAAACCATTTTGAAAGTCTTCCCATTGTCTTCAGTGACTTTTGGATTAAACCATTTATCAGACATTCTTCATTCATTCTTAAGTCATATTCTTGATTGCTTCTAGACTTTGCAGTGTTATGTCCTGGTTTCTTCATCTTTGTCTGCCTTTTCGTCATCTGCTTTTCTGTTGCCACTGCAGGCACTTCCAGAGATAAGCTTAAAGTAGATAACTCCTTTTTTTTCCAGTTTGCCAGTGTTCCTCTACCTTATTTCAGGTAGATCTGTGAGATGGGTAGCTTTCAGAGAGCTTGCCAACAAACTTTGAACCTGATCTTTCAGAAATGTGAGATCTGGCTTGCTCCTTATTGTTAGATATCCTTGTATTGAACTGATGACTTAAGCTTTGATCATACAACAAAGACTGTACAAATAGTGTCTACAATGTATCTTGAGAGTGGAACTTGAAGTCGAACTATGTTTTCACTACATTTTCCAAGGCCTCTCTTTTCTGCTTTCAACAAACAGTGAGAAAATAATTGCCATTTCCCTAGTGTAGAATGTTTTACAAGAAATCAATGTCATTAAGTGATTGCTATCTTGGCATAGTGTTGCTTTTCCAGTGCTCTTCAAGATACTAAATGCTTGTAGTTATGAACATATGTGCTCACTGTCACGTACTTTAGTACAAAGAGATGGATAACACTGGAGTGTGTAAATTATCTTTAAGAAAGGAGAGCTATACAGTTGTTTTATAGCAGTCCAACTTCCTGTTGACTTACTGTAACCCTAAAACTAATTCTTTAAGATGGTTTCTGTATCAGTACTCCCCACCCCTGCCAAGTATTTCACAAGATCTCAGAACTGCATATCACCACCGTTCCTACTCTTGCAGTCATACAGTGTACTAAAACTTCTTACAAGTATTATACATTTGGATATGCATTGTTTTGTCTTTGCTATTGTGTTTGTCAGAGCGCACTTAGAGCTTGACTGTGAGTTGAATAAGGTATAATATTTTTCTGTTAAACAAAATATTTTCTTCGTAAATTGTAGTTAAAATGTAGAAAAAAAAAAAGTCATAGAAGCATATAAATTCTGTGAGTAATTCTTCCCAGTTTATAGCACTGTAATATGTGCTAGCAGACAGGTTAAACTTGCCTTGGGTGTAGCTACTAGAAAAGCAGGACTGAAATTCAAAAAGGTTGGGTCTGGTGTATTGATCACACAATTTACTTTATTATCTCTCATTAAAAATTAGATATATTGTACATGCAGTTAAGAAGGATCTGAACAGGGTCTAAAGATTTTGAGCCATTTTTTTGAGCCAGGAAAGTAATCTTAGACTGAAGCATTGTGTAAAAAAATATTTTTTTTATTTCCTTTAATTATTGGTTATTAATGCAAATGGATTATTTTATTTCCCTCTCCTTACAAACCTGTTCTGCCTGACTCTTATGGTTGGGGATTGTTTAAGGCTTTTAGGCATTTTGAGGATTTACTGATGAAGAGGGTTGGATTATTATAAGGGAAGGTGGTTTATTAGATATTACAGAAAAACAATTAAAATGTGCCTATTCATAAGGTGATTTATTTGTGAAACTAGCAAATATATTTAAGAATGATAGACTCCTAAAAGATTCAACCCTAGAGCATTAGTGCAGGTAAATATCATAAATAATTACATTAAATTGGTTACCGAGGAGGTGTAGCAGTATCAAGTTGCTATGGAAATGTTTGGTCCCTGTTCAGAGATGCCAGCACAGCTAATGCAATTTCCTCTAGTTGCATCACTACAGCCAGACAAAAATCAAGAGGGGGTGAGGGAAGAAGTATCAGTGATACATGTGAGAGATAAATCGAGATTTTAGGGAAAGAACATGCAGAAATGATAGAACTGATATGCTTTGAGTTATGTCAAATGTCCAAACTTTATTTCACATCCAGAGTATTTCATAGAATAGGAGAATATTCTTCATCTTGATAGAAAGACAAGAGTCATGTTATGGTATCCATTGATATTTAGTGACCAAGTAATCATGATCTGCTCACCTGAAGTACTTGGCAAATCTCCCAATGTTTTGGAATGTGTAATTCTCTTTGTAGTGGAATTTTGTCATCTCTTTAGGATCGTTTCCTGAAGCATACAGTTACACCATGGTATTGAATAATGAGTAGATGCTGAATGACAGCATGTGCTATGGCAACTACAATGTGATGTGTGTCACTAATTTCACAATGATCTGTCACACATTTTGAAATTATTGGAAATAATGATTAGACTGATTATTGGAAATAATGATTAGTATGGCCTTAGTTCCCATAGATACCATGAAGTCTGTGGTCTCCAATTCACAGAAGATCGTACTGCTGTAATACTTAGTTTTGGGTAAAACAGTCCATTCTTATTGCCTGTTTTACTATCCTATGTGAATGAACCCCTATGCTGATGCAAAGATGTATTTCAGTACTCTTTGGTGCCTCTAAATTGAACTTGGAGGGAAGGGCAGGAGAGATGGGAAAGAGGAAGATAACAGGAAGGTATCTTTCTGATTTTTAAAACACCCAGAAGTTTGAAAGTAGTTACGTTTCAGTGGATTGATGAGACTTGGCCAGGGATGTCAGATAAAGCTAAAAAGTGCTCATTCTGTTCTCAGTCAGAAAGAGACTGGATGCCAGCACCAAAAGTAATTTTTCTTGCTTGGTGTAAAGGAGTAGTTCCATGGCAATCTGTCCAGTGAAAGCCCATGGAAAACAGTTGTTAAGCTGACATATATTATCTGAAAAGTTATTTTTTTAATAGAAGAAATGTGTGAAGATGTAAAATACAATAAGGTAATGTGATAATTTCTGTTGTTAGCAGACTGTGTAAAATGGCCTGTTTGGTATCTGAGGGCAGCAGCAAGAGTGTGTTTTTATTTCCCCTTTTCAGTAGTAAATAGAGACTAAAGTCAAGCAATGCCAGCATGTTTTGATGTCTACTCTTTCCATCAAATGTAAAGAGGAAAGCACTGGAAGTTTGCTAGACTAAACCTTACTCAGAAGGAAAAAGAACTCCTTCCTAGCAAGGTTTCTTAAAGGAATGATACAGAAAAGGATGAAGATCTGGCAGATCTGTAGAAAGTTGATAGACAGCTGGTGTGGTGACAGGATAAAAAGATTGCTCTATCAGGAGGATGCAAGACTGAAACTTGGAAAGGACCAATGTAATTTGTATGAAAAATGCATGGCATGTCATGCCTGATGGGGCACTAGTGAGACCTCACCTCGAGTACTGTGTTAGTTCTTGGCCCCTCACTACAAGGACACTGAAGTGCTGGCATGTGTCTAGCGGAGAGATAGCAAGCTGGTGAGGGATCTAGAGAAGAAGTCATATGAGGAGAGGCTGAAGGAACTGGGGCATGTCTAGTTTGGAGAAGTGAAGGCTGAGGGGAGACTTCATTGTCCTCTACAACTGCCTGAAAGAACATTGTAGAGTGGTGGGTGCTGGCCTCTTCTCCCAAGTGAAGAATGACAGGACCAGAGGAAATGGTCTGAAGTAGCAGCAGGGGAGATTTAGATTAGATATTAGGAAGAATTACTTTACTGAAAGAGTGGTCAGGCATTGAACAGTCCATCCAGGGAGGTGGTGGAGTCGCCAACCCTGGAGGTATTTAAGAAATGTGTAGATGTGGCACTTCAGGGCATATTCTAGTGGCTGAGATTTTTGGGGTGTGTATAGTTGGACTTGATGATCTCAGAGGTTCTTTCCAACCATGACAATTCTGCATTTCTCTACATTTTATAACTTTTTTTTCCAGTTTTTATAATGATACATGTAATTTTTACAGTTTAAGTAAAAAAGTGTTCATTGCACTTCAGATGAGAGACTACCTTGTGTATAGTGGGAAAATGGAATCGTTAGGACTAATTTACTGGAAAATGGAGTGTTCTGTCACCATAAGCAAAGTGTAGCAATAGGAGGGGACAAATAAGTATAGGAAAGAAATTATATGCTACACTAACCATTTTTACCTTGAGCTTCCTACAATCCAGCTGCTTAGTGCAACTACATTTCAATTGGCTGATACCTTGTGCATCTGTAGAAGTACTTTCAAATAGATGTTAAGAACACTTGATGGCTGTTTGGTGGGAGAACTTTAAAGATTGTGGTAGAAATATGAAAGTAAGAAGAATGAATGTGAAACAACTTGACCCTAAAAAAAGCTGTCGGTCTATTACAATACGATTGGGAAACATTTTGATCTAGAAAAGAAGTTTTAAGTAGAAGCTGGTTTGCACTTAAGTTAAATACAGTAGATAAGTTGCTACAAGTGTTGTGTTAAATTACTAATTTTGGTAATATTAACGATCACTGTTGTTGCAGATAGCTCATGAGATCACACCAAACTAATAAAAAAGCATAGATTCTTTCTTTATATATATATATAT
>VZRU01004846.1:5087-28033 GCA_013398155.1 Pedionomus torquatus | reverse complement strand
CCACCAGGCACGTGAGCCCAGGGCTCAGGCTGCAGTAACGGGCGCTCACCCCTCAAACCCCGCTGTCAGAAGCCCTTGAGGTGCAGCTTCATCACGTGTTTACTGTGATTATGCTCAGGCTTCATGGGGTTAAAGCCTATCTTGCAGTTTGGTGAACTGCCAACCAGTGTAATGGCTTTGGAAGTAAAATTGCATGAAATTGGCAGAGTGTTTGCTGGCACCTGTTGCTAGAGATGGAGTCGGGTTTACTAATGCTGCGATTGTGCCCGGCTCTTGGATGGTAATTGTATAACTGGTCTCAAAACCGGCACAAGAAATACAGTCAGTGAACCAACAGAAATAGCGGCCGGATCGTTTGGATTTAGTTCCTCAGCAGAGCCCTCCGGCCCGTTGCCCAGAGGCTGTGTTTGAAGAGCAGTGAGAAGTTAAGGGATGCTTTCTCCTTGAACCGCTCTAGTGAAAATTTTGTTACCTCGAGGGGGGAAGAGTTTGTCTCATGTTCGTCGTGAGACGAAAGATAATCGGTCGCTTATCTTCTCTCACGTGTGGGTCTGTCCTGAAAAGCAGCTGTGTGAAAGGAGCTGCTTGTTCAACGGGTGCCTCTCCCCTGTGTGTGGCGGTGATCTGTTGGCTTTTTGTGCAGGATGGTTTATTCTCTTCCTAATAATTCCTGGTAGTCCGGGGTGCCTGCTGCGCTGTTGTGCAAGAGGAATGTTTGCTGGAACTGGGGGCTGTGTTTCCCCTCCCCTCCTGTTGGCTCTTCCAGAGGTGGATACAGAACGGGGTAGAACTTTGGAATTTTAATGCAGATTTGCAGAGAAATCAGATTATTGCCCAATATTTGACAGGAAGCCGAGGGGAGGATCTCTGAAGCTTTAAAGTCATCGTAAAGAATTTTGCTGCATAATCCACAATGGAGCGATGGTGAGTAATAACCCGGGAGAGATTGATGACTCAGAACTTCGGAGTAGAAAAATGCTCTGTTTAGTCATAAACCTGGTGGAGTAGTTGTGGATGTGGATGTGCCCTTCGTGCCAGGCACGCTGTCGTGGAGCAGAAACACTCCAGAGACCGAGTTTTCCGTAGCTGAGGCCGCAGCTGGCTCCTCCCACGTGCCATAAGGAACAATTGGTCTTGGTTTTTTTCCAGAAGCCGGTTTACAGCGTTTGTAAGGAAATGTTTATGGTGCAGCCTCAGCGCTCAGGTGCGCGTGTGCTGCCCTGCCTCTGCCCTCTGAAGGGTTAGAGAATCATAGAATGGTTAGAGTTGGGAGGGACCTTGAAGATCATCGAGTTCCAACCCCCCTGCCCTGGGCAGGGACACCTCCCACTAGAGCAGGTTGCTCAACGAGGGTTGGTTTTGCTCAGCCACATGGAGAACTGAAAAGGCATTTGTTCCCCCACAAGCTGGTTCTGAAGGGAAATTTTAGAGCCTTGAGTTTGACACTTACTGACCGGCCAGTAGGTGACCTTCCTGTGACGCTCAAGGAGCTGTGAAACTGTGATGGAGCCATAACTGGTGAACTACGTTACAGACTCACAGAAACCTCTGGGGTTGGAAGGGACCTCTGGAGCAGGTCCACCCAGAGCAGGTCCCACAGGAATGTGTCCAGGAGGGTCTGAATGTCTCCAGAGATGGAGACCCCCCACCTCTCTGGGCAGCCTCTGCCAGGGCTCTGCCACCCTCAAAGGGAAGAAGCTCCTCCTCGTGTTGAGATGGAACTTCTGTTCCCACTTTGTGCCCATTCCCTGGACACGTTCCTGTGGGACCTGCTCTGGCAAAGGGTTGGAGGAGATGATCTCTAGAGGACCCCCGTGTCGTTCTGCGATTCTCTCACAGCACGAAGGTTCTGGGGGACGGCAGCGGCTCAGCTCAGCGGCTGATGCTGAGGGAGGACGGTGTGTGCCGTGTCACCCTGCAGCTGCTCTGACCACCCTGGCTCCTTTGCAGATGGATGGAGGTATGGCAATGAGGGCTCCCTGAAAAAAAAAACCCAAAAAAAACCCCAAAATTCCATCCCTGGCACTTGGCTTTGTCATTGCTTTGAAATACCTGCGCGTTTGACATTGCTAAAAGCCTTTGGCTGGGATCCATGTGTATGAGCGTGTAATACAGAAATTGGGATCATTAATTGATGTATCCGTCTGGTTACTGTGCAGTTTCAGGGGGTGCCCTGTAGAAGGGCCGGCGTTTGTTTGAAGAGCTCTTGTGAAACCTGGTGTGTGCTGGAGCGCTCTGCGTTGGGGAGGGTTGCTCCATCCGATTTCTGTGCTGGGTTGGTTTTTTTTCCCCCCTTTACCCGAAGCTCTAGCAGCTTTTTATTTTCTCATGCAGCTTGGTCCAGGCTCTGCACTAATGTGCTAGTGATTAACTTGCAACCTTGCGGTGCCAAACTCTCCCAAGTTAGTGGGCTGCCAAAATTGTGTTGTTCTCTTCAGGAGCTTTTGTGCTCGATGCCGTTAGGAATTCAGACAGCCTTTTACTGCAATTATATCTTTGTTAGAAGCAGTTCTCTTAAACTCCAACAAAAAGTATTGTTGATGGTTTTCCACGGTTCTTTTGGTCTGGATTAAATTATTGGCACTGAATAGTTTAAAAAAAAAATAAATAATGCAACTTTGAATTTTTCATTTATGTTCTGCTGTTTCGGAAGTCAGTACAAAAGCAGCTGCTTTGAGAGTTATAAAAAAAAAATAATGTCAGAGTTGAGCGTGGAAAAGCCTCTTCCAGGCACCGATTCCTCAGTGAATGCGGGTGTTGGGAATCTCGGTGAGCTTTTACCTTCTGTCCCGGGGGGCTCTTGCCGTTGCTTCGGAGCGTGGATCGGGGGCGAGTTGTCACCGCGGGTGGGGGACGGGGGGCAGGACCCTCCTTCGGTGGAGATGGCAGTGGGGGCCCTGCTGGGTCTGCCTCCAGCCCGTTTCAGCTATAACCTGTTGAAACGGTTATTTCTAACCTGGGGGCAATTGGGATCTAAGGCTGTAAAAGGGAGGGAGAGAAGTTCCTTGAAAGCGGGTTGCTTTGGGCCGTGCGTTGCTGCGCTCTCCCGGGCTGCTGCAGGGGGGGGAGAGCCCTGGAGGTCTCCGCTTCTTCTACAACCGATACAGCTTACCCGTGGCTTTCCTGGGGCTTTCAAAAGGTGATAAAGTAGTGGAGGATGCAAATTCAAACGGGCCTAGGAGAGCTTCGGTTTGGGAGAGGAGGAGGAGGAGGAGGGGGGGGGAAACTTGATATTCATTGTCAGCTTTTGGCAGAAGATCTGCATAACAGGCATTCTTCTGCGATTCTCAGTTTCAGTAGGTTAGAACTCCGATCCTGAAGTCATGGTTTTGTTTGTCTTCGGTATCAGATTGTTTCCATTAGAAGCTGTAAAAAGATACAAATGTTTTTGGTTTTGCTGTGGTCATTTTAAAATACACAGCGGGGAGGGATTCTGCATTCCTGCACTGATCTTTATCAGCCGCTCCTCAGGTTTTCCTGTAGCCTCTGCCCACAGGCTGACAGCTCAGCATCCGCAGGTTGTCCGGCAGCAGATTCCTCCCGGGAAAGCTCATATAAATTCCCTGACAGGTATCCAGCCCGTCCTTGGACTCCAGAGATACCAGGGTCACCATTCAGTGCATCTGAGTGATGTAGCCAGCCACCGGCTCCACTCTCTGGCCGAGGCACCCACTCTCTAAACTAGAATATTGTACAATCGCAGAATGATACGGGGTTGGAAGGGACCTCTGGAGACCATCTAGTCCCACCCCCTGCCAGAGCAGGTCCACCCAGAGCAGGTCCCACAGCAACGTGTCTGGGGGGGTTGGAATGTCTCCAGAGATGGAGACTCCCCCACCTCTCTGGGCAGCCTCTGCCAGGGCTCTGCCACCCTCACAGTGGAAAAGTTCCTCCTCATGTTCAGTTGGGGGCAAGTTTGTGCCTGTTTCCTCTTGTCCTGTCCCTGGGCACCACTGAAAAAAGCCTGGCCCCATCCTCCTGACACCCCCCCTTGAAGGATTTCTAGGTGTTGATCAGATCCCTCCTCAGCCTTCTCTTCTCTGGAATGAAAAGCCTACAGTCCCTCAGGCCTTTCCTCCTCAGAGAGATGCTCCAGTCCCCCAGCATCTTCGTAGCGCTTTACTGTCCCCTCTCCAGCAGAGCCCTGTCCTTCTGGAACTGGGGAGCCCAGAACTGGACCCAGTGCTCCAGACTGGGCCTCCCCGGGGCAGAGCAGCGGGGAAAGTTACTGTTGTTTCCCTCGGTATCTTCTCTCCAACTCTCATGTAATACCTCCCTTTCCAGCTCACAGTTCCGCCGAGGTAGAAGAGGAAGAGCTAAACTTTCCCTTGGCGTTGCTGGTTGCCCAGCGCTTGCTGGCACCGAGGTGCCCTTGGCGTGTTGTCTGTTTCAGTGGCCTAGCTCATCCCTCTTACAGTTGATTTTAAAAACCTGGCAACTCCTCAGCACAGACTAGTAGCCTAAAGTTCTTGTACCTTCTTGAATTTTTTTTTTTTTTGTTTTGTACTCTATTTTTTATTTTCCAGCTAGAATTGTTCCACTGTAAGCCTTTCTGTGCTCTGTACCCCGCGTGGTGGCTCACTGAACGCCGAGCGCAGCACTGGGAAACCAGTAGTTAAGCCTAATGCCTTCACGCAGTTTCTGTGTTCGTGTTCTCCGCGGGCAGAGGCTGGTATTAACTCTGACTTGAGGCTGAAATCACACTATTCCAGCACAAACAGCACTTTACATCTTAGAAAAATAAAGACACGTTTCCAGTTGCTTTTGCCACATACGGGGCACCTCAACAGAGCATCTCGGGACGTGCTTGGGCGGCCTCTGGACCCAAATACCTGGGTCCTCTCGGGATACGTGAGCACGGGAGGCAGGTCGTTCTGTAAATTAAACTGTTTCAAACAAACCTCATCACTCAGAATTCCCCAGAATGAAGACCTTGATGTACTGGTACATTTTTCTTTTAGGGTGTTGGTCTCTCTGTACCACAGCACTTTCCAGTATTGTATTTTGCCTTTTTTTTTGCCCCCATGACCTTTCAAATCTCGTATCTGTGGCAGTAGATAATTGAAGCTATTTTATACACGGAGTCTTTCTTCCCAGGTCAGTTTTGAAAGTGCCTGAAAACATCTGCCAGCGTTTCAGTATCCTGGCTGTATTTTCCCTTCCATCTGAGTGGTGTAAGTGGGACAGGACAGGCAGTGTGTGCTGGATGCTGGTACTTTCACCTGGTGTGTGCGTTTCCCAAACCCTTTCAAAAGCTACAGAGCTGCCAGGTGTTTCTTATATCTATAAATGGGGGATTACACATCGGTGTGTCTGCAGCTTGGCCCCCCGGCTGGCTGTGCAATGTAAATGCCGTGCTGCTTCATGTTCTGGCTGATTTTGGATGCCCTTGCTGAAAGGTGTAGAAACTCCAAGGTAGGTCTCTGGTCTGAAGACAATTTTTTAAATAAAATCAACATTGTAGGGTGGGTTTTTTTTCTCCTGTGTGTGGTTCAAACCAAACAAGCCCACTGCGCTGTGGATATTTGCGTGCTTTTTAAAGGGTGATCCACAAAGTAGTTTCATAAATGATAAGCACTCTGTTTGGAATAATTAATAAGAATCCTGCTGCACTGATGTAAGCATTTCATATCGAGGGGAAGTTCTTTTGTGCAGTATTTTACCGTTTGTCAGGATTTAGGAGCCGTTCCCAGGGTACAGGACGCTGCTCTTGCTGTGGGTGGTGTTTCTTTTGTCTTCATTGACTTGTTCTGTAGCTTCAACGTGTTGTCGGATTCAGCTGATGTAGTTAATTTTAAATGTTCATGAGTTACAGAAGCACCTCTGGGGCTTATTTCAAACCAGGTAGTCTGTTTTTTCCGTTTCAGAGGTACACGCCACAGGGTTCAACTATCAAAATGAGGATGAAAAGGTTACCCTCTCCTTTCCCAGTACTCTCCAGAAAGGTAAGAGCTATTTTCATGCTTTCTACTCGTTTCTAACCTGTGTTTAAGATGCTTGCACTTGAAAATGCTGCAGTGGGACAGCTCTGTCTTCCCTGCAGTTTCTGACGGGGAATTTAGTGCTCCCTGGGGAGTCTGCTCATTGCAAGTCCCTTTGTGAGTCTCTGGAACTGAAAATCATTTCTCTGTTGACGATGTTTGCCTCCAGCACCTGAGGCCACTCTGATTCTGTACCTGCTGTTGGGACTGAGGCTCGGAAGCTGCTTAAGTTAGATGCAGATGATCTCTTTTCCTCTTACTGCGAATGAGCTAATCTGAATTACTGCAGTATTTTCCTGGGCGGGAACGTACTGATTCTTTTAAAATGGCTTTTTTTTTTTTTTTAAATTTGCTCTGAGGCGTTTGTTGATTGAAACTCAGCACCTCAGTTTAGATAAAGCTGTTTTCTTTTCATCTTGAGAAATACAACTGGAAAGATTCTAGGGTGATAAAACTTTCCTGTGCGTCGTTCTGTGGGACGTTGGCATCCTGCCTCTCTGCTCGAGATCAGCTTTCCCCTTTTGCACCAAGACGTCGAGGGCAGAACAAATCCTGAGACTAATTGACTTACAAGCCTGAGCGCAGCCAATGCTCCGTCCTGGCTTTTGCAGAAGATTTCATAGAGGCTATTATTACTTAGCAGCCATCCTGTATTTTTGCAGACTTTATTCAGAGGGGAGGATTGTAGGGTCAGACGTCTCAAATGGCTTAAGGTGGGTCTGGAAGGAGGGTGAAGGGTCTGAGGGAGGCTGGCAAAAAAAACGTGGGTGGAGAGGAGTTGAAGGGATGTTTATTTCAGAGGGGCAGGGGCCCAGCAGAGCAGCCTGGCCTGAAGGTCCAGGCCAAAGAGATGTTCTTTTTGAAACATGCAAATAACAGTGTCCCGTCTGTTTCTGTTACAGGGACGGGGACGCTAAAGATAGACTTTGTAGGGGAGCTGAATGATAAAATGAAAGGTTTTTACCGAAGTAAATACACCACCCCTACTGGAGACACACGCTATGCTGCTGTCACTCAGTTCGAGGTATGGGCTATAGTTTTGTTTTGGGGGAACATCATTCTTCATACAGTATTTGTTCTTAGAAGAAGCAAAGACCTGATTTCCTGAGGGTACAGCCTTAGCTTTAGCTATACCCTCTGGGTGAAATTCAGAAATCCTTATTTATTTGCTCCTTGCTCTCCGTGAGCACGGGTGAGACTGAAAACAGCCCTTTGCCTGGTGACTTGAAGGTCAGTGAATTCTGGATCTGGCAAATTCCCCAGCCAAGGATCATGCTGACGGTGTGATACTGCACGTATACGATAGCCGCGATGTTCAAAACCAGCTGTTTATTTAGATGTGGTCACATAACTGTGAGACTTGCCTTTTGGGAAGTCTATATTTTTAAGAGGATGCTCTGCCTTTATCTCAGTGTCTTAAAGACATCCAAAACGTGAGCCAGATTCTGTCTCCAGCATTATGTAAACCCTGGACATGAGGACAGAATTTTATACCCTACTGTAAATTCCTAGTTATCTGCCTGGTTACATAAAGCTGTGGAGTATTTACCTCGTGCAAATAGAGCGTTTCTTGGGTGCAGTCTAAAAATGGAATATAAATAGGTGGTCTTGTGCGTACGGCCTGTGAACGCCTGGGTGCCCTCTCTGCTTTCACATGACTGAGCTTTGCTCCTCTCATGACTCTGCTAAATTTTGCTCCGACTGTAGAATTCCATCGAGCACCGAGTGCTTTTCTGATGCTTTTTTTTCTTTTTTTTTTTCCCCTCTTAAATGAAGAGTGCAATAAATTCTCACAGTAAGAATAAAATGCTCAGATGTGGAGTGTCACTGTACCTGAGGAGGCTGGACTGTCATTCCCCCGATGTTTTGCCTGTAAAATGTGCTGAATTTTCCTGTGTGTTTTATTGCCACAATTTCTTGATTTGTTCTTTTAATGCTCTTATTTCCACCAGGCTACTGATGCTCGCAGAGCTTTCCCTTGCTGGGACGAGCCTGCTATTAAGGCAACGTTTGATATTTCTTTGGTGGTTCCTAAAGACAGAGTAGCTTTGTCAAATATGGTAAGTTCTTGATGGGCACATAAAGAGTGGTTTAAACACAGCTGTAATAATGCCAGCTGGTTATTTGACGGCTGATAATGTGTCTTGGTAACAGAGAAAATTAGGAATAGAGCTATTACTTCGCTGTCACTAAGCAGCTTGAAATTGAGAGAACTTCTAAAAAAGATGAGATTGTGATGTCAGGTGCTAGGACAGAACCCAAACGGGTTGTAGGAACCACAGTGGTGTTTCTTTAAAAAAAAAGAAGTCTTAGCATCTGTCGTGCCACGTGCTGCTCAATTAAGAGTGACTGGGGGGAAAAAAGGGCCTTTGCGTGTTCATATAGCTCTTACAGCTCCAGAAGCAGACGTAGCACTGGAGATAAATAAGCATGTTTTCTGCCCTAGAAGACTCCTGACCAGACCTGGGGCACAACATGCAAGCAGAAGCATCTCTCTCACAAATGCGAGTGGGCATTTTCAGGTTGCTGCTTCAAATAGGGTGCAAATATTTCTAGGAGTGAGTCAGTTTAAAAATAGCTGGGTTTATTCCAGTAGCTCTCTCACCTGTAACGTCCAGCCTTGCTCACTGACCACAGCGTTATGGTTTCTGTTTCAGAATATAAAGGGAAAGCCTTACTGGGATGTGGGTAATCCTCTTTTTGAAGGACAAAGCTGCTGTCTTCAGCTTTCCAGCAGTGGAATTTAACGTATATATTACAAAAGCCCACCTCCGTGTGGGATGGGGTGTTCTGAGTTAGGAGGGGAGCGACGTCACGGTCTGGGTTTTGAAATCACAGAAGTCCTCTGGAGTCACTCTGGAGTCCTCAACAGAGAAATGACATAGAACTGTTAGAATGGGTCCAACGGAGGGCCACCAAGATGATTAGAGGGATGGAGCCCCTCTGCTGTGAGGACAGGCTGAGGGAGCTGGGGCTGTTCAGCCTGGAGAAGAGAAGGCTCTGGGGAGACCTTGGAGCAGCCTTCCAGGATCTGAAGGGAGCTCCAGGAGAGCAGGAGAAGGACTCTTGGTCAGGGAGGGGAGGGACAGGACAAGGGGTAATGGTTTTAAACTGAAAGAGGGGAGATTTAGATTGGATATTAGGAAGAACTTCTTTGCTGTGAGGGTGGTGAGTCCCTGGAACAGGCTGCCCCGAGAAGCTGTGGCTGCCCCATCCCTGGAGGGGTTCAAGGCCAGGTTGGATGGGGCTTGGAGCAACCTGGGGTGGTGGGAGGTGTCCCTGCCCAGGGCAGGGGGGTTGGAACTGGATGATCTTCAAGGTCCTTTCCAGCTCTAACCATTCTAGGATTGTAAGTCCATTTGTTCCAAATGTGTGCCTCGCAGCCGGGGAATAGCCAGCCCAGTCTGTCGCGGGGAGAGGGGTTTGCTCCCGTGACATTAACTGATTCCCTTTCGTCTTGAAAGAACGTCATTGACCGGAAGCCGTACCCCGATGACGAGAACCTGGTGGAGGTGAAGTTCGCTCGCACCCCCGTCATGTCGACGTATCTCGTCGCCTTTGTGGTGGGAGAGTACGACTTCGTGGAGGCCAGGTCCTTCGACGGCGTCTTAGTGCGCGTTTACACTCCCGTGGGCAAAGCGGAACAAGGAAAGTTTGCGTTGGAGGTAAATGCTCTCGGGGCGACGGCGTTATTCCCGTGACCGTCAGCCCCTCTCCCTCCCCTCACCTAAATCCATCCAAAAACGGTGATTTCCTTTTTATTTCTTAATGGCTCCGAGAGCCTGGGCTTGATGTTAAACAGAATTTCAGCTGTGGGCAAAGGAGTGTCTGCGATGATGGGAACATACGGTTTAGTTCAGTTCCGAGCTGCTGATGCAGCCTTTGGTCCAAAGATGCTGAGAAGCCCTGAAGAGTTGGCTGCAGCCCGGGAGAAAAAGGGGATGGGAATCTTCCAAACCATTGTGCTCTGGAAGCTGGGAATGGGGCTTCTGGAAGAAATCTTGTGTGCGCCTCTTTCTTAGGCGAGTTCCAGCCGTAAATTTGCAAGTTTCGCCAGTTGTTCCCAGTTAACGTAACATTTCTCCTCTTATTTCTTACAGGTTGCTGCTAAAACTCTGCCTTTTTATAAGGACTACTTCAATGTTCCTTACCCTCTTCCTAAAATTGATCTCATAGCTATTGCAGACTTTGCTGCTGGTAAAGTAACTCACTTTATTGATGAACTGTATTTTATTTGAATTTTAAACATTTAGGAAGAGGTGTGTATCAATATCAATAAACCTTTGTATTTATTTTATAAAGGTGCCATGGAGAACTGGGGCCTTGTTACTTATAGGTATGCTGTTAAAATACTGTCTTTCCCCCCTCTTTGTTCACTAATTCTTGGAAGTTAATTGGCTTAGGTTTAGGGAGCTGTAATTACTGGGTCCCATCCCAAATGAGGCTGAGTTGATGCCTCCAGCTCTCGCTGGCAGGGAGGCAGGAGTGAGCTGCGACAGCTCCTCTCCGGTGCGGGCAGATTCGTCAGCCTCTGGCAGCACTGCCCGTTCTACAAGAGAACTTTCTTGGCCGTGTTTTTCCCCCTAAAACAAACTTACTGACACAGCTGGGAGAGGGGTTTTGGGTTGGTTTTTTTTTTGTTATTTTCTGCTGTAGGCAAGTTGGTAAATCCAGCAGCCACAGTGTAGCCGTGTGGATATCCGAATATTAACTTGCCTTCCTTTTCAGTTTGGGGTCTTTTTGTTGGGTTTTTGGTGTATTTTTTTTTTTTTTCATTTGGTCAAGCTTTTGTACTTTTGCTTGATATTAGCATCTGTGCTCAAGCTTTTGTACTTTTGCTTGATATTAGCATCTGTGCTCAAGCTTTTGTACTTTTGCTTGATATTAGCATCTGTGCTCATCGTTAGAATGATTTCCCTTCATTTTGTGCAACCTCAGTCTCGTGAGCTTTGGATGTTAAATCCCGAAATGGTATAAATTTCTTCTGGTGATTTGGCCTTTGAAAATTGAAATGGGAATTTGAGCCCAGGTTTATCACCCTCTTACCACAATTCGGATGAAATCTGATATTTTTACTCCCTGTGGGGATGTAAATATTTCTTCTAGATGTGTAGAATTTTTGGAAGCCTTTCTTAATTGTGCTGTGAATTCCTGCCCCCCGTTACGCCCCGTGTGGCTTTATCCCTCTGGGGACAGAAAGTTGCCAGAACCTGCAGGGACAATATTTTGAGCTGTGCCTTTTTAAAACCCCGTGGAGTTGCAGCGGCCCCGAGGTCCTTTCGGACCGACCCGCTGAGTCCTGACGGTGCCGGGGNGGTGTTTTTAGGGGCGGGTTTTGTGCCCCCCTCCCCGCGTGGGCGCGGGTGTGCGTAGCTGGGTAGAGGCACAGCCCTGTGCCTCTGCCGAGCCGGGTGTCGGGCTGGAAGGGTCGGGATTCCCTGGGGGATGAGGGAGGCAGAGAAGACTCGCTGAGCATCCCTCGTGCGGTGCCGAGGGAGTCACAGTTCAGGCTCCTAGGCTGTGTAGGTGAGCTGCTTTTATGAATTAAAGGATAAACCTTCTTGTTCCTGCCTGGGTTTTTGCACTTGGCTTCTTGCAAGCTGTAAGGAATTCTCGCTCCAGAGCATTCCAGCAGCTGTGGAATTACCAAAATAATTTCATGTCTAAACTAAAAGAGCTTTTGGGTTTTTTTGCCTTTTTTTTTTTTTTTTTTTTTTTTTCCGTTGTACTGATCACTTCTTAGCTTGCTTAGGTAATTTAACCTACTTTTGATTGTGTTGTTTTCTCCTCAGGCCTGTACCACTCTGCTCAGTTCTCTTTCTCTCTTAACTACAGGGAGACTGCGTTGCTCATCGACCCCAAAAATTCCTGTTCTTCATCTCGCCAGTGGGTTGCTCTGGTTGTAGGACATGAACTGGCCCATCAGTGGTTTGGAAACCTTGTGACCATGGTATCTAACAGTTACAAGTTCTTTGAGTTTTCCTTTGAGTTTTCTTTGACCTGTGCTTTGCATCATGCGTGTGCTCATGTGCCCCCTAGTAGTAGCCGCCCTGTCTTGAAAATAAAAAAAAATCAAATGTTTTAAATAGTGCTTTTCTTTTACCCCTTTCTTCTTTACTTGAGAAGTTCTGTAGAAGTATCCCTAGGTCTTTTCTGTGCGAACTGATGTTGGGTTGTTTGAGCGTAGCCCCAGGTAGAGCGGAGCAGGTGATCCGTGCAGATGAGTTTGGTTAATCAGGTGATCTGGGCTAACCTGAGTGCGTCTGGGGAGCTGGCTGGCCCAGTGCTTGGGTGTTCAACTCGTTTGGGTGGGAATAAAAGCATATCTGAGCCAGCGAGACTGTAAATAAATTCCATTTATTGCTAAAAACTGAAGCCCCTATCTGTCCGAGCTTCTGCTCTTAACACATGGCTCCAGCTCACGCTGTTAATTAGATCTGATGTTCCTCTTCCCAACACCCTGCAAACGGATGCTTGAGTCCCAAGATTTCGCAGGGTAGGAAGTGTCTTGTAAGAAACCAGTGTGTTTGGTAAAAAGGCGTGGCTTCTGGAGCCCCAAAGCTGCCTTGTTCTGGCTTTTAGGCTGCTTAAATGAGGTGTGAGTCGGTGGGTGGGGAAACCCCTCTGTAAATGTTAACTTTAACACAAAGCAAAGTTTGTCCAAGTTCTCTCCAGTGCTGTGGCTCTTCAGATGTAGTCGGCTGCGTCCAGTCCTCTTTGTGGGAGCACAAGGAGCTTCCATGTGAGAGCAGCACGATGTTTAAACGGAAAAGTAATATTAAAGTAATATATTTTTAGCTTTTAGTAGAGTTGAGCAGCTGGAAGGGAGGAGAGCCAGCATCATGTGGCTGGATGGCACTGAGGGTGCCAGCAAGTGCCTCGGGGACAATTAGTGACACAAGGGGACCGTTCCTGGTCCTTCAGACCATTACAACTGGTGATAGGCTTGGGACAGCATCATTTACAAGAATCACTGAAATTTATATTGAATTATTAAATTCATATTGAATATTTTCTTTTTCAAGTTCCAGCTCTTGCAGATATTTTCTCTTAAGAATTCTTTTTCTTGTTGGTTGTTGCTTGATGTTCTGTGATGCAGCTGGGAAACAGGAGAAGACATTCCAGTGGTACTTCTCAGTTCCCAGAGAGGCGGCTTTTCCTCCTCTCTGACCCACGGTGCGCAGAGCAGAGCAGAAAGCCTCCCCTCCATCGCTGGTTTAGCTTGCTGGTCCCAGTTCTTGCTGTAGGAAAGAGCAATAAAATCAGAATTCTTCCAGGGGAGGAAATAGATTCAGGAGCAGTTGCCAGTGGCGTAAGAGAAAAAACAGGGAGGTGAGGAGATTTCAAAGTCCAACTGAATCGCCCAAGAATGTCTCCTCTGGTTACGTTCATCCTCTGGCACCCGTGGGTGTGTGCTGGAGCCTTGTCTTGGAAAGAGATGCCATCAGAAACGTAAAAGAAAATGGGATGGTCTCCACTCTAAAACTCAAGCGGGGCTTATCTCTGTAGCGTTTCAGTCGCAGCTTTCCTGGCTGCGATTCCGCCCTCCCTGGGGCGGGTGGTCCTTGGAGGGCAGAAGCGGTGGCTCTCTGGAGAGCAGCTGGCTGGGCTGGCCCCACCTCCTGCTCGGTGGCTCCTACCGAAGGGCCCCTGTGCTCACAGCCGCCCTTTCTGAGTGAAAGAATGGTTGGAAAGTGCAGTTATGGAAAAGGGTGTTTTCTTCCTCAGCATCCGTAGCTTGTTTCCTTACCTCGCCTGCCTCAGTTAAAGGGGAGAAGTTTTGCAACGCCAACGTGGCCGCCTTATCTTAAAGAAAACAAAAGGCCGCTTTTGGCTGCTGAGAAACAGCTTTTAACCGTTTATTAGATTTCAGGTCTCCGTAGTCTAGAACGCTTTTCCAGATGCCAGGTTCTCCCCTGTGTGTGCGAATGCTCGTTAGCCAGAGCAGACCCAACCCACCCGCTCTCCTGCAGCTGCCGCTCTCGCCGGGACCCACCGTTCTGCTGCTGCGCTGACCCCTGGTACTGGCTTTTCCCCAGTCTCGCTGAGGTTCTCAGCTGTTGCCCCAGCAGTTCTCCTCCAGGCGTGTTAGAACGGAGGGGAAGGCAGCCCTTGGGTGCTGGTCGCTCTCCTTGGGCTGGTGATTCCTTTATAGAGAGGAAACGGCTCTTCCAAGTGTTCTCTCTTCCCTGATTTGTGCTAAACAAGAGCCACTTCTCTGTGCTGGAAACCTTGTTGGTGAAACGGAGCTCTTGGAACATTGTTCTTTATTCTGCCTGTTTGTTTTTCCCAGGAATGGTGGACCCACCTCTGGCTGAATGAAGGATTTGCCTCCTGGATCGAGTACCTGTGCGTGGATCACTGTTTCCCGGAGTACGACATCTGGACCCAGTTTGTTTCTGCTGATTATACGCGAGCTCAAGAGCTCGATGCCTTAGACAACAGTCATCCTATTGAAGTGAGTCCTGTCTTTGCTGTTGGTTGTCTCTGGGTTTTCTCTTGTGGTCTGAGTGTAAGCCCTTTTCTCCTGGTTAAAGAAAGGGGGATGTTGCAGTCATTCACGATGCAAAGGAAAACCTGTGGCTGCATTTGCGCTTTGTGAATTTCCTCGACTTGAATTGGTGTCTCGGGAGTGATGTTTGAGGGTCTGAGATGCCGCCTTCTGGAGTTGTTCCGCTCTACTGGCTTGAAATGGCAAAATTGTGATCAAAACTCATCGTTATTCGTGTTTTGGCTGGGTTTCTGATCACAGTGGGCAGTTTTCTGGCCCTTGAGCACCAGGAAGTGGCCTTAAGGAGGCTGGAGCCGGGCTTGCGGCTTTGGAAACGGGGCAGGAGTTTGGTGATGGGGAAGCGCAGGAGCAGGAGCTTGTTCCAGCAAATCTGGGAGCTCTGCTAAAGGAAAACTCCCTTGAAATTCCTAGAGATCACCACAGACGAGTTTTCAGGCGGCTTAAGAGACGTTTGGTGTAATAGATGTTGGGAGATGACCTTGCTTTGTACAACGGGCCATTTCGGAGCGAGTGACTCACTGGGTGCGTTTCCGCAGCGTGTATTGTTCACCCTCCCAGAATTAAACAGCTTCCACTGGGTGTTTTGGGCTTTTTTATTACTTTTGGGTAAGTGTTGAATGAAAGGATTGAAGCAAGATCCTCAAGTTTATTTGATTAAAACCCAAAACCTCAGTGAAAGCATCTTTAACCTATAAACCAATCCTAACCCAGCCGTGCGGGAATGGGCTCAGCAGAGATTCCATGAGGACATTTCAGTGATGGAAATGCATCCTCAGTGAGAAAACTCAGCTTCTGAAACACTAGAACAGGCAAAATGGAACTCTTTTAAACCTGTTCTCACTGCTGAATCACCCTGTTTACCACAGGTTAGCGTTGGCCATCCATCCGAAGTAGATGAAATATTCGATGCTATTTCTTACAGCAAGGGAGCGTCTGTCATCCGGATGCTGCACAACTACATCGGGGACGAGGTAAAGATTATTGTTAAAAAGCCAAATGTAGGCTGTCAAAGCTTTCTGTGGTTTAAAAAAAAAAAAAAAATCTAAAATTTAAATCTGTGTATTCTGTATTGTGAAAACTTTTCTCTGGTCTGTACTCGGGATCAATTTGAACTTCCCCGGCAGAAGATAGTGGGAAAATGTGGAAGGAATTACAGATGTGCATTCTGATACTGAGATCCTTGGCAGACTCTGGAGTATAAATGCAGTGTGGGGAGGGGAGGGAAAAAGCCTCTGTTCTGATGCCAGTACCTTTCCACTTGTGTGTTCCCAGGACTTTCGGAAAGGAATGAACTTATATTTAACGAAGTTCCAGCAGAAGAACGCCGCTACAGGTGACTGGTGGTTATTATATACTTCGGTTCCTTCTGGAGACAAAATTTTTAGTGCTAACGTGTTGGATTCTTAAACAGCTGCTTTTCTTATCCCCACCCGAGATGACTGAAATACAAGGAAATAATGGCCTTGGTTCTAGTTTCACGTAAGGGGTCCCCGGCGGGGCCTGGGTCGGGGCTCTCTCGGGGGCGTGGGGCTGGGGTGAGCCCAAGGGGCTGCGCTTGCCGTCGGTGGCCGCGTCTGTGCAGCGGCCTGGTTCAGAAACAGAGGGTGTTATCTGCTGCGTAAGCCTTTCGCAAGCTTCCTTTGGCGGAATCGATGGCCGGTGCGATTCAACAGTTCGGAGTCTCCTCTAACGGCGCTTTCTTTACTGAAACTTCTTTTGTGTGTCAGGACTAAATGTGGAACATGGTGCTCTGTCAGCCCCAACCAGCCCGTGTTCGGTCAGCTCTTTGGGCGTAATATACGGAAAACTTCAGGGAAAAGCTTCTTCTGTATACCATTTTTAAACACTTTGTGCTCTTTTTTATTCTGCTTTATCACAATGTGTATTGTTTGCCTTGTTCGGGTGGTAAAGCGGCTTCCTTCTCCCCTCCCTCCCCCATCAGTGGTTTAAACTGTTTCCTTTTTCTTGCCCATTATCTGTTAAGATTTGCTAAAAACACACCCAAAACATGAAGGGTGAACTGGAATAATAATGGATCACCCTCTAGTACCCGTATGGTGTCCTTAAGAGTGTCTGACGTGCTGAGCCTCTGGGAATCCTTACTCAGACTTTCCTTCTGCAGAGGACCTCTGGGAAAGCCTGGAAAAAGCCAGTGGGAAGCCTATTGCCGCCGTGATGAACACATGGACCAAACAAATGGGGTTCCCCCTCATTTATGTGGAAGCTGAACAGGTAACCATAACCCTGCATACCAAAAGTTCTGCCTTGGAACTGCGTTTGGCGTCAAATTTAGTAGTATCCAGTTATTTTAAAACATTCTCTGTGGTCCGGAGGCGGTGCAGCGGGGTCTGTCTTGGGTGACAGCTCTGATTGTGCAGGGAGGGTTGAAGCGCAGCCCCACGGGAGGAACCAGGAGCCAGTGAGACTGAGTTATTCCTCCGGCGTTTCAGATCACGTCCTCGGGGTTTGCTGATGCAGCCCTTTGCTCTTCGTGCGTGAAACGTCTGTGGAGGGAGGGGAATATCTGCCTGCGCTCCCCCCCTCGCCGCCCCCTTTGCCTCTGACTCCAGTTCTGTTACGCTTGTTCTGCAAGATGCAGGGTGGGTGAGGATTACTGCCCGGGAGCTCGCGTCAGGCGACAAATCCCAACGAGAAACAGGGCAACGTGTGTTTGAGCAGCAGCAGCCACCGGTGCGTTGGGTGGATTCGTGCAGAAGCGGCGTGTTCTGGAGGAGAATGCGAGTGACTCCAGTGGACGGGGGCAGGCGGATGCCTGTGACGTACAGAAGATGAGATTTCATGTTCTGATGATTCCTTCCTCTCTTCTTTTCTTTTTACTCTTCCCCTCAGCAAGAAGACGACAAAGTGTTGAAGTTAGTCCAGAAGAAGTTCTGTGCCAGTGGACCATATACCGGTAAGATGAGTGCCCAGAGCAGCAATGGAGCCTTTGGTGCTTTTCGTGCAGATTTTGAGAGAGGAAGCGGCTGCGCCGCGGGGCAGGCGGGCGCTCTGCTTGGATCTGGGTGTTAAATATTCGTTAAAACTGTAGAGAATCTAAGGTTGGTTGCTCTCAAGGGTGTGGTTTCCATGCCCTCCTTCCATGGAGAACGATCTGCAGCCTTGGGGTCAATTTTCCTTCTGAGATGCTTCACTTCTGGTGCCCAGTTTGAGGCCAGTGCTGCTGCCTGAGGAGCAATGAGAGCTACTGGGTTTGGAGTAGTGCTGAAATAAAAATGCCTTGTCTGGAAGCCAGCTCTCCTGTAGAACACAGATTCCACCCATCACATGGAAGTTAATGTGTGGCTTGAAAGGTGGTTTAGAAATCCTTGGGGTTTTGCTCTAGAAGTACCAGTTTCCTTCAGATTTGTGCTTTTTTAAATGTAACTATAAGCTTGAAACGCTGCTGAAGCCCGTTTGAGCCTCCGGCGGAGTTTCTCAGCGTTGTGTGTGCTTTTGCTTTTTTTTCTCTTTCCCCTTAGCCCTTCCTTTTTATTGTTCCTTCTTTCAGGGGAGGATTTCCCCATGTGGATGGTCCCCATAAGTATTTGTACAAGCGATGACCCCGCCAGTGCCAAAATGCAGATACTGATGGACAAACCAGAGCTCACCTTGGTTTTGAAAGACGTCAGACCAGACCAGTGGGTGAAGGTGAGCTGGCACGAAGGGGAAGGTGTCCCTGGCATGAAGGCTGATTGTTGCTGGAATGTTCCCTTGCGTTTCATTTTCCTCTTCTCTGGGTTTTTCTCACCCCCCCACCCCCCCAGTCCTGTACCTCTTGTGGAGGGGCCTCTCTCTGCTGCTACCGAATATTGGCTCCGCTCTGTAGCGCTTTCTTGGCGTAGCCCTTTGCTGCCAGGAGTGCTCTAGACAATATAAACTCGAACCTTTTGAGAGTCCCAGCCCGGAAAAAACAGTCTGCAATTAGAGGCAGCTTTTGAGTTGAAATGTAGTGGCTTTTTGGGTGTCCCATGGCAACCGCAGCTCAGTCCATCCTGAGCGAAAATAGCCCTGTTTGTGTCTCATTAGTGTGAAGGTTTTCTGCTGGCTGTTGCCAGACGAGGACAAATTTATAAGTGAAAACATTCGCAGTTGAGGTCTCCTCAGCCACCAGTCCAACTGAACTGGGAAACTTAGAGACGGCAACTGGCTGGGACTGGTGCTGTATGAGCTGCTGAGGCTGGAGAGTAATGGTAAAGCTGGAGCCGTGTTCTGGGAGGTGACTCCGAGATAACATTAAGGTTATTCTCTCTCAATATTGAACAAATCTTCAATTTAATTAACCCGGGCATTCCTGCTGTCGGGCCTGAGCATTTTTTGGAATCGCTGTATCTGTCTGGGACCTCCCTGGTATTGAAGAGGGGCACGAAATGAGCAATTCTGGAAATGCCCTAATTAAATGAAGGTGAGGTTGGATGTTTCAGCCCGAGAAGGCACTGGTCCAGCCGAGCGCACGGCGAGTCTGGGGGTCTCTGGCTGCAGAGGTGGTCAGTCTGAGAGGCAGGTGGTGCCGTGGTCCTGAGGACTGGCAACTGCGGCCACCAAAACCAGAGCAGCAGCAAAGGGGGCAACTTCCTGAGGAGCTCAGCCGTGGGTTTGGTTTGACCCTTGTTCATCCGACCACAACCTTTGGCCATCCACGCACCAAAATGCCAGCAGGTAGCAGCGTGGAGCGAGTGGAGCTCCTCGGGCTCCCTGCCCAGGACTCGCCTTTGCGCTGGGCAGAGGCTTTTGCTCTCCTTTCTTAGGAAATTGGTTCTATCGAAGCCAAGTGGAGCAGGTTGTGGGCGAGAGGTTACAAAAGATAAGATTCTAGCACCTGCAGCCTCCTGCTTTTTATCTTCTTGGTGCAGGACTCCCCTTGGTTCAGTTAGGATTTACCCCTTGAAGAGGAGTTTCTCGTTCCTCCTTGCTCCTGGATTTAACCCCAGTCTCTGTTTCCTTACGCCAGATGTCTCTCCTCTCCCGTACCTCCCACTGAGCGTTTCTTCTTTGAAACCTTTAGTCTTTCTCCCTTACTTACTGTTTGTTTTTTCTCTTTATTTAAATGATATTTAAATATTTTCTCTATTTAAATGATAGCGACTGACTTCTCTGAGCTGCAATGCTTTGAGAAGTTTCTAGCAGTCAGAAAAATAAAAACCATTTCCTTGTTTGTTCCTTACTTTTAATTTTTTTTATATTTTTTTTTCCCTTTTCTGGTACTTTTCAGTTAAACCTTGGAACAGTAGGGTTTTACCGTACCCAGTATAGCCCCGACATGCTGGAGAGTTTAATACCGGCGATCAAAGACCTCTCCCTACCCCCCGTGGACAGGCTTGGCCTGCAGAACGATCTCTTCTCTCTGGTAAGCAACGTCCTGCCTCGTCTCGAGAGCGACAGGAGCTGCAGGAAGGGGTGGCTGCAGAGTCGGGCTCGCTTTCTGGAGGCAAAGTGTCTCTGGGATTGCTGCACGTCTCTAGCTGTTAATTAGCTCCGCGAGTTCTGACTTGTGTTACACAACTTAAACCCTACGGAAGCAGCCTGGAGCTCCTGTCCCGCTGCCTCTGCAGGGCTGTATCACAATATATATTCTTTTTTGTCTTTAAATACAGAATTGTTTTGATAACCTGCTTTCTTTTAACTAATCAAAATGAGGACCTTAATGATCCCCTCAATGACTGTATCCAGTGCTGTCAGCACCGTGGGCTTTATTCAGTCGGGCTGGTTACAACCGTGGTGGCTGTTGGGGGCTCTGGCTGTTTCAAAGCAAGGTGTTGCTCGCTCTGAACAACTAATTACTGCACCCCGTGTTTCGGATTGTACTTTCTTATTCTTGCGAGTCAGCAAGTTTACGGAAACTTCTAAAAACGTGGATTTGATGCCCTCCCTCTCTGACTTCAAAGCTTGTGACTCCTGTCGTGGCTCAGTTGAAGGAGTGTGAAACTGGAGCCTGAGTCATTTCCCAGAGATTGCAAGACTAATGGGACATAAAAATTAAGCAAATAACACATGTGGGAACATCGTGTTTAATTCCTATTCCGTTTTCCGTTTTAATTGTGTTTTTACCGTAGTTAAACATAGCTTAGACAACAACAATTGATCTTCATCTCTTTTCTGGCACCATAAATTACTGCTGTGGTTCCAGATTAACAGAGATCGGAGGGCTCTGTTTGGGGATCCCTGCTGTAGGTGTCGTCAGCGGCACGAAGCTGTCGTCGGTTAATATAAACTGGGAGGCAGTTAATGTAAAGTTTCCCTGGCAGAGGTGAAAAGGCGGTGCTTGTACTAATCCACAGGGAGCACAAATGACTTCTGCGGCTTTATACTCCTCATTTAACGAAGAGCAAAAATTAAATCTCTCCATCTTCACAGTTTTTAGCTTAAAATAAGGTTTTGGTGGGTGTAATATCTGGCTGAGAATAACTCTGGGGGTTTGCTATTTCTCACCAGCGTCGCTGCGATTTTGTTAAGTCACTTCAGTCTCCTGGTCTGTCTCTTGTTTGCAAAATGTGCTTATAATTATAGCTGTCTCCTTGTAAAGTGCTTACCTGGGTATAAAACACCTCCTGTGCAGTGAACGGGCAACGAAGGTGCTTCAGTTGGTGTTAACTCACCTTGGCAGAACCCCCTGCCGAAAAAAATGGAATTTATGTGCAGGCTGTGCGAACCGAGCTGTTAAAATAACGGGATGAGCTACTAAACGTCTTCCATCTGTTTGGAAATAAGATTAATCTTATTAATCTGTTCTTCTCGCAGGCCCGAGCTGGAATCATTAGCACTGTAGAGGTTCTAAAAGTCATGGAAGCTTTTGTGAACGAGCCCAATTACACGGTGTGGAGCGACCTCAGCTGTAACCTGGGGATCCTCTCGACTCTCTTGTCCCACACAGACTTCTATGAGGAGATCCAGGTGTTCGTGAAAGACGTCTTTTCACCAATAGGGGAGAGACTGGGATGGGACCCCAAACCTGGAGAGGGTAGGAACCTTACGCTGTGAAATCCAGTAGTGGTTTTGGAAAACTCAGGTGTAAATAAGCCGTCGGGATGTTGGGGAAGGGGAGAGAAGGGAGGAAGAGGAGTCGGGGGCGTTTTTATACTTAAAACCAAGCAAACACAAATCCCCCAAACAGCCCTCTGTTGTCACACACGAGTTATCCTGGTAAAACTTCTCCCTACCTGGTCGCTGACTGATAAAACTTCTCTGCTTTAGCTCTGCTGCTGTTGGAGTGTGCGAGGCTTTGAGGCGCCGAGGCTGGAAGGCCCTGTCCGTCATGTCTGCTCATCCTAGTCGGTCCCCTTGGTGCAAATGGTTAATGTCGGCTCAGGATACAGGCCTAGGCTGTTGCATTTGGTCTGGAATCATCTTCTTAGTCTTTTGTTGTAAAAAAAAAATCAATATATTCTCCATTTGGCACCAGGGAGAGCCAGGAAAGGCCTAGGTTCTTCAGATATCCTCAGGCGTGTGGAAGGATCGTTCTTCAGCTCTGCCCTCATCACTCGAGGTGGAAGAGCACTGAACTGCTGAGCTGTGTCTCCAAATAATTCATTTTTTTTCTTCCTACTCGCTCATTAGGTCATCTAGATGCCCTTCTGAGAGGTCTGGTCTTGGGCAAACTAGGAAAAGCTGGACACAAGGCTACGCTAGAAGAAGCGCGACGCCGATTTAAGGACCACGTGGAGGGAAAACATATACTGTCAGCTGATCTGAGGAGTCCTGTAGGTTCTTGTAAACGCTGCTTCCCAAAAGACTGTCCCCGCTCACTTGGCGCTGTGCGCTCTCAGCTCCTGCGCTTCCAAGAGTAGGGAAGCTGGAGGAAACCAGTGGCAAAGTGTGAGCCCAGCTGGTTTTGGCAGAGGAGGTGGGAGCTTGGCTAAGTCCAGTTATGAAGGAAACGGTACTGGGGAGTGTGGTACAAACGCCCCCGAGTTTCTTGAACCAATTAGTCCTCTTCTGGCCTGGCCAGCACTTGGTTGTAACTAAGAAGCTCAGCTGTTCCCACACGGGCTGCCACGGAACAGCTCTGGTCTCTGGATTGTCTGGGGTTTGGGTTCTGGAGAGCACTGTCTGGGTGGGTTGAGTTTATGGGACGTGTTTACTGGCCAGGCGTTAAGTGGTACAAAGATCTCCTGTTCTGGCATTTTGCTGTGGTTGAAGTTACCAAAACTCTGCTGGAACTGAGGAAGAGGGAGAAGATTCAATGCATCTTTAAAATCCCACCTTAAAGCATAGAAGGGATCGGCACCGGTATCTTCCAGATCTGCTCACTTGTCTGAAGTCTAACCCGTATATGTAGAAATTGATCGTTGTGTTTCTAGAAGTGTGGGTTTTTGACAGAACTTCCATGTTTTTGCTCTATTTTAGGTATATGTAACTATTTTGAAGCACGGAGATAGTACTACTTTAGACACTATGCTGAAGGTGAGTGTGTGCTCTGTTAACGCCGCCAGTTCACGCAGTGAAAAGCTAAATATTCC
>VZRU01004840.1:370-13406 GCA_013398155.1 Pedionomus torquatus | reverse complement strand
ATATTTATTTATTATTTTTGTCCAGTCTTCAGTAGCTAAATTAGAGTTGAGAGCTGTGTGTCAGACATTTAAGCACGCAGTTGATGGCATGCTGGCTGGTTACGTGCAGGGGAGGGGAAGAAAAAAAAAAGAAAATGGCTCAGAAACGGCTCTAAAGAGGTGGTGGTTGGGAAGGAAGGCAGGCACAGATGAGCCTTTGGGGCAGGGGAGGTAAGATCTGTGCTGCTGCAGAGGCTATCGGAGTGACAGTCACATTTCAGAGAGTGCCTGTAAGAGGAAGGGTGCAAATCTAAAGAGAATAGATTGCTGTGACTTTGGCAGTCGTGCAGAAAATGGGAAGGAAGAGCCGAAGAAAACGAATTAGAGCAAGGCAGCTGCATTGAGAGCCAGCAGCGATGATGAAATGAGGGAAGTGGACAAAGAAGGGTGGAAAGCTGTATCTTTTGGGAAGGGTTAGATGAAACAATAGACTGAGAGGGGAAAGGGGGTGGCGAAGAAGAAGACGACAAAGCCGGGGAAGAGGGGTTACAAAGGAAAAAGTAGAGAAGTTTGTGATCTTTATGGCAGGAGTCATCAGTTTATCCAGCTGAAAGAAAACTGCAGGTGCTCCACTTGTAGGGAAAATCCTGAAATGAAATGAGTTTTAGTTCTTACTAGGGAAATTTACAGTTTCCAGGGGAGACTAAATTTTAGTGTTTCATTGGAGACTTTTAAAATTCTATTTGAGGTTCAGAGTGGGTTTCTCGTTTTTTGGGGGTCTTTTTGTCAAAAAATGCAGTTAATTTTTCTAATATTACTAATTTTTATGACCTTTGCAACAATGCTGAGCAAGTAGGATGCAGCAGAGAGAACTTCCTTGCTTCCTGAAACGTGTGTAGCTTCCTGTGTGCCTGAGCACTAGCCAGTTCCCAGGGTGCCGGCTTGCCTGTGAGCTCGGGTTTGGGACTTGGGAGGTCCCAAATTGGGCTCTTAAATCCAGTGTCCAGGTGTTGCCGTGGAATGAGATCTCATCTCCGCCGGCACAGCAGTACACACACCGGCTGCCCACTCTGAAGGGCTCCTTTTAAAAAGTTGTAAAGCAAGTGTGTGGCATTTCTGCATTTCAGCCCACGCTGGCTCTGTCCCTCAGGCAGAGCTGGTGAATGGTTGCTGAAAATTGAGGTGGCTGACGAGCCTTGGAGCAGCATCTCAACAAAACCAGCTGCACCTTCAGGGGAACCTGGGAACGCTCTTTGAAGGATGGATGTACCTTTTTATTCCGTGGGTGTTTTCTAAAACACCTTTGCTCCTTGTTAAATCAACTTGATGTATGTCTTTTGATGTGTTGTGTTTTATTGCCGTGGAGTTTAGAGGTCACCGGTGCTGTGGCATTTTGAGTTTCATCTTCCCATGCAGCTTGTGAGTGCTTGTGCAGCAGCACGAGAAGGGAGACTGCTGAGGGTTTTCGAATGAAATGGATGTTGCGGCAAACGTGCCAAAGCCAGAAGAATGATGTGTGGGAGAGAGTAAGAGACCGTGGTTATAAGAAGGCTGCTCCCTGGCAAGTCATTTTTTTTGTTGTGAGGGAGAAAATAAATTGAAGAGAAATAAGAATGCGTACTGAGTTGTTTAAGGTAATGCTGATTAATAACAATACTTATGTTCCAGCTTTTTTTTTTTTTTTTTCTATTCTGGTGATGTCTTCTTTATACTAATGCTACTGTTTATGTTTTTATATAATCTGATTTCTTGGTTTGATTTTCAGAGTATTGCTAGTACCTCATTATTCACAGAAAATCCACTTTTTCTGGAATAAACCTTCCTTCCCTAGTTCATTGATGTGTTTATGAGCTCAGTGGTGTGATGTCTGACAGACTCTTGTGTTTGCCTGTACTACATCCACACATTTCTCAGTATGAGTAGTGCACGACCAAGATCATATAATGCAAAAATAACCCAGTGCCATTTGTGTTTCAACAGTAGAAAAAGCACTGACTCTTTTTGGGGAAACTTAATTTGCTTCTCATGCAGGCTGAATTAACAATGGGAGCGCTTAAGGCATGTTGTTTCTTCATTGCTGTGTTAATCCAGGTCCCCTCAGGACTTGCATCCCTGCACCCCAGGAAATTAACGTTTTTATTGGGGACCAAAGAGCAGTTCAGCTTCCCAGGCCCGCTTTATTTGTACAGATACAGGGAGAAATTTCTAAGATGCAGAGATGTAGGTAGGTACCTACTTGCTAGGAATGGGGACTGATGTGCTGGGTAAACTGGTGTAAGAAGCTTTTCAGATCAACTTTCAGCTGTGGCAGCGCTACAGGATTTTGTTTTGTTCATTGCCTTAGAGGAGAAACACAATTCCGTATTCAGTGTCACGAGCCCCGGGACTGCTGCTTGTTCTGAGTTTCCCATGCTGTTGAGAAGTTCTCGAATACGGAGCTTTGTTACAAAAGAAGCTGTGACAACTTGTATCTTTGCCTTTTTGCAAGGTGTGTGTTTCTACGTCAGGGTGCCTTGCGTGATGATACCTTATTCAAATCTTCTCTGCTTTTCAGCCACGCCAATTTAAAGATTTCAGGCAAAAAACCCAGCACTTCTGAAAATCTATACTCAGTATCTGTTTGCAAAATTGAAGTTACAGTTACGGCTTGTATTTGGTAGAGAATCTTTTAGGCAATTCTGCTTGGGCAGCAAAGACTTAGCCAGGGCAATACAATACTCAGTCTGTCTCCATCACTCCAGTGCTTCTCCAGACAAAAATTGGAGCTGTGCTGTAACACTTGCAAATATTTTTAAGGACTAGCCTCTGTGATGAAGCGCCTCTCCTTCCAACACCCTGCTGGCTCTGTTGGGACTTAGCAAATCAGTACATTTATATAATTTTGATAGCTGGCTTCTTACTGAGCTGTATTGTACTCTGAAAATTCTGAGTCATATGCCTTGACATCTTATCACTTTACTTGGCAGCCTTAAGAATCCTAGATTGGACACGATACCAGGCTTACAGTGCTGCTTTGTCCTTGAAATGTCACCATATAGTTGACAGTTGCTTTACCAGTGGCAGAAAAGCAGAAAATCGCCCTGGGATGAAGATGCTCCTTTCTGGGGGAGGCTGAGGGCTGTCAGGACCATGACTATCCTCATCAATGTGTGTTCCAGTGGAAGTTTATTCCACCTTCCTCTGAGCTGCTGATGCTTTGGGATGTGGGGCACAGTGGTGGAGGCTGAAGAACGTTTGGTAGAGCTCCCTGGAAGGGCTGGAGAGTAGAGGAATGGGTGTGGGACAGCAGTGGCATGTTCTTCTGTGGGTGTTGCAGCAGTATGTTCTAGGAAACATTGCTATTGCTTCTGGCTGCTGTTTGGGAGAAATTTGTAGGCCATTATCTCCAGCTTTTAGAAGATCTGGCTGGAAAGTGTGCAGTCTGGCCTTTCTAGGATAGACCTACATGTTACTACATGTAGTGAGGGCTCTCTCCAGACTCCTTCTCTTAGGTGCTATTGTTAAAGCTGCTTTAAATTAGACATTCTAAGTATACAGCTGGAAGTGTTGGGTGAAGGCCTTTTCTCATCGTGCTCAGCAAGAGGTGATGTTTTCTTGTCCCAGGAGTAGCATACCTTGGTTTACACTCTTCTAATTCAAGGTTACTCTCTTCTAGTTCTAGATTGATTTCCAGAGACACAGAGATATTGATAATTTACTGAATTCAACACTGTCGTTCAGATCATAAGTGTCTCGAAGACTCCGTCTTGGTGCTGCAGATAGGTGAGGCAAGTCAGGTGGGTTTGAGTCTGGAAACAGGGAAATAATCAGTGCAAGAAAATGTTCTAGAGCGTGTCTGTGGCGGTTTAGGAGATCTGTACTGGTGTGTTTTGAAAAGCTGTGTATTGTTGTTTGGCAGCTGATAGAGCAGGTTTGTGAGGTCGAAGCTTTAGGATTTGCTCCATTACTTGCATTGTAGTTTCTTTTCATCTTTGCAAAGTGAGCTGTAGCCCCTAAACATCAGTTGTGCATTGGGTGATTTATGGCAGGGGAAAGAGCAATTTCTTGTCCCTAAATCTGTTTCTTTGTCTTAGATCCACCAATCCGATAACCCCACTAACGTAGTTGTGACCGGGCAGGTGAGGTGCCTAGGCTGCCTTGTCTCTCTAACAGCGTTAGGAGTACGTAATTGGGATTTCGTTCAAGAAGTAGATACACCAAGCGGAAGATGATTGGCTGCTCTCTTTTAACAGACAAGTCTGAGAAGGAAAACCCATTCGAATCCCCTTTCATTCTGGATTGGTGGATCTGAAGCCCAGAAACAGAGTTTCAGGTAAGAAGTCACCCTGTACTATCTCTTGCTGCTTCTGCTTAGATGAGTTTGTCTGCAAATTCAGTATCTTGCTTTAACTGCTTCATGTCCCTAAAGTGTTAGAACACGCTGAGTTAGCTGCTGAGCTTAGGGGAAGAAAGGGCATATTCAGTAACTACATGCGCAGTTTGGTAGGAAACTTTAAAATCTGCTGTGAAAAACAGACCTAGAAACATAAAGTGAACTTGCCTTCTGCAGGGCTGGGAAGGGACACTAAGGAAACGCTTCTGAAAGGAGAAAGCAGCATTTCCAGTGACTTGGGTGAACTTCTTGATTGAGTTCAGGAAAGCAACAGCCCTCTGCTCTGATTTCGAGTTCTGTGTGAACCTCTCGTGGGGTTCAGAAACGCAGAGAACTTGTCTAATTGTTCCTAGTACAGTGTCCAGTGGCTTTGACCCTGCCAAAGGGCCATTTGAAGTTCTGTTGTGGGCAGCGCTTGGGAGTCAACCTCTTAAATCCTTCGTGAGATTTCAACCTAAAGTTCTGTTCCGAGTTGTTTTCAAAGCCTAACCGAGCCAGTTGCACAGCACGGTTCTCAAGTGGAGCTTTACAGTTCTAGCGGATTTATTTCAGAGGGAAGGGAGCGTGGTTGTATTTTGAGTCACGTTCATCTGAAGATGGCTGTAAAAAGTTACAACATCTTATCCTAAAGACATCTTTGGAAGGTATTTGTCTGCATTAGGGAAGAAAGGGGGTCCCCAGCTGATAGGATAAGAAAGTTACGTGAGTGAAATACCTGGTGTGAACAGGAAGCCTGCACCTCTCCTAATGCCCAGCTTTATTCTAAGTTAGTGCTTTAATGAATTTGGCAACTTATTTACACAGTTACTAGGAAGCCGTGTGCCTTGATTCCTTTTGATATTAATAGCAATAACACTAAATCACTTGAGTGTTCTCTTTTGTAGGCAGCTACTAAAGCAAATGTTAAGGCCTCAGTATTTAATCTGCTGTAGAAGAGACTCTTGTAGGAGCTGGGGATCTCGCGTATTGTTTGAGCTGTGCGTTTGTTCTGGTGGCGTGGTATTTTGTGCAAAAATTATATTTGAATGTAATTGATGAATACGTATATAATGAACTATTTAACGGAGTAGNTTTTTTTTTTTTTTTTTTGAGTACTTTATTTGGTTAGGATGGAGAAGTCTTGCTTTTTAAGTGTAATTCTCTCAAAAAAAAAAAAAATCTGAGGGAAAATCTAAGGGAAATACTCATTAACCTCAGTCTGACACGTTTCGTGCAGTCTCTTCTATCAGATATAAAATATCAAATTGAATTTGTCACACATGTGAATCACACTCACCTTGGAGTTAACGCTGCAGTGTAACATCTTCCCGTGGAATATTTGCTGTTCAGGGTGTGCCGTTTTCTAAAACGAGAGCATGGGGGAGGCAGAAGTGAACTTGGCATCTTTAATGATGAAAACTGAAAAGGGGAAATAATTTTAGATACGCTGAGGGGCAGAAAAGAGGAAGCATAAATGTGTACTCCTGCTGATTAAGATCCCTGATATGAGGATATTTAATATTGCTTAACTTTTAAAAACGTGATACGGTCCTCTCAAAGGCAGTAGAAAGCAAAGTTGAACTTCAGTGCAGGCTGGAGGCTTAGTTCTTGCCCAGATTTTGAGTCTTACATTTCAAAAAGCAAAATGTAAGTCAGCTCTCAGAGGCTATGGAATTACTCCTCTGCAGCAAGTGATGTCCAAACCCTGAATATGAAGTTGGCATTTTATTATGTGCCGAGCCCAGACTTCACATGCATTTAAATTTGTCAGGTTGAAGCGTGTGCTGCCTTGTCTCTGCCTGACTTTTAGATGGCGTTAATACTATTTTTAGATTTTATTAGGCCTCGTCCTTTAAAAACAATACAGAAAAGAGTCTGAGACAACTTTTATCAACTTAGACAGTTCTCAGCCACGTTTTTCTAGGTGTTTAATTTATTTATGCAAAGTTTCTACTATTTCAATTAGCAATGCTAGGTCTTTTTCCAGTGCTTCTCTTCCACCCCCGCACCCCCCTCCCCAGTTATGATTTGCTCTAAGCAGGTGAGCTGCTCTCCGTGGACGTGTGTAACACCTCGGTTCCTGCTGTGTGAAACCATGGGAAAGCCGTTCTTCTTTTGAAATAGCATTTTTGTGTAACATAGGTTATGTTAATGCGCAAAAGAGCATCACATTTCTAGAGGTTTGAAACTGTGGGGACTGGGATGTATGAAAGAAGTGAGGGTTGATCTAAACACTATGTGTTTTGGCAAGTTGACATGATTTCAGCGTGACTTATGCACACATAGAAGGATTTTCTTCCTAGCCTTTTGTATGTTCCTGAAAATGCATCTCGTGTGTATTACCCTGATGAATAAATTATAATGGAGTGAGATTGTTGTTATATTCAAAGAAATCATTTAATCTTTTCTCCACTGAACCCATGTTCCTTTTGTAGCGTTCATTTGCTTGTAGCGAGCGCATACTTTGATCTCCAGGAGCAGAGCGGGACCGCGCTATCGATCACCCTTCTGTGAATTCATTGTCCTATCTAGAAGAACTGCGTGGTAATGAGGAGAATTTATCTGATAAATTATTTTCCCTTTGTCTTGCTTTGAATTTCCCGATTGCTCACTTAGTGTTTTTTCCCCAAATGCAAGGAGCTGACGTGCAGAGCTTGAATGTCTGCTGGAAGGTTGTAACATTGAGCAATTTTTATTTTGAATGACAATTAGCTAAATAGATTTTTCTAGTGGAATAGTGTGACTCAGCTATTGGCTACCTCTATATATATATTTTTTTTTTAAATGATCTGGTAACAATAACTTGAAATGTTTTTGATTAATCCTTTAAAAGGAGTTTGCTGAGCTGTGGGTATTTTTGAGAAGTTCACTTTTGCGTTTGGAGTTCATCAAAGGACAGAAAGGCAGCAGTGAATTACAACTAAAACAACTTTTTTGACCTGAGAATGTAGCCCTTCTTAAATCAGAGCAGAACACTGGAATGCCTGAATAAAAATCTGTGGATTTTGGAAATAATGTTGCACGAACAGTACTCCAACAGCCTTCCAAATCAGACATTCAAGACTGGATGTGAGATTGCATTTTGGCCCTGGAAGAGGTAGTGATGTGATGGCACCGAATCCAACAAACCCGCGTGGAGCATGTGAATACACTGCATCTCTCAAGGGACACCTTGGTTTCCAAAAGAGAATAGGAAGAGTACAAAGTACTACTATTGGTCTGACGTAAATTCTTTCTTTGTTTTCGGGTACCTCGGCCAAGGTATTAAATGTCGTACTCAAAACCCGCGGCGCGGTTAATGTGTTACCCTGCTGAGCCAGGCTGTCACTTGTGCGACACCCATCCGTGTGACATGCATGTCCCCACGCACTGTTGCTGACTTGAGTGTTCACACTCACAGAGTACACTTTGACATTTTGACTTTTCCACTTCTTGCAAATACTCGGCCAGCTTGTTCCGGTACCTAATTGGTTCAGCACCCTTTGTGCTTGTCACTAGTCTGAATAAATCCATTAAGGTAAAACAGCAGGTAAGATCTGGGTGATATCCTGGCAAGATTGACTTGGATTAGTTGGCAACTGTTCCCTGCCGAGTGTAAAATAATGCTGAAGGCCTTTCAATGATGTTTTTATGTCTTATTGTGGTTAATGCTGATTTTTGAGAAACTTAAGATCTGAGCTCGATATTAAATTTGATTTGGGAGCCATATAGCTTTCATAAATGAGCGTACTGTCCTCAGCTCTGAGTTTGCTTTTCAGAATGCCCCTTCCCACAGCATTAATTCTGAGCTACCGGGGAACGTGCCTGTCATTCCCAGCCACAGAAAGTTTTCAATAACAGAGGCTACCCCATGAATTTGTCATTATTAAGCATTAATGGAAATAAAGTAATATCAATTCTGTTGGTCCCAGCCTAAATTATGGTAAACTCAACAGGCAGTTACCAATTTTGAATATGGTGAGGTTCTTACAGCTAAAAACCCAAACAGAATTCAGAATGAAGGTTGAACTTTCTTGATTGTAGCTTTTTTTTGCTCATCCAAATCTTTACCTGTAGTCCTGTGGCCATCCAGAACTTGAACTAACCCCACTGAGGAGCTGCTTTGTCCTCACGAGAGTGTTGGGAAAAGCATTTCAGGCTTTAGGATTTAATGACTCGTTTGGCTCTTAATGTTCAATTTCACTTTGTAATAAGCTGCATAAGAAAAGACTTGTTGCAGGAGGAGTGAATTAACATAATTAGTCATGCTCCTTGACAAAAAAAAAAAAATTGAGTAAATTAGCCCTCTCATTTGTTTTACTGTATTTTTCTTTGAAATTCCAAAATGCCTCTCTGTGCCAATCTGTTTTTGGACTCTGAAAACCAATTTTCAAAAGCAAGAATATTTTTGCCTTAAGAACAGAATTTCCCAGACTGTAAACACACCAATAAATTTTGATTCCTTAAATTATCTTGTATAAATAAAATGAACGCAGTGAGAAATTCCAAGGTCATAGTTTTAATACTTTATAAAACTCCCAGCAGTTAGGCTTGGTTATGTAAATGCTGTCACTCATAATTATGACACTGCAGTATTTCCATCCCTGGATATCAAAGATGTATTAATTCTGTCAGGAACATGGGCTGTAGTCCAGATTCATTTCTTGAGCAATTTAGTGCACTTTATAGGATAAATAGGGGCTTTTTTTTTTTTTTTTAGGGTAAGAAAGTTTGAGGATTTCTCTGTGACATAATTCATATTTTCAGATGCCCTGAAATGAAAGGTTTCTGGATGTTTTACAGTGCTTTACCAAACCAGCAGTGCTGTGCACTTATGAAAAATCCAAAGTGGATGAAAACATCGGGTTGGTCAAGGACTGGTAGAGTTTTCTTGGGTTTTGGTTGGGTTGGGTTGGGTTTTTTTTGTTTGGTTGGGTTTTTTTGTTTTTTCTATTCTAAAAGTTACCCACCTACAAAATTGATTTATTGGAAGAACGCTGCTGCGTGCTTTACTATTAATGTAATAAGTTCTTAGCACCTGACCTTTAAAGACATTGAAGCATATTCCTTTTTTAGGGATATTGCTGAGAATTTATATATTTGAGTGTAAATTCAAGGATTCACAGGGGTTTCTGAAAGCTGATTGAAGATTGAAACCTAAATCTTGAAATGCAATTCCCGAGGCCGGACCACCGAAGCAGTTCTTTGCCTGTAGAATTAAAATCAATCATAGGGTAGTACAATTAATGTATTAATCTTTCCAAACAGAAAGCATCTAGAAGATCAGACGAGGGTTTCTCTATTTGTCTTTATTCTTCCAGCACCGTTCTCTCCTTGCCATGAAGCTGTAAAGCCCCTCTTTCACCTGTTCCTCCCCTGCCTGTAGTGCGTTGAGGTGAACACACAGCTTTCTAACGTGAGTCGATTAAAAACCTGCATGGCAAATGAGGTTTTTTTTTTCCTTAAAATGTGACTTTTGATTGGCCTTATCTTAGTCTGTGTGATTCTGTGGTCTGCCAGCAGGATTGACAGTGCTTGATAACGTGCATTTAATGTTATGCCCGATGGTCAAGGGTCATTTTCACGTTGCCAGACTTTAATAAATAGTGCTCTGTTTCCCTGGGACCCTGATGAAAAGCAGGTGGAAAGTGGTGGAAAGTGAAGACGTCAGTTCAGGCTCTTGTTATGCAAATAGTGTACTAATAAGTGTACTATTACGCTTTTATTCATGACAGTTTCTATGCAAGCAGGGTCAAGAAATAACTTGTCAGTGAAGCACACAAATATTTGCACATTCCTGTGTTAGTGTGAAGTACGATGCAGTATTTAATTTATAATATTGTGCAATATTATTGCTGCAGCGAAGTGTTCAGTGATTTTTATTAATCCTTTTGTTCGGGGTTTTGTAATAATGTGGAAAGGGTTTTGTGTGGCTTAAACTTGGCGTGAAAACGGCCTCTGTGTCTAATGTATTTTGAACTACATTCAAAAATTGTCCTCAAGTCACTCATATTTCTCTTCAAGTTCTTAAAATTCGGCTTATTTAGCTAGAGTGGTTCCTAAAAGAAAACACAGTCTAATAACCTAAACAGGTGATTTTTAGCATATAATTTATGTATTTGTGTAGGCATACAGATTAAATACACAGTTTTTTACATTCTATCTGAAAATATTAGGAGAGAAGTTTGTGGTGTTTCTTGATCAATGACTTTTACTGAGTGATGTGAACAGAATTACTTTTTTTTTTTTTTTTTATGGGGCCAGTATGTTTTAAAATGCAAACACTTATTTGGGCTTTAACAAATAACCTGCAGTGATACGTTGAATTTCAATGGTTTGGTGCTGTGGAAACACCGTTGGGGTATTGTGCCAAATCAGATTAAATAATGAAACAGGTTAAAAAGGAAGCATTTTTGAATTCTAGCCCCTTGTTTTGAAGCAGAGCTATCTAAGAGTCTATGTAAGATCCCGCATCTTCAATATCGGGGTCAGTGGGTTTGGACAGTACATCCTGTCTTTCTTTAAAAATATAGAAAGCCTTTTTTTTTCTCTCTTTTTTCCTTTTTCTCCTGTGTGTCTCATGGAAATGAAGGTAGTTCCCTAATGTCACTGGATGACTGTCTTAGAATAATCCTGGGAACTATGTTTGAAGTGTTCATGTGCAGATGTGTCAAAGTAAATTATTGCAAAGTAATTATAGACATATGGGGTTAGTTACTTGATAGCTAAATGAAAAAAACATATTTTTCTACGCTTTTAATAATATAAATCTGTGATATTTTTGATATTGAAGGAAGAATGTACTATAGCATAAATACCTTTGGTTTTACCTCTGTACATAAGATATATACGCCCACTCATCCCACAACAAATGCATCGTTCAGAACATCCCTCAGGAATTGCAGCCTTCCTGCTGGATTAGAGAGAGAATTCCCATGTGGTTTGGTGCTGCTGGGGTCCTCCTCCTCCTGTTTTTCCTTGAATTTCTCTCCTTAGCACTGAGATGAAAATACTAGGCTTTCATTTGTTTTATTTGTAAGATACAAACCAAATAAGAAGAAGGTTTTTAACCTCTTTTAAGTTTCTCTGGGCTCTCTCCTTCTCAGCCCTGGCACAAACCCCTGTCTCTGTACCTCCCGTTATTCCGCTCCCAACTTTCATCTCTCTGGGTTTTTTCTTTCTTTTAAAGATGCGGTTTCTTATAACTAAATTGGAAGCCTGTGTGGAAAATACTTAAAGCTTAAGCCTGTGCCAAATTTTAGAGCTGGGTTTGTACGTTTCTCAATAGTCATTAATTGACTCCTTTTCCCTCACTTTCGCTGATGGTTGTGTAGTGTATGTACTATTCTGTCCTTAAAAGGAACCGTGAAATAACATCATGGAGCTATAAAAGGTTCGGGGAGTCTGCAGCAAATTTCTTCTGCTTCAGAAAAGAAAAGGCTTCCCAACCTCTCCCAAACTTGCAGTGTCAGGCGTATTCTGTCTGGCAGTTAAATGTGGCTCTTTCTGGCTCGGGTGGTGGTACAATTAATACGTTTATGTAGTTAGGGGACAATTTGGCTTTAGGGTGCTCTCAGTGAGAATACAATTTATTTTTGTTCTCCCCAATAACCCATTTAATCCAGATACTATGTAGAACTTGGTCTTGCAATTTGAACCAGCGAGATGGTGTCCCTCTTTAAAAATACTCAATCTTTTTGGTTATGCCAGTGTCCTGGGTAACCCCAGAAGTTCCTGCTGGCTTTGCTATCAGAATAAATGCTCCCAAATGGTTTGAGAAAGCTGAGACGGTGCTGGGTGCCAAGCTTTTAATGACCCACGCTCCTCCTGGGTTGTGTTCTAAAGATGAGCTCCTGCCCCTCTGCTCCCCACGGGTGGCTGCGCAGGGAAAAGCCTCACCAGTGATTTTGGCCGGGCAGGTTTGCAGCATTGGCAGCAGCGTGCGGGTGCTGGACCCCAACTCTTAACAACTCCAACACGACCAGTAGGACCCAGCTGGGTTACAAAGGAGGAAAATCAGCTCATTATCCCTGGTAGGACAAGAGGGTTGGCTTATTTTCTAACCAAGATCTTCAGTTGTTATTTTACCCTTGGCCGCTAACCTTGTGATTAATGTAGAAATAACATAGATAAGTACCCACGTTAACGTACTAATGAGTTGCCTGCCTTGAGTGATTTGTTGTGGCATCTAACTGCTTCTTCTCTTCCTTCCTTTTTGTCACCCTGCAGTGTTCTGTGCCAAGGTCTTTGTGGCTAGGCTGCTCCAACCTGGTAGAGAGCATGTGCGCACTGAGATGCCTGCAGAGCATGCCCAGTGTCAGATGTCTCCAGGTGCCTTTCTTCTTTCTTGTTGTAAATGTTATGCTGTTAAACATGTGTTTAAACTCTTCAGGACTCTTGTTTAATCAAACTGTTAAGTCTGCTAAATGTGTTTGGGTTTTTTTCTTTTTTTCTTTTCTTTTTTTTTTATTATTTTCTTTTTTTTTCCCTTTTTTTTTCTTTTTTTTTTTTTTTTTTCTTGTGCATCCCTTTTCTGAAATCTTCTACTTAACTGCATTGTAGGAGTGAATCTTAAAAGGGCTTTGTGTACAATAGGCTCTTGCAAGGGGGGTGGTGAGCTTTTGTGTTTTATTGCCTGTTTACTGAAGTTGTGATATAAGTAGCATAGTTGTGCATGTTTTGCCTGCCACGTTTTGCTTTCTCATTTATTTTTAACCAAAAAAAAAA
>VZRU01004837.1:0-15216 GCA_013398155.1 Pedionomus torquatus | reverse complement strand
GGCAGAGGGGGAGGGGGGGGGAAGGAGAGAGAGAGAAAGAGTGTAAAGGGCACCACAGTGCCAAAGTGCAACAACATAAAAAAATAAAAAGAAAAGACAGGACACTCATTCTGCACTCAGGGCTCATACCATGCAGTAAGAGGGGCGGCCGGGGCTGCTCCCCACCAGTAAACAGGGAGTTCGCTCGCTTAGTAGATTGGTTTGTTTGTTGTTTGTTTGGTTTGGTTTTTTTTTCAGCCCACAAAGTAGGGTTGCCTAGCCAATGAGCGGTGATGTTCTTCAGTGAGACTGGCCGGTTGGGGAATGTGCTGCTACAGAACGGGCCTGTTAGCAGGAGCACCCGCTCTCCGTTACTGGCTGCTCAGGAGGTTTCTCTAGTTTGATGTCAATCACTGCGGGAGACGAGTTAAGAAAAACTGCAAAACCAGTGGACTCGGTAACATCAAGATCAGGTAGAGGACGGAGCCCAATCAGACAGGTCTGTGCCCGTCTGTGCAAACGGAAGAAAGCATTATGGTATTTTAAACCTACGCAAATTTTATCCTATGCTTACGTGAAGAAAGCAAAACTTGCCCTTGCCATGGTCAGTAGTTGTGCACCTTTACATCCAGACCACGAGCAGGGTCCTCAGATTTTGCCCTTAGGTAAGCTCCACCCTTATACTGGTCGTTTCACCCAAATCTCTTCAAAACCCCAGTAAGGCCCATCCCCACGACGTGCCAAAAAATTTAGGCCTAACCTAACCAAAGGGAATTGTCAAATACTATGAGACCAGGAAAAATTACTGATGAGAAAGCAAGGATACTGTCTTCTTTACTCTTCTCTGGTGTGCTGTCCATCCCAGGTAAGGCAGCAGCCACACGACGGAAAAGCTGAAAAGGAGAAATGGGTAGAGCTGAAGGCTTGTCAGAAGAAAAAATGCATGTTAAAACCATTGCTTTACAGCAAAATCTTAGTCTGAATCGTACAAACTTGTTACACTGGTATTTAGCAAGTAAAGCAGTGATCAACAAATGCCACAAGAATCTTACCTACAAAATTTAACAGGTTTTACTAAAGTTATTCAATGCCTAAAAAAGAGTTTTATTTACCTGTTTCTACTCTAACAGAACAGGATATGAATTAGTAACACTTCTTCCAGGGACTAATACACTAAGTGTGTCATCTACCACTTCCAGCCTCAACTGCTTTTTACACCCAGCAACATTAACAGTGCAAAACTCTAGATTTTTGATAAGCAACCTCACAAAAGACCAAAGGTTTAAGAAATCTATGGATAACTGGGATTTTACACCCCATCCTTTCACTTCAGTCCTGCCACAAACCAGCCATTTGCGAGCAGAACAGCTGACTCAAGCGAGTTGCATTTACACTACTAAGGGTGTGCTAGAGCTGGGGAGGACTATCGTATCCCCACAAAACCAGAAAATGGTTTTGCATAATTTTTCAAGTCAATGCTTAAGAGCTCCTCCCGGTTACATGATGCAGCAGCTGACACACAGACACCGCCAGGCGCTCTGGTGAGAAGTGCTGCATAAAGAGCTAGAGGAATCAGCAGTTAATGAGGACTTTTCTCACAGTAGCTTGGTGGGGGCTTCTCATCCTCACCTCCAAATTGTGTTACTTGGAAAAAATCAAGCCACTGAGGAACTAGCAAGGTGCTGCAGTTCACATACATCCTTTAAGTCACAGAAGTTCTCCCTGCTAACACCCGCTAGACAAATAAAGCAACAGAATCAAAGACCGAAGTGTATTCAATCCAGAACTGCCAAAAGAAACAAACCCAAAGCTTCCTCATCCCATCGTGAGATTCTCCTCACCAGCTGGTGTGCAGCAAACTGGTAAGAGTGCTTCCCAGCTGACACGAATGGTACTTACGCTCCCTGCAGAGCCCTGGACCTTACAGCTGCCTTATTCCCCGAGTTCTGTCATGCTTCAGAACGATTAATGAACTAGCAGAGAGTGGAATCACAAGCTTATACCAAAAGGCAATGGGTACAAACTAAAGTATAAAAAATTCTGTTTAGGCAGAAGAAAAAAGTTTAAAGGTTTTTTTTTTTTACTGTGCCAGGCTGCCTGGAGAGATGGTGTCTCTATCCTTTAAGATATTCAAAACCCAAGTGGAGTTAGGTCTGGGCAGCCTGCTCTGAGCATGAGGTTTGGACTAGACCATCCTTTCCAACCTCAACTATTCTAAAATTTTTCCTCTGCAGCTTGCAAACAAGCCAGAGCTTCTACTCTAGTGCATCAGCATAAGCAATTATCCTGACTGATGTCAACATTGATTTTGGAAAACAGTGCCTGAACTGTTAACAAAAGCAAAGGGAATGTACAAAAATTGTGTTTGACTGGCTGCACAAAATAGTGCCATTCCCATCCCTCAGCACATTCTGGTTTTGGAGTCTCCTTTCATTCAAGGCAAGTTTGATTAGCTTTAACTGGGAATCATTGACTTGACAGGAAAAAGACTTCCAGTAGACAAAGCCGCAGCAGCGATCATTGGGAAAGAAGCATTTCAGGGGCTGAGAGTAAACAAGACAAGCAAATATCTGATGGAAACAAGAACCCCAAGCAGAAGCATTTGCAGGGGGAGCAGTAAAGTGCAGATTTCCTGCCTTTAGAACATAACATTGATCTACCTGTTTCACATTGTATCCAGTCTTTGCACTGGTCTCAATAAACATCACATTCAGCTCTTTGGCTCTTTGTTCGCCTTCTTCTGTAGTGATTTGCCTAGACAGAGATCCAAACAGACGCAGAAAGACAGAAAGGAAGAACAGAGAGGGAGAGTTAGATGTCTGTGACTGAGACACTTCTCAAGGGAGAGCTTCACCACCCCCTACGAGGGTGCAGAGTCTGCCAATGGAGACCTCAGGACTTTAAGACTCCCAGGTCCTCCAGCTAAGACTGAAACAACCTCAGGTAAGTTACCCAGGGAACACCTGGGCTTCTGACTGTTAATAACAGACGATCAGCTCAGCATGAAGTTTGTGCAGTACATTTGAGCTTCATTCACAGCATCCTCGAGCGAAGGAAAAATCCCCCATAAGCTGCACCTGATACAAAAAGCAGTTTTCCAAAAGTCAACAGGAGGGAGCTCCGTGAGGTTACAGAAAGGTTTCAGAAGGGCTCCAGCAGCAAGTAGAGTGCAACAACAAGCACGAGGCTGCTGCTTGTGAGCAAGCACCTACAAATGCATCTCTCATCAATACCCTGTACATACCTGTTTCCCATTATATCCTGCTTTAGCACTGGTTTCAATATACATCACATTCAGTTCTTGGGCTTTTCTCTCACCCTCCTCTATAGAAACCTGTCTACAGCAATGAGAACAAATCACAGAAAAGAAAAACCAAAAGAAAGAAAAATAGTCCAAAAATAACAAAAAGAAAACTGTAGGAAAAAAAACCCAACCCAGTCACCAACTGAAGCAACGTTAGCAGGAAAGAAAAACTTAACAGGCTGCACCAAATAGGAACAGTGCTATTTTTAGTTCAGCTTTCTGGCTTCAGAACTGAACTTGCATCATCACTTGGTTTTTACCATAGGACGAACAGCTTCCAATATGCTGGATTCTATTTTGAAAAATGTGACAAAGCTGAGACTGATACCGTGGCTTTGCCCACCCTTAAAAAAGGCCTGGTAGAGTTCAGCCCAACACAAATCTACCTTCCCTTTAAAAGAAAGGCAAGGCAGCTTCCTTTACTGATACCTGGATATACAGCAGAATTCCAAATTCTAACCTAGACCTACTGTCCTTGTAAACTGGTTACTACTGACACATTAAGCTTCTAAAATAAGAATAAGCTTCTTAAAAATAAGAACTAGTGCTACATGAACTTCAACTGTAGCTACGTTTCAAACAATTTTCCGGTATTTTTAATTCTTATGACAGCGTGGGGCCAGCTGTCCTGCACACACTCTCCTTCACGTATGTACTATCAGGAAATAATCCAAGGCTGAAATTATCCCATTGGGTTTTCCAGTTCCACACGAAATTGGATTTTGATAGAAATTAAGGTTATTCAGTTAGGGAGCTGCAGTTATTTCCAGCTCCCAGGAGGGCATATGAGTTACGCTGTCAATATCCAGAGCTGGCTCAAGTAGAGTACCTTGCATTTTGCTCCGCTGCTTTTTGTAAGCTGATTTCAGAGACCAGACCAATCTGAGGTCTTGCCACTGGAAATTCTTAATCCAAAGCAGCTATACACGTTTTTATCATATTTCTGAAGCTCTAAGCACCAAGTTTTACCGACATTTCCAAAGTGCAAGGCACAAGCCACTTAGAAGTGCCCCTATTGGAAATGGAAAAAGCCAAATAGCTATAAAGACTAAGGTGGTCTGTGTGACACAGAACGTGTTCCTGTAGGAACCATCAGTACAAAGCCCACCCAGTGCCTTACTTTATCTTTTTTTCCTGCTGACTCAAACCACCTGCCGCTGTTAGAAATTATCTATGCTTTTCCTGCTAGGCACAACAAACGAGAAACTAACAGCATGACTTGTACAGGAACAAAGGGCAAAAAGCATCTCCTGAGACCAGTTTGTGCAGCCAGGAGTGCTGGCTATTGTCTCATATGAGTATTTGGAAAACGCCAGAACTACAAGGGGAAAAACCAGACCACATACATTCTGAAGCAATGTGTACACTGCAGGAGTAAAGCAAGGTTTAGAATTTAAAATGGGATAACATCCAACAGTTAAACAGATCCTTATTAGGTCCATCATTGCAAGGAAAAGAGTAAACAAACAGGCAGTTCAGATAACAGTGCAAGATTTTTCTGAGAAAACATTTATGTTCCACCTAGAAGGCTTTTCAAGCTCTTATTTTCTGATAAGGGCTTGATTTTATAACTTTTATAACCTCATTCTGCTGTGAGATCCAGGTGTTTCCCATTTCTGCCTTCCTGAGAAGCTTTCTTTTGCATCAGATAAAAATTTCCCATCATTTCAATACCTTGTATGGCCTCTGATATATGAACCACACATTTTAGAGGACCTGGTACATGTGAAGATGTTTTAGTTTAAAGTATTGGGATGGCTTACTCCATCATCCCTTTGCCAACCACTACTGACACTATTATAATCAACATCTTTCCTTATCCAGACTGTTTCTGACATACTCATAAAGAATGAAAATCTCTGAAAATATGAACCAAAACTTTTGCTAAATCAACAATCAAGAAAAAAAATTTGAAATAGAAACACAAAAGTACAAGCCCACGTTCTTCTAAGAAGCTCTTACACTGGTTATGTTGAAATGGCATTGTAGAATTTTTAAAGGCAAAATGCTCTATGACACACCCCAAAACATAAAATCTGTGCGATTTTAGAGTCTGATAAACTTCTTACACGTCTTGGGGAAGTCTGCTTTTACTGATTTAGTTTCCTCTCACATATCCACAACATCAGTTCATGTTACGTATGACATGAATTTAGGCTCAGAGAGAAAACTTTTAGATTGATACTATAAAAGCTCATGCTACATCCTGGCACAAGAAGAAACTTGCTAGGTATTGATGCTCCGTTTATAAAAAAAAAAATCAACAAATTATGTTGAAGACAAGCTAGTTGGCCAATTGCTTGCTTTTCAGTGGCCAGGAAAGCCAGGCTGCCATTACCTCTTGTCTGCCAGGTCGGTTTTGTTCCCCACCAACATGATGATGACGTCGCTTCCTCTCTCTGTCCGAACATCATCAATCCACTTGGAGGTTTGCTGGAAAGAATTCAAGTCTGCAGGGAAGAATCAAACGGGATAAAACTTCTTTTCAGAGAGGGAGAACGCTATGCCAGTACTCAGGTGCTTCTCCAAATCTCCCCACACCACATATAAATGACCCATAAATTGTTTTCTGCTCAGACAGTAAAATATGGCGGGGCAAAAAAAGCCAAACATTTCTAACGTTAATCATCTTTCTTGCAGAACTTCTGGTTTTAATTTATCAGTTCTGTTTACGCGTAGTATTTGAAATAATGAGACACCAAAGCATCACTCACTTGTAATGTCATAGACTACCACAGCAATGGTGGAGTCGCGGATGTAGCTGGGAATGAGACTGCGGAACCGCTCCTGGCCTGCTGTGTCCCAAAGCTGCAGCCGAACCTGCTGGTACCAGGCCAGGGAGAGCAGAGAGAAAAGAGAGAGAGAGAGAGAGCAAGAGAGAAAAGAAAGGAGGAAACTGTCCTTTAGAGAAAAGGCCATTTCTAGAATTAACTCTATGCAGCTCAGTCTGAGAAGCTGAGGTTGACCTTATAACCTTGCCCTAAATTTCCAAACACCACCAAAGTTGGCTTTTCTGACTCTGTAGATAATGTGCTGGCCTAGAGATTCTGGTATTTCCAGAGAGCTCTAGGTTACGGCTACTACTCAAATGCTGATAGCAGGAGCTAACAATACAGAGCTGGCCCTCCTGGTCTACCCAGCACCCTGTGTGGGGTCTCCACAGGACTCCTAGTCTACAGCATCCCACATCAAAGCCTTTTGGGCAATTCCCACGTGACAGACATGCAATTCCCTCAGCCCAGACATCACATAGCAAACCAGCATCCATTCTCCAGCATCAAGCATCCAGAAGATGGCACTGGGGGTTTTCATGCAAGATGAAGGCAATCAATAACCAAAGTTCCAGCAGAAACAAAAGCAAAAGCTATATACTGTAGACTTCACGTGACACAAAGGGCATTGTGTTCTCCCTTTCAGATAACCACAGGAGTCAGAAACATCACAAATGGTATTAAGAGGTACAGTCTGACATCCAGTACTATACTCAAATACAAACCGACTTGTGACATATGTTAGCTCTAAGATGTGGCACCTGCCTGTTTGAAACAGCAATGGTCAAAATATGCCAAATTACCACAATGAATGCTAAACAATTTTTTCCACAACTGGAAGGGATTTTATTTCCTTCCAAGTCATTACCCTCCCCGGCTACCTCTACAGCTACCACTCCACTGCCAGAAAACACGACTGCTACTGGCATTCTCAACAGGCACAAGTTCCATAGGAGGGCAGATTCTGGTTTTCAGCTTTATTACACAAATTAGTTAGATGTGCTCACAAAGCCACTTGTTCAGCAACGAAGGAAAGCAGCTGTTTATGCACAGAACAGCAGTTAATAAGGCAGCTTGCAGCAGACTGGCTGCAAGGGAGAACGCAGTTTCAGAAAGACCAATAATTGGCCTGTTCAGAAGATAAGTAGAAACCAGACATGCCACACATTTGCAAAGTGTCTTGCTGCAAGCAGATTCAAAACACCAGGGTATCTACATCAGGGTATATAGATCCGATGCCTTAAGGGGCTTAAGGAAGATTATGGCTTACAGTTAAAGCAATTAGCTCATGCTTCATTTTGAAGGCAGCCTTGATTACAGCAGCAAAAGTCAGGACTCTTCACTAGCTGAGGAAACCCAGGGTGAAAAACTCCAAACACCTGGATGATATCATACCCATGCTGACAGATCAGATCCATAATGACAGCTTTGTGCTCCAGCTTCTAACCATCACAGCAAGCTGCCACACAGTCCCCAAGATGTTGCTGCTACATCAGACTATTCACCCACAAAATTTACCGAGGTGGTAATTTAAATGCTTCAACCTTCAGACTCAAAAAGGCAACTAGAGGAAGTACCACAGAACTAGGGAAAAACTAGCCCTGGCAATCCTGTAGTGAATGGTAATGCTATTTGTTGGAAGGCTTTCAGCTGGTGTGCAGGTAGCCCTGAAGTGACCACAGTCTTTTGTGGCTTCTCATTTCTACAAGCCAAAGTTTGTGGAGGGAAAGAAAAACATATAAATAACCCACTTGCATGCCAATGACTCTACCAGTCTGGAAAATTAAAGGTCCTCAACCAGGAGTCAGCCCTCTTTTATAAAGAAGAGAACTTGTTTAGAAAGGGGCCAGAGTTGCAATATGGACTTTCACTGTGGATCTCTCCACAGGTCACTTGCATGCTCTTTGTCAGGAATAGTAGTGATAGGACAAGGGATAATGGTTTTAAACTAGAAGGAGGGAGATTTAGATTGGATATTAGAAAGAAATTCTTTGCTGTGAGGGTGGGGAGGCACTGGAAGAGGTTGCCCAGAGAAGCTGTGGCTGCCCCATCCCTGGAGGGGTTCAAGGCCAGGCTGGATGGGGCTTGGAGCAACCTGGTGTGGTGGGAGGTGTCCCTGCCCAGGGCAGGGGGGTTGGAACTCAATGATCTTTGAGGTCCCTTCCAACTGTAAATATTCTATGGTTCTATGACCTCAAGATGCTCAGCAGATTGACAATAACTAAGCAATTTCTCTTTTTCTTTTTAATCAGCTATGGCACTTTCCCTATTTTACACTATGTTACACTACCACTACAGTCATTAACTAACAGGAGACTATTTGCAATTCCCAAATGAAGTTACTGCTAAAGACAATGCAAATATATATCTCTTCAGAGTGGAAAAGAAAAATGGTTTCCTAATCGTGCTAGCGTTCACCATCATCATGCCCTCAGAAGTACCTGGGCGTGTTCCTTCGATTACACAAGAAAACAAAAAGCCTCTCAGTCACTAAGATCAGAACAACCAACAGTAACAAGAAAAAAATGAAATTACCTGAAAAGATGAGACCATTACCAAAGTATGATGAGATCAGCTCTCACTTAATTATTTTTGACATGTCTGGAAGCTATTAAGAACAGCCTGGACTGGTAAGATTTTTCCACCTGCCTGGATAAACAGCATCCTGTACCTGTCGCAACTGTGGGGACAAAAGATGCCAACCTATGCAGCCTGCCATGCTGCCCCACCCAGATGAGTTCCCCGCCATCCTCACGTCATCACATGCACATCTCAGCACTCCTCAAACCCAAACGTACCACTCCACTTCTACATCATTTTGCACCAAAACAGAAACACTCCCAGAGTACTGGCAGCAAAACAGCGTGTTATTTGCCTTCAACAAGCAAGTTAAATCGTAACAGAAGGTTATTATTTGTTAAGCGCTTCTGTTAAGCAAAACAAACCCCTCGTCTGTAAGGCCTCACTATAATCTGGAGTTAGTAACAGAACAAAGGTGGACCAGAGGTTTTTTACCTGCGCTACATTCTTAGACTTTGTTCACGTGGCGTTGGCTCACTGGTATAAATCCTGTCTAGAATGTTTATGCTGATCCTGTAGCTTAACTGAAAAAGCCAGATCAGGTGGAATCAATAGCAAAGGCTTATAATGAAATAATTGTATTCCTATCTTCATATCTTATATGAAAACATTAACACAAAAATTTATGGAAAGTTTCCCTTTAAGCTTATTTATTTTTAGAAATTACAGTAGTTACATCTCTTCTCTTTCAAAAGCTCTCTGGTTTACTCATATGAATGATCATCTCTCCTCTTCAATGAAATAGGAGTTTTGAATCCTCAATAAGTCACTTTTATTTAGATGGGTGTTGTACTGTTTTAGCTGCTCTGACAGTATTCCATCACTTTGATACCTGAAGTCGTTACTTGTACTACCTCTCTAGTTACCCAGACAGGGAAACAGACATAAATCATTGTGACGTTTAACAAAACCGAAATATCTCCAAAACCAGAAAAAGCATAAAGCTTTCCAAGGGCTACCAATCACCTTTCGTTCCAATCAGCACAGACACACGGGCAATCACAATCCCTGTTCAATCACTTGCCAATCCTCTGTGTATCGCTTCCATCATTTCAGCTTTGAGCAGACCAGGGTTAAACAATTGCTCAGTTTCTATATTATGGGATGGAGATACCATTGGTTGGCTGGGGGGGTGGAGGGGGAAGCGAAGATGCTCAGCTACCTCCCCTCAGCCTATAAAACACCTGCAGTCCTGGGACCAGATAACACCAACACTTCTAATGCATAAAAGGTACAAGTTAAAAGCAAGGTCCCTGCAGACATTCCGGCTCAATACCTACTTGTAATGTCAAAGACAATGACAGCCACAGCAGAGTCACGGATGTAGCTGGGAATGAGGCTGCGGAACCTCTCCTGGCCGGCTGTATCCCACAGCTGCAGCCTGATCTGGGAAATGGAAAAGCGTAGGGGAAGGGGGAAAAGGGAAGAGCAGGAAAATGGAAAACAAAACCAAAACTCAAGTGAAATAAAAAGAAAAAAAAAATTGCAAGGCAAAAATAATGCAACAAAAGGAAAGTTAAAACGGAACAGAAATGTGAAAAGAGCTAATGGCACTTCTAACTGCATTCTGGCAGTAACGTCAGCCGAGCATGTCTGAGAAACCTCCCTCCCTCCACAGACCCATTAATAACTCACACATACGAACATATTCTTCCAGTTAATCATAAAACCAAGCTATCCCTAAAAAAATACCTTCTCACACCATCTGCTAACGAGGAAAATAAGCATACATACCTCAGTGCATCCTGCCGTGTCCGGACTCTAGCTAGAAGAGCCACACAAGCAACCTGCAGCCTAGAGCTAACTAGATGCAGTCATTCCTAACCATAAGGGCCACATCACCCCACTACAGATGAATCTACTGGAAAGCCTGATGTCAAATAATGAAACACAGTAGTGGGGTACAAGCCAGGACAGCAAACACCCTCCAGACCGGCTTATCTTGTGCTTAAATCCAAGTCTGGGAAGATATCAAGACTCAGAGAAGGAACCACTGCTCAGTCTTTCAAGAATGAGGTTGTAGCTGTAACATGGAACTGGCAGCCTGAGAGTTGGGAGTGAGGATGTCACTTCTCGTGGCCCCAGTTCACTTAGTGCCACAGCTCCCAATGCGCTGGCTACTGGAGATGGCTTTGAAGAAACCAACTCCTCATATATTTGTCCCTTCTGCTGCTAGTAGCTGCTACTAGGCAATATTTAGAGCTGAGTGATCTAGGTCTAATTTCAAGGTACGTTATTTGGCGTAAAGATATATCAAATATGCTAAAGCATATGCTGCAGTTAGAGCCTTAACGTTCTTCATTTCATTAACCATATCTGAGAAATTATTTTGATGACTGAACTTTCCTAGATAGTGTGTTTGTACTTCTCCCTCCTCTTGTCTACAATCAACACCTCTCCGTTATTTAAACAGGCTTTATGGGTTCTGTGGAACACTTACAGAAGTGGGAGAGCTAAGGGTATACCCACCAGTGGAAATAAAATGGTGCTTTCTGGGTAGGTGGCCAGCAAGTAAATGACATTCTGACCTACACAACCACAAGAAATCCAAAAACAGCACACAGGCATTCCAACTGGCCTTCGCAGGTGTCAAACAGCATTCCCGAGATCTTTTTCTTCTTCTGCCACTGCCAGCACCATTGAATGTTACACAAGTAGCTTCTCCCAAACAAAGGTTAAGCATGGTCTTTTCTAACAGTGAATCACTGGCAAGAAGGCAGAGGAGCACCTGGGGAACTCACCACACGCACTGGGCTGAGACTTCTTCAGAAGCAACAGACCCAAAGCAAAACAAAGGACTTCCATTGCACCACCACACCCCACTTCTCCCTACAACAGTTTCTCAGCCGACAGCAGAACTAACAAAAAGGCAAGTACTAGCAAAATGTGAACTAATGAAAGAACAAATACCGAAAGACAGGAGAAGAATGTGAGGGATCTCTTTATGCAAAAAATAATCTCATGCAAGCTACATCCCAAACTAATAACAGTAAGAGAGAACTGTGTTACAAAAGGAGACTTGCTACAGGGAGGAACTATGCTCCCACTGGTAATTCCTAATGAACTCAAGACTTAGAGCTGCCTGGGGTCTGCTCAGACCCATTTACACCGACAATCCCAGAGGCAAAGCTGCAAATTCTGGGAGTTAACTCCATCTCAAGTGGATAGCACATAGCAGACAGCCCATGGCCTGGGATATGGACATTAGCTTGCCCCAATTTTGCATGAAAGATTTTGACTTCATTCTAGAGGTATCAGATACTAACAAGCATCAGAAACAGGAGAGTGGGTCAGTGATTTGATTCAACAAAGGCTGTCCCTCTGAAGGCTGCCGTGGGATTTCAGCAGCCGTTGGAAGAACGGCCAGGCGGAACAGCACGCACAGCAACTGCCGCTCCCCTGCCTGCAGTCGCCATGCTATCACACAGATGCATCACTTACCGTGCGATCTTCAAGATACATTGTTTTTGACAGGAAATCAATTCCAATGGTCGCCTGAAAAGAAGAAAAAGCCTTAGTAACTGCAATTCGCCTCCCAGCATCTGCAATTCAGATCTTTCTATACAAGCTCTCAGAAACGTTCACAAACTTAAATTAAGGTGTTGAAGTCATTTGCCTTCAATATAGTTGATAAAAACAAAGCTATCTGGATATCTGTACCATCTTTATTTCACATCATTCTTCTAACACTTCCCAACTTGCACGAAAACCTCTGAGTCTGGATTTTAGCCTCAGACATTGACGGATCTTAAAAAAGATCATATCTGAACTGACATCTCTTTCTGCTCTACCGCAATTCAGTCTGGGAAGAATTATCTTCTTAGAAATAATCAAAAGGCAGAGCAAATTAGATACATATAAATTGCGGGCAACTGTACTGAAAGCTAAAAAGCAACGTTCATTTGGGGCTTTCTATTTCGGAACGTGCTTCCTTTCCAGTGAAATTCAGAACCTTCATTTCCCAGGCAATTCTTTCTGTACATCTCCCTCCGTTCACGTTCTCATCGCTGTACAGCAATTCCAGCACAAAGACACTTAAAGTAATTTACTAAGTTAGATGCGCTCCCAGGCACTTAAATCAAGCAGATGCCCTAGGCCATCATAACCTCAGGAAACAGGAGCCAGGCTACTGATGTAAAAGATTTGAGTATTTTAGACAGAATTCTGTCTTAAACACAAGCATCATAACATGTTCGGGAAGGTCTCCAGCAGAACACGAGCCACTTAACATCAGAAGAGACCACACCAGTCAATTTCTGTAGTTAGTACTGGTTTCCAGTCTTATTTTCTGCAGGCAGGACACAGTATATAACTACAAATAAAATCTTACAAAAAATCAGGAAAAGAAACACACAATGAACAAGAGGATCCAGTTCCAGTGAATGTCTTGTCCTCAAGAAAACAATCTTTTCTTCCTTTTCCAGCTTAAAATTACCCCAATCTACACCAGTAGCTCTTTCTGGCCCAAATTAAAAGATAACACCCTAGTTTCATCTTCCTTAAAGGTATTTGGCATTCCTTTGAAATACTGCTAAGTTCTTTTAACGCAATGATCTCTTCTTGAAATCTTCAGGCCTCTTGCACATCTTCAGCTTTTCATCTATATTCTCTTCATCCCTACCCTACTCCTTCCCTGCCAAGGTTTCCCTGCTTTTTTCCATCTACAGTCTTCTAGTTAAAGGTAAAGAAAAGTAATAATAATGATAAAAAAAGAGATGGGGAGAATATACCATGGTGATTTCTTGCAGATCTATCCATGTACTCTGGACTTGGGTGCTAGAGACCAGAAACCATCTTAAATATGTTCATATTTTATTCTTTCTCTCTGTTTCCTGAGACTTCCATATCCATCATCACACACCCTGACCATTCCCTTCTCTGTTAGTCAACGCCATAAATCAATGTTTCTCCCCGTCTTCCTCAAGGCTTCTCACATAGCCAGACAGGATCTAAAGCTTGCTTCTTTTTAGTACCTTGTAATCCCCAACATCATGCTAGATGCTTGGATTTAATCAAGTCTCATCTCAACTTCAAGGCACGTTACAACCTTATATATGTCATTGAACTAACATGAGAAAACATGCTTGCGCCTAACAGTTCTCACAGGCATAGACTTTAGTAGCAGGGAATAGATTTACTTTGAGATATATATATATATGTACATACATTTAAAAAAAAAAACAAAACACCAAAACCTAACAAAACTATGACATACCTGGTAAGTATTGTCAAAACTGTCATACATAAACCTGGTGATCAGAGAGGTCTTTCCAACTACAAAAGAACAGAAAAAAAAAAAAAATCCACTTTCAAGCAGCAGTGGAAAAAAATAACCACTGCTTTAGGAGTCACATGCTGCCAGCACTGATCATACAAACGAACTTGCCAACCTAAAGATATTTCCCAGTGACACCCTCCTGCAAAATAACCAGCTAAGAAATGAATTCACAAAATTATGAAGTATGTTAAGCCAAATCAATCTACATAGGTCAAAAATTAATGACAATGAAAATTTGGTCCTCATACTAGGTACGTTGTGATGCATATGACAAAGAATTATTTGTTTAAGTAAGCAATAAATCTTATTTGTTATTCATGTTCTGCTCCTTATGTAGCATTATGTTACTTATGTAATCACCCAGTCTTGAAATTCTAGGTACAAACATCAAAACAAAACATGGTGATGGCCTGGACACTGTTCTGCTGTCTCAGACTGGATAGAAAAGCTACATTTAAAACTTATAACCTTTCTTCATAACAAAATTCTTGATACAGAGTAAACTTTGGTGGCTTACATAACAACTTTATATGTATGTCTCTAAATATTATCAAAGACAAAGTGCAGAATGGCCGAGAAATGGGATCCAAAGATAAGATCTGTGATTCTCTCTCAGGAAACTGGAAGAAGCCAAGAAAAATCCAAAGGACACAGCAGAGAAGGGAAAAAAGAGGGAAAAGGAATAAACTGCCTAGAAAGATTATGAAATTGGGAACATTGTAGAGGATTAAAAACAGATTAGACAAATGTCTACCAGCATCAGTCAATCCTTGCCTTACCAAGGCAGGATATCAGACAACTTCTGGAAATTCCTCCAAGACCTACAGCTCTGTGACTGACGAGGAGATAAGCAGCAAAAGATGTAAAGAAAATAATACAACAAATACCACGATTTCAAGAAAGAGCTGCAACCCATCCATTTATTAGGAGGAAAGGGTGCAAAAGAGAGGTAGCTTCCAGGTAAAGCAAACGAAAAAATGAAAATGTAAGGGAGGCAACGGCCACGCTGTACAAACAGCACCGCTTTGCCATTCATTTTCTCTCCCTCGGTGCGGACACGGCCAGAGACACAACACACGGGGCGGAGCAGCATCCTGAGAGCCACCGCATTTCTCCCAACCGCCAGCAAGGCCCAGCCACCCGCCCGGCCCCACGGCTACGAGCCAGCACCGGGAGGAGGAAGGTGGAAACGCGGACCCGGGCTCTCGCCAGGCCGGCGGGAGGGTCAAGGCCGGACAGCGGCGGGGCCGCCCCTCCCTCGGGCGGGAGCCCCCGAAGGCTTGTTATCGCCTCCCCCCCTCACC
>VZRU01004834.1:48659-105259 GCA_013398155.1 Pedionomus torquatus | reverse complement strand
AGCAGGTTGCTCCAAGCCCCATCCTGCCTGGGCTGGTAGGTACTGGGAGAACACTACTAGGAATAAACTCTTGCATCTCTGGGACCAAAAGCGAGACCTGACACCACAGCCTGGTCTTCAGGACCCCTGTTTCTGCCCCACCAGCTCCAGGTTTTGGGGCAGGAGCAGATTTGTGGAGCCGGGAATGTTTCTGCTCATGCTGCTTGGCTTTTCCTCTCTTGTCAAGGCTTCACTGGTCTTTTCTCAGCGCTGACAGTGCCACAAAACACTAGACTTAGCACACTGAGTACTTCAGGCACCCAGCTCCTTGGGAAATGCTGGTTAGAAGTGCTTTGCAGGAGTTTGTCATGGTTAGAAGAGATCTGGCAATGTGCAGCTCGAAAGGCTGTGCTCCTGGGCAGCCCAGCCTTGTGCTGGAGCTCAGCAAGCCTCAGGACTCTCCTTGGCCAATGTCAATAGAAATGAAACTGCTTAAATACACAGCTAAAATATGTTGTTATGTTAGCGTGTGGACCTCCGTGCAAGATTGCTCTTTAACTGTAGCCATTAAAGGACCCCCATGGAAGAGGTATAGGAGGCTGGTAAAAAAAATATCCCAGTTTTAACTGCCTGTTTGCTGCCAAGTGGACTTTGGGCTGAGGTGAAAAGGTACCTGCTTTGCGGGTATTTCTATCCAAAACCTTGTTAGATGGTAAGAAAAATTGGGTCAGAAAGCTGCTGGGTGCTTCCTTTCAGGTGATGGAATCCAGCTGCCCCTTCTGCTGGCTTTTCTCCTCCGTGCTGTCCCGCAGGGTACCTGAGCCGTGGTAGCAGAGAAGGTCATTACCAACGGCCAGCACATCGTTGTGGTTCAGCTCTTCCTGGGCTTTTCCAGATGATCCAGGAACTTGAGCAGTTCATAAAAGGAGCGAGTAGCCAAATGGACCAATAAAAGGAGTTTGTGGAAAAGCCCAATATATTTTATGAAGAAAGAAATGGATCCTCTAACGTGAGGGTTGTGTCTTGTAAAATTTTGCAGGGCTGCTAGCACTGTTAAATGCTGGGTTTCTGCTCCAGCCACTCGCTTCAAGTACATGCAGTTGACTGTCTAAGCTTTCTTTTTGGCCTGAGCATTTCCAAGTTTGGGGTGAAATTCTAGCCCTGGGGAAGTCACTGGGAGGCGTGCCATGAATTTCCCAAGGACTTGGAAAGTGATCTCTCTAGTGCAAGGCCTGTGATGACAGCCTTTGAATAAAAGCCGTCTGGCCTTTGTGGGGTGTTTTAGGCAAGGTAAAATTCAGCTTTACATCTTCTTAATGCTCTTCGATGGCAACAACTGCAGCTAGAAGGCCAAAATTTGTCTTGACTGTTGTTCTCCCTGGGAAATGCCGTTGTGCGATCCAGGAAAAGTGAAGCCCTTCGGATTTGAGGGATGGATGAGTTTGCAGCAGCCGGACAGTGTGTGCACATACAGTGTTTCTAACCGTGGCAACCTAACGAGTGAAATTTCAGCCCGGTACAGAGGGCAAGCGCAAAGCTGATCAATGATTTAATTCCACCCCTGCTTTCCTCCTTCCAAGCTATTCAAAGGGCTTGAAGTGGGCAGTGAGCTCAGGTGCCAGCTTGGGTGGATTTCATACACCATCCTTAGCTGCGGAGATCCCATCTCCCCGTGCTGCCCTGAAGCTGGTAAGATGGGGACCAAACAAGGCACAGCATCCTTGGAGGCTGAACCCCTTCATACCATTGCAGGGATAGGAGGGAGCTGCAGGAAAGCAGAAAACAGGGATCTTGCTACCAATTCAGCATTCTGTAGGTCTGTGCACAGGAGTGTCTGCAGCTTTGACCTTGATGCTACCCAACCTGTGAGATTTTTAGCTAAATCTTTTTGGTATTCGCCTTGCACAGTTTGACTTTATTCCGGTGGACTGCAGAGATGCGGTGGTGTTCAAGCCAGGCTTGTGTTTCTTAGCTGATAAAAATTTGATACCATTCTTCTCGCTTGGCCCCAAAGGGCAAAGCTGCAGAGCTCAGCTAATCTTATGAGATCCGCATCTTTTTGATCTGACAGCTCCTGAGAACGGTTTCTGCTGCACCCAGACTTTAACATGGGGCAAATTCCCCTATATCCAACTCGCAAGAAAAAATTGGTTTCAAATCCAATCTCTCAGCTCCTAATTGCTGAACAGTGACAAATATTGGGCTGTGTCTTCCCTGAGAAATGACAATGTGTATACCAGTGTGTGGCCTTTCTCTGAGCCAGGGGTGGGGGTGACACTGACTGCAAGTAACTCTAAGAGAAGGGTCCAGATTTTAAAGAAATGGCATCACTTTTCCCTGTTGCTGGAAGGCTTTATGGCCGAGGGGGGCTACCTTTGAAGGTGGCTTGGCCATTCCCAGCTCTGGGGCGCTGGCTGTGCTGAGCTTTCCTCCTCGCTGGGGATGCTCAGCTGCCCTTTGGCTTCATGGGAATGCAACGGTGTCTTCTTTCGTGGACAATGATGTTAAAAAAAATAGGCTACAGGATTGTGCCGACTGCCACGCTTCTGGCTACTGGGCCCCTTCCTGCGAGCTTTCTCCAAGGCAAAGGTTGGGTTTTACTGCTGGAGTTTGGCTGCTGCTCTCGCTTCCCCCATGGCCACCTTTTGAGGGGATCGATGGTTGGTTTTGGCAGGAGCTATTTTATTTCTTGCTTACAAATGTAGTGATCTCAGCTGACTGTGGGTCCGCGTGAGGCTTGGTATTAGAGCTGCTTTGATGTCGGCACTGATACATCTTAAGGCAGCTCAAGATGATTTTATACAGTAGCCCTGAGGTGCTTGCACAGAAAAAGGTGCTTTAGAAATGTAAATTTTGTTTGAGGACAGATTTTTCTCTGCTGCTCTCTTTCAATGCAGGATGAGGTAGTAAAAATGTAGCATTTAATTAAAGTTTGTAAAGGTTTGGGAATGAATTGCTATAAACATAAAAGACATAATCAAATGCCTACCTAATCCCCACCTTAAGGGCACATTAAAGCAGAAAGAATATAATGTGTTGGAGACTAGGATTGAAAAGCGACAAGGATTTGGGAGCACATCTTTTATAGCTGGAGCTTCTAAATTGTTTTACTTCAGGCTTAGGGATTTAAATATCTACATATTATAGATAAACATGAAGCAGCCCAATTCTCAGTTGGCACAGCCAGCATCATTTACTGACTGATTTATCTGCAAATCCACTCAGCACAGCTTTGCGATGTGCGTTACAGTGCGGTGTCTTGTCCTGATGCTGGGTGAGATGGGAATCAGCCCTTGGTTCACCACCGAGTCGAGGACTGCTCCTTCTCGGAAACCGAGAGCTAAAGAAAAGAGCCTGATAGGTTTCCATTGTTGGAACAGAACAGGGTGAAGAAGGGAATGTGGTGTTACACAGTGTCAGCCAGAGAGCTGCCTTCTGACATCTCTAAGTTCATTTTTTAAAAAAAAAATACATAAATGAAATTGAAACAATCTTTTATCCTGAAACTCTCAGGCAGTGTGAACCAAATGCTGTTATCTCTCTGGGTCTCTGGAGAAATAAAATCATTGGATGTTGGAGCTGCCTGGCTCCATCACCATCTCCCCCACCTCCGAAGAGCTGTTTTTCCGTGTAGAACTGCTGGGCCCTCCTGCCCTCCCCCAGCAGCACACTATCAGCAGGACCATGCTGTAGTTTTGGTTTGCAATTAGTAATACATGGCTTTGTTCTGTTTTGGGTAGAAACCAGGCTGTGTTCTGTGGTCCAGCTGTGACTCACGTCGTTTAAGGCAGTGTGATTCTTATGGGAATTGGGAGGTTGTTCTGGTGGAGAAAGAGCAGCAAAGTGTCACCAAAAACCTCAGGCAGACCCCTGTCTCATGGGTTGGTAACAGCAATGGTTTGATTTCTATGGGACCAAGGCTTGGAGAGGTGGGATGGGGAAGGGTTGCCAGGAGAGGGCTCTCATGGATACTGGTGGTGATGCTGATGCGGTGGTGGTGGTGGTGATGGTAGTGACAATGTTTAGGGGAGCGGAGGTGTTGACAGGGAATTGCCCTTGCTGGTAGCACCAGGGAAAGGACAGCATGAACCAGCAAAAGATTAATTCACCCTCTAAATGGTGAGGGGAGGAAGAGAGCCTGGGCAAAAGGGAAGGGGAATAAGTACCTGCTGACAGAGCTGAGAAGTGCCCAGTTAAGGGTAAAGTTAGTCCCGTGTCTTACACTGTAGGGCCCCATGGAAACGGGGAGGGCTTTCTTCTGTTGAATTGGGCTCTGCGCCAGGTGAAAGAAAACATTTTCCCAACACCAAATGGAAAAATGCAAGGCAGACGTCTTAAATGAACTGTTAAAGGAATAGAGCTGTGAAAAGAATACGTTTGCTGTACACCGGGGTTATGCATTTAACAGATTTTTGACTGTATGCGACCTTTGCAGTTTGTAGACAGAGAAATCTGCTGCAGAAACTCTAGTTGTAGTAAAAGCTGAAGCTAAATGTCAGGGTATCGTCGCTGTTCCTGGGCTGGGCTTTACTCTGGAGGGATGGACGGTATCTTTCTGTCCTCCCCCAAAATCTTGCCACCTTTTTCCTTTCCCCTCTAGCCTTCCGTGTGCTCTTTCTGCACATCATTGGCAGCTCCACTCGTGCTTTAAAATAACCCAGGCTAAAAAAGTGTGATTTGTGTTTCAGCGATTTTTTGATTACACCCACGTCCTATATTTATTGCCGTTTAAATCGTCTGTTAGCTTGAGATGTGTTTCTTTTGAGGAAGGAAAAAAAAAAACCCAAACACAACCGAGAACTTGACTCTGTTGCTAACTGTTGCTAAGGGAAAGAAGAGATATTTATTCATCAGGGCACTTCTTCAGCACTGCGAGGCTGGTAGCCATGGTGGAGGAGTGTCAGGAAAAGAAACAGTTATGTGTTTAAGCCCTTTCTGCTATTGTTGGACTCTTGCCATATCTACTGATGGTCAGCAGATGCCTTTTTTTCCCTTCCCAGCGTTGTGCATCTTGGATTGGAGGTGCAGCTCGGGTTATGGTGCAGGACCACTTGGTCCCCAGAGCCTGGTGTGAAACCAGGGGGGTCCCTGGATGGATCCCAGGGGCTTTGGCAGGTCCTACGGGCATTCTGAGGCTCCCGTGTTTTGTACCTATTTCCCATCAGCCTCTCCAAAGAGGCTTTCTAGACCTTGGCTCCAGTATGTCCTTCTTAAAAATCCCCATCAAACCAAAGACACCAAGGGCCAAAAACGATGCACATGGCTGCGTTCCCTCCCTGAGCTACTGCTGCCAGGGGGCGTGCGGCAGTGCCGTTAGCTGGCTGTCGCCGAGGTAAGAGGTTTTCCTTTCAGCTGTCATAGCAACAAGAAAATATTGTTTTGATGGAGATCAAATTAAAAATTAAATTTGTCTCTTTCCTAGTAAGCGAATTGCTCACTCGTGAAAAATACAAATCACTTTGATGGGGGTAGATATCTTCCTAAGCACCTCTGTGGGATTCTGAAGTAGGTTTCGCCAGTGCTTCATGCCACGTTCTGCCCCTGCTGGGTTTACGTAGAGGGTCCTGTGAATTTGAGCTTTATTTAATGTTAGGCTTAAGTTAAAAATCTTCCTTGGCAAAATTTCCTTTGTGCTCGTAACCTACTAAAGCTTGGGGGAAAAAAAACAGGTCTGACAAGTGTCTGGAAGCAAAAGGGATGACTCCTCAAATGTAGCAGTTTTATTCTTTCTACTAAAAAAACAGACAGGCAAACAGTAATTTGGTGTTTTACGAGATGCTCAGGTTCTTGGAACACAAAGCTGAGAGCGGAAAGGAGGAGGAGGAGGCGGCGAGTCAGGTAAATAAGAGGGTTTGCAGCAGTGCCGGGAGGAGGAGAGCAGCGTGAACCTCTCTTCAATGCTGTCCCAAAGTACTTCCAGCTTTGGAACTTTCTAAGGCAAGCATGATTTCTAGGTACTCGGTGGCCTCGGTTGCCTTTCTGTCCTGTGACTTGTCTGTTCTCCCTTTGAGCCCACATGAACTTTTGGCATCGCTTGCCATGGCTTGGTGCCCCTGGGTAGGGGACCACCCCATTTGGGTTGCTTTGAACACAATTAGCTTCCTTCAGCGAGCTCACACCATCCTCAGCCTGCAGGTGGAGAAACCCTGGAGAGGGAGAGACCTTCCCAGGCTGCTCACAGGTCTGTGCCAGCCCTGAGGCCACACTGATGGCCACCTTTCTTCTCAAAGCAGCATAGAAACTCAAGCAAGCCATACCTGTGTCCTTTCAGCTTATAGTATAGTAGCAGATTTACGACAGCCAAACTGGTCATTTCTTGAGTTTATCTGTAGTTATGATTCCTAATTGATAAGGAAAGAATATTTTGGTTGAAGGTAAAGTGCAAAAAGGAAAAGCTTTTTCTTGGAAAGCATTTAGAATTGCGGGTTTCTTCAGCAGAAGTGAGCAACCTTCTGTCCAACGCTGTGCAAGTAATTGGTTTTGTGTTTTTTTTTCAAGAGACATCCTGTCAGCAGGGACAGTTTGTGGATGTAACCAGGCTTTCTGACTGCATGAACAGCTCTGGCCTGACATCTGGTACTGGAGCATGACTTAACGAGGGCTGCATATGTTTGTGGTGCTTTGACTGGAAGTCATCTACCAAACTTTGGTGACAGGTGGAGGCCAGGAACCTCCTCCAAATTATTTGGGGTGCACAGAGTCTAACTGTGGGCAAGAGGGACCATCCCATTGGCCACTGTCTCTGGAGCTGCTCTCTAGATAGGCTTTGGCACTGGGTTGCCAGAAGCAGGAGGAGAGGGAAAAGCCACCCAGAAGATATCCATCTCTACATTTTATAGAAGTGACTTGTGGGTTTTTGGTCATCTCAGCTTTCCAGGTTCCCAGGTCTTGATTCAAAAGTTGTGGCTTTTTGTAACAAGTGTGTATTTGTATTCTTTGTTTTCTACTATGTTCCTCTTCAAGGGACTCAGACCCTGGGGTCACACAGCTGCTCTGCTGGAGGTGCTGCTTCCCCTCATGCCTGACCCATGGAAGCCTTGAGCTCCNAATATCCAATCTAAATCTCCCCTCTTCTAGTTTAAAACCATTACCCCTTGTCCTATCACTGCTCTTCCTGACAAAGAGTTCCTCTCCAGCTCTCCTGTAGCTCCCTTCAGATACTGGAAGGCTGCTCTAAGGTCTCCCTGGAGCCTTCTCTTCTCCAGGCTCAACAGCCCCATCTCTGTCAGCCTGTCCTCATAGGAGAGGTGTTCCAACCCTCTAATCATCTTTGTGGCCCTCCGCTGGACCCGTTCCAACAGTTCTATGTCCTTTCTAAGTTGAGGACTCCAGAGCTGGACACAGTACTCCAGGTGGGGCCTCACAAGAGCAGAGTAGAGGGGAAGAATCACCTCCCTGGACCTGCTGGTTACACTTCTTTTGATGCAGCCCAGGATGGGGTTGGCTTTCTGGGCTGCCAGTGCACACTGCGATGTCCTCTGTGTGTGTGTGCCACAATGTCTCCAAAAAAGGAGCACAAAAGAAAAGGGCTTGTTTGCTTGGTGTTGAAATTAAAACAGCAAATTCTTTTTTTTCCCCATGGAAATCCATGCACAAAGCCTTTTCCAGCTGCTCCCTTCTTAACCACTCAGTATTGATTTGTGAAATCAAATCGGGCTCGGGCGATAGCATCGTTATCTTCCACAAGCTGATGGAGAAGGTCGATGGCGCCATCGATCTCCTGATGCACGTGGCTTTCGTGGAGTTCATGGCAGAATGCAAGCGCTGGGACACCGAGGCCATAAATGCATGGCTTGGTTGTCGCCCACTTTTGGTTAAATCCTCCTTCTTTTCCCTAAACTGAGGTCTCCGCAGTGGTGCGGGGACCTGCCTCCTTGGCAGACGGTAGTGATGCCGCCGAGCGCTGCCTCTCCACACCAGCAGGCGTTTGCTCCGCGTTTGATTTTTCGCACGTGTTCATCCTCAGCGTTAGACAAGTGTATGCGCAGAGCAGCGCGTGTGTGCCCACGAGGGTTATTATATTGCCGGGCTTCTTTTTTCCTCATATATTTGAAAAAGCAATGCAAAATTACATCTATAAATGGCAACATCTGTTACGGAAGCCTGGTCCAGGCAAATTAATGCTTTCGAAAGTCGGCATGGATACTTGTGTGATTCACTTCCATGCTTGCCAGAGTCACATCATACCCACGGCGCTTTATTCCAGCTACGATAGGTGTGTCTTTTTTTCTTTTTTTTTACTTTTACACCCACATCAAATTCTTAAAATAAGAGTGCTGTAAAGGGGAAAAAATAACTTGAGTTTATTTTCCTCTGGAGTCCACAGGGCCCTGGAAGTTATTATTAGAGGTGAAGTCATCACAGAGGAGGCTGGAACCCTTAGGGAAGGGTGTGGGCGATGCTGCTCTTGCAGAAAGAGCAGTGGTGGTGTCCCATGGCGGGGGGACACTAGTGCCAGCGGGGGGAGGCTGGAGAAGCCCCCGTCAGCCTCTCGCCCACATCCATGACTTTGGCAGGAGGGAGATGCAGTGTTGCGATGTGCATCCCTCCTCCAGCGAGCAGAGTGGATCTGCCCCGAGGGCTGCTGCCAAGCTCCACCATGTCTGCAACACCATCCCTGCCCTGGCTCGCGGTGCCCAGACCGCACCAACAGCTGGAGAGCAACTATTCTTTTTTTTTTCCCCCCTCTCTTTTATTTCACATGAAACGGAGTTGGATCCTTGTTACCGTGGAAACCAGCAGCCCTAATTATAAGGAGTTTGATTCACTGGATGTAAAGAGCTGTAGTTCTTTTTCTCTTGAAAGAAAATAGAAATAAAAAAGACATATCATGAAACGATAACCCCATACCTGACATAAGGTTAATCTTGAGTGGTTTCTGTATGAAAGGTGTCCTAGGAATATACAAAGTACTACTACGTCTGTAACTGTGAGCCAGGCTGGGATCAGCAATACCATCCTTTGCTGCCCATTGCTTGTGCTGAACCACGGCTGCCTTCAGGCCAACACTGGAAACAAATCAAAGCCGATGCATTCTGTATGTTTTTTCTTTATTTTTGGTTTGGTTGTTGTTGTTTGTTTGGGTTTTTGTTTTTTTTTTTTGTCTGCCGTTGCATCACGTGCAACACGAAGAGAGGAGATGAAGCCAGAGGGCAGAGGTGAAGATATCTCCTGCCGGGAACTCCGGATTGCAGCCAGGAAAAGAGCTCAGGACCGCTCAGTGTGGGAAGGATTAAAGTCTGTGCAGGGCCCATGAATAGCCCCATTGAGCAACTGCTGGGCTGGAGGTTGAGCGGTGGCTTAAGCGTTTTGCCAGATCTGCTGGAATTCGCTCGTTTTGCAGACAGTGGCGAAGCAGCGGTACCGTTTGCATCAAAACAGGATGCGAATCAATATGTAAATACTGGATAAAGAATGCTGCATGTGTGCAAAGTGGCCTTTGCAAGTGGTCTCCGAGTTCATCCTCCCTGTCAATCTGTCCTTTGAGGGAAATCAGCTGAAAACTGCAAAAATAGAGAGTGTTTTCTGTCTTGGCCTTCTGGTTTCTTTTTCTTTAAGCAGACAGCGAGGGGACTGTCCCGCGCAGGTCAGAGCATCGGTTGTATTTGGGTCAGGAAGGTTACTGGGGGGACAGAGATTTGCACGTGGAATTGATTATCTTATTCCATTTTTAGAATGTGCTTACCGTGGTTTAAAACTAAAATTTGTCTTGTAACGCAGATACTTAAATCCTGGCCTGGAACCGTAGCTAAGAGGAGAGCATTTAATACTTGCTAAATCCCTATTTCAAATAAACATGTGAGAGAGTAGCTTTCTGGTTTATTGGTGAAGAAATAAAGCTGATGTTTTAGAATAGATCCAATTAAATTCTGCAGAGGGCTTTCACATGAGGATAAATACATTTAGGGCTGTGTCCCTCCAAGTGTGAAAGGCAGGGACTGTTGAGGATGTGTTTTGGTGGAACTTCATCCATGCTTGTGCCAAGGGCTTTTTCTAGTCCTGGGTGTGGTTGTGTATCAGGGGGGAGCTCATCTTCCACCTGGGAACAGCTGGCATGTTCTTGTATGGCTTTGTTGGAGGAGCAAGGCTCATTGTGTTATGTTTATAGTTGGACACGATGAACTTAAGGGTCTTTTCCAAATGATCCTATGGTTGCCATTCTTGCTTGGGTCAGTATCTGCATCATATAGATGGGAAACCAAGCTGTAAAGGGTTGGAGTGCCGTAGCAGCCCAGCTGCTTTGACAGGGGAAGCCTGGGCTGCTTTGTGGTCCCTCTGGGTGGGCTGTACCCACCAAGGCACAGGCATCCCTCCAGCTGGCTGGGACACACTGGTCCCTCATCAGGATTCTGCTTTGGTGGGGCGAGTGGCTCTGAACAACCTGGGCAGAGGGGATGCTTTTGCATGGAAATACCTTTCCATCTGTGCTGGTCCAAGGGTGATCTGTCTGGATCTTCAGTGATGACCTGACATATTGCACTTCACTTTTGCAGGGATGACCGGCACCATCGGATACCCTTATAAAAAGCCTGGGGGAATAATTTGGGAGTAGGGAGGCAAAAGGCATTCTCATGTTCGTGGGAGAAGGATGGGCACCCACAGCTTGTGTGTGTGTAAATGAGATGAGCCAGCTGGAAACCCCAGAAATGCTCATTCTGCAAGTAGTTTCCAGTTTATGGTATCCTGATACCTGTGATTATTGGGCAAATTGTGTGCTTAAAGTTGGATGCAGCGGATGGTTTATCAAGGGCAGCAGAGCCTACTCCTGTGCTTAATGTTAGGCGTACATTTAAGTGCCTTGTTGAACTGTAGCAAAAGCAGCTAACCCCAGCTAGGACTTCAACTTGGGCTTTTTGTGGACTGAAAGAATTTTTCTGCCTTTTAAACGTCTTGGATTTTTTTACAAGACATCCATCTCTGGTTTTAAAATCCTGTCACCATGGTATAGCATATCAACGCCTGACAGCTGTGACCAGGTAAGAATTACGATGTCTTGAACAGAATTTATGAAACTGCAAATTACCTTTTTGCTTATTGAAAATTAAAACAGCACTAGCAGTTTTGGACTAATACAAAGGAACCACAGTACTTTTTTCATTTAGCAGTCGCCATGTGACTGATATAATTTTTTAACATACGTGTCCCCCCCCCTGCAATGTTTGGAATGTATAAATATATATTGGGTATTAAAAAAAACATAAAAACTATTAGGCAAGAATAGCATGTTAAAATATATTTTACATGTTTTTCTTAGGCTCAGTTAGCCATATGTTAAAATAAACTTCACCAATGGCATCAATTCTTGTTTGAGATTATGTCTTAATAAAATAGTATGTGGGTGGTAAATACAAGCAGATACATTTCTGTGCAGGACTTGGGATTCTGCTATTTTATACGCTGTTTATCTAAATCATCCCCACTGAGCAGCCTCCACCTGCATCCCCTCAGTTAGGATGTGGTCCCATTCCCACTGGAGCCAGCGGGACATCTCCAGTGGGGTCAGTGGGATGTGCTGCGGCACAGGTGCCTGTCGTGTCCTGCCCTTAGGATGAGTGGACCATGGGGTGAGCCAGACAGTGTTGTGGGAGACTGCTCCTCTGATTGCATCTCTAGAGCTCCTGCGTCTCCTAAAATCCTGGGCAGAGGGGGTACTGAGAGAGCAGGCAGGACCTGCAGTGCTCAGTGTATAAAACAGGCTGTTGCATGAAGCTGTGGCTGGATGCAGGCACTGGGAGCATCTCACCCTCTTCTCCAAGGCAAGCTAGGTACTTTAGGCCTTCTTTTCCACCCATTGGCATGGCATCCAGAGCTTGTGCCGGTGGAGGCAGCCAAGGAAGGTGCTTCTATCCATGGGAACACAGCCTTGTGGCCTCAGTGGTGGGGACCATGGGAGCTTCACATGCTCCAAATCCCAGGAGCCAGGTCCTGGCAGTGGCTGGTGGAGGGATAATGACAGGACAAGAAAGAAGAGGGTTCATTCACTTTCCACACACTCCCAACAAAGACCAAACCAGAACTGGTTCCTCTGCTGACCAGTCCAACAGCCCCAGTATGGTGAAATGCCTGTGGGCACGAGGGGGGCTGGCTCAGCGTTCCCCACGGTCCCTGCTCAGCAGCATGAGGACATCTTGCTGGCTGTCGGAGGAGCCTCACTCGAGTAAAGACTGTCGGGTTCATCTCCTGCTTGCTTCAATTACACCAGACAGAAATAGGTCCCGTGGTACTTGGCAAATTTGTTGCTTCCTAACTCTGCTTTACCTCTGCTTATTCCTCATGGAGATCGCTCCTGTTAGCACAGGCAGGTATTCATAGAATCGTAGAATCGTTCTGGTTGGAAGAGACCTTCAAGATCATGAAGTCTAACCATTAACCCAGCGCTGCCAAGTTACCACTAAACAGTGTCCCTCAGTACATCTACACATCTGAAAAACACCCCCAGGGATGGCAACTCTACCACATCCCTGGGCAGCCTGGTCCCATACTTGATAACCCTTTCAGTGAATTTTTCCTAATATCCAATCTAGTGTTTTCTGGGCACTTGCACATGCAAGGTTGACAGCACGAGGAGATGCTGGGGAGCCAGCAACCTTGGGACTCCTGCAATATATGGCCTGCAGTGTGGTCTTCTGCAGGCTTTTTAGCATGCAGCAGTTGATATTGTTCAGATGACACTTTATTTGCAGGGGTTGGGTGACAGTGAGGCACTGGCAGGTCAGCCTGGTGCCCGGTGCTTTGCCACGACTGTGTAACACGCTCTGTTTATCTCTGGCTTTGTAAGCCTGAGCCACCCTCTGCTCATTTTAATAACCTCTTGCTTTTCTGTTCAAGACTTCAGAGAGCTGTGGATGAAACTGTAGTTTCTGGATTTATTTTTTTTTTTTTTAAGCCAGAGAAAATAATCTAGGTCAGCTGCATGTTGGGTTTTATTAAGAGTTTTTGGAAACCACATCAGATGGGTGACACGGGTGTGATGATGAATGCTGGGAAGTTCATCTCCCATCTCGGTGCAGACAGTCTGCTCCCTATTTACATTTTGAGGGCGTTGTTTCACATTGTAGCGCTCCGGTCACTTCTGCTAGCACGGTGAAGGCCAGGGCTGCACTTCCATGGTGTGCCCATGCACAGTTACGTTGCTTTTAAACTGCCTTGCATTGCTGCTGGCTTTCTTGTTGGTGAGTGATGGAGAGAGAAAAACGTGCAGGGGGGTACCCTTGGGTCTGGTGTTTCAGCCTTTCAACTTGTTCTACCATTCAATAAACAGGGATTTAGTATTTTGACCGTGCTTTTTCCCCCTAACTCAAGGGTCTGCAGTAAATTGCATTTTCACCTGTGATGAAAATCACTGCTTCTTTCTCCCTGTTGCGATGCTGGTGTAGCGAGGTGCAACACACAGCACCTTCACGTCAATGAGCTGCTGAGTCTGTGTTAAAGATAGTGAGCAATGTCCTGATGCCACTGTCACCAGTCTCAGGGCTCGGGGAGGAGACTGGCTCTACCTGGGGTCAGTTTGGAGTGCGTGCCCTCACCCCCTGTGGTGCCCCCCGGCTCCTACTCCTGGTCATACCCATCCCTGCACTATTTATCTTCACTGCTGATCATTTCCTTTGCATTTATTCAGGATTTAACTCCGGCAGCCTATTTTAATTGGGGGGCCTGAAGCGTTGTTGTGCTAAACTCGAGACAGATGGTGCTTAAACAGGGACCACACACAGAGACCCACAGCAATGGTGATGGCCGGGCCGGCCGAGCAGGGTCCCACATGGATCCCAGCGGGTGGGAGCTGGTGCTGAGTCCGGGATGCTTTGCCAAGCTGCCTGAAGCATGAGGTGGGAAGAGGCAAAGGGGCTGTGCTGGATGCAAGGGGAAGCATCGCTCTTCCAGCTTGCCCATCCCTATTCTCTTATGGCATAGATATTTTCCTAGAACAGAGGTGGAGAGTTTGTTAGTCCCAGCCTCGTCGCCCGATGGGGTACCTGTCACCAAAAAAGCTCTTTTTGCTGGAGGGATGGGATGGGCAGAGCCCTGAAGGAGCAGACTCTTCCCCGGGCAGGAATGGGGACGGAGCCAGACAAAGGCTTTCTCAGGAGGCAATATAATACTTTGTTATTAAGTGTTGTGGCTGGACGTAATTAGCTCAGCGCACCAGTTGCCATGGCATCTGGCACACGTTGGCATCAGCACTGGGTTAACTCTCTGCCCAAATGCTCAGCCCGTTTGTTTCTTTGCTTGGAGCCAGGAGAAAGGAGATGTTCCCCGTCCTTGGTGGCTCCTCGGCATGAGGAGGAGCAGAGCACTGGGAGCTGAGGTAGGTAAGGAGTCCAGGGAGGGCAGGAGGGACAGGGGCAGTTCTCCATCGGGAGACCCTGTGTTTTCTGCTTTGCTGCAGCATGTGCCCCAGCTCTTAAGGGTAGAGATACCACCCTGGGCATGTGTTTGTACAGTTCCTGCTTCACAGCTGGGCGCTCTGCTAAGCTGTAGATGACCTCCCTTCAGCCTATGTGCCAGCTGGTGGAGGTGTAGGGCAGCGGATCCTGAAGTGACGGTCTGACAACCAAAAACTCATCCTGGTGACCTCAGACTGTGAGTGGGAGACCATGATTCATAGAAGCCCTCCAACGAGATTAGAAATTTGCCTACCCACATTTCTTTGAGTGACCACTGAAAAAAAAGAAGCCACTGATGAAGAGACCTGTCTTCTCTTGTCCATTCCTGCAGGCAGGCAGTAAACCTGGTGGTCAGTGGTTTTGTGAGTTGCCAGGAGAGCCAATAAAATGTGCTGACCGTGTGAAAACACAGGATTTGTGCAAAGGCTGTCTCATCTCCCATGTGGAATTTGGTTTGCAAGTAGAAACAAGGAACCTGGGAATGGTTCTGCAATTAGAAACTCATCCGTCTGTGACTCTGGAGGAATAAAGAAGCTTCACACCTTACTCAGAGTAAATGGCAAGGTAACAAATGCTGGGATCCTGGCAGCTGGATTAAGGGTGATTATCATAGGATTTTAGGAGAATTAACGTGGTAGTAAAATCAAAAAGAGTCCTTGGGAAACAGTAAGAAGCATGAGGGAAGAAGACCCCTCCTGTCTGTCTTCCTAATGGCTGTGCTTGGTCTGGTCTAGTCAGAGCGGCTTGGGAAGTGGGAGCACGTCCAGGGCTGCGAAGCCCTGATACACGGTTGTGATGGGAAAGGCAGAACGAGATGTCTCAGGGTGTAATTTGCCCAGTACAGAATAAAATGTGATCCCGGGTTGTTGGCTGTGCTGCAGCCTGGATGCTATTACATGCATTTTTATGAGGCATTTTATCTAGAAGTGTTTTTTCTCTTGAGGACCCTTTAAGTTGATTTTCCACATCAACTTATTTTTATAATTGCATCATGTTTACTGATTCTGGCTCATGAACTTATAACATCTGAATGTTGTAACTGAGGCAGCCAGCCTTTCTGGGGCGACTGCATAGGAGAAATACAGTTACAGAGGAACAGATACACTCAATTAATTAGCTTGCACCCAGCCTCAGTAATGAAGTGAGTCACTGGGAGTCTCACCCTCCTTCGGGCTCTGCCCAGGGGCAGGTAGAGGCGAGGTTACCTCATTGCCTTGGGCTGCAAGTCAGCTTGGTCGGAAGATGCAAAATAGCAAACTGGAGCCGATGTTCAAAGCTGAAGCCTGAAATCTCTAAGTAGGAAATAGAAATAAACAGGAAAAACACACTGGGGGAGGAAAAAAAATAAAAGCTCTTTATTGAAGTATTTGATAAACTGAAGTAGTAACAGATGAATAGTGAGAGTTGGGAGTCATTAGTGAAGTATTAGGGATTAGGGGATTAGGCATGTTTTGAAATATTTTTTTATATGGACTGTTTTTTAATTACTTTTTTTTTTTTGTACCAAATTTGTATCAGTAGCCTTGTCAGTCATTCAGGGAATACCATTTTACTGGGGAATACTCTTTTTCATCACCTCAGCAGCTGTTCCAGGGCACAAATCCGTTGCCATATTATTTTGGCTGTCATTTCAGTTGACTCCTCTTGCAAGGCTCCACCTGACTCTGGGATAAAGTGGTGACACAAAGCAAAAAAGTTGTCCCAACTCCACTACAATCTGACGTTTTTAGTCAGAAAAATCTGCCTTTTTAGAACCGATTGGGACTTGAAGAAAATAGCTTTGTGTTTTTGGCTGGCTTGTGGTGCCCAGCAAGCCTCGGCTGGTGTGACGAGGCACTTAGAGCTCTGGCAGCTCCCTGGGGTTCCCTCTGGTTTATACCCCAGCAAACCTTCCTAAATTTCTCAGATTTTTCTGCCAAAATGTGGGTGCAAAGCTCCACAGGCCTCGGTTCAGGCATTGCACTTTGTGCCTGCCGTTAATAAATGGTATTTACATAAGTAAGAGGGTAGAATATTGCTTACAGCCCTCGTTTGGTGTAGAGTAGCTCTCCAGCAATAAACTGTTTATATTGAAGAGGAAAATAATGTTTAAATGAAGCAAATAGCTGGATTTGGCAAACAGATGCGAGAAACAGAGTAGAAGTCAAATCCTGGAGTTGTAATTATAAGTGAAATAGTTTTCTGGCTGTTGGTTGTCCTGGTTTCCCTCCGCCTCTGGAGGAGCGAGGACTCAGTGACCTGCCCCATGGGAACACGAGGGGGGCTTCTGGTGGGGATTTCAGCTCATGTTGGATGTTCCTTTAAATCACTGACGAGCAGGAAATTTTTCAACAGCTTTGGGAACAATATGTCAATGGCAACTAAACAAGTTTTTAATAACGTTTACAGAGGGGTGGAGAACAGCAGTTTTCTCCCAAGATTAATTTGTCCAACACACAAGTGCCAGTTTGTACTGGGATGCTTCACTAACGTGATTTATTACCAGCCTCTTTATTATATGGCCTTTCTAAATGATTTTTTTATTAATTCCAAGCGTTTGTTTGGTCCCTCTCAAATCTCAAAAGAAAGAGCGAAGTCTGATAGTTTGATGTATTTATTGAGATCTGTGTAGTCTGATTATCGCCCCTTCCAGCTCTCCAATGGGTTTGTTTACTCTGAATAGGGGGTTATGTACTGCACGTGGAAGTACCATAAAAATTAGAACAACTTTATTTGTTTTCCTTGCCATCTGAGCTCCAGCCTTCCAATCTGTCCCAGCCATCCAGAGCTGGGTGAAGAATATGGTGGGGCAAAAGCAAGGTGGCAATTCTCATTTAAATTCTCCTCTTCAAAGGCAGAAAGCACCATTCTTTGTCGACAAAATACCTTACACTCAAAAGAGGAACCTAGGTACAAGAGACACAAATTAAAGTCTCTCCTTAGAAAAAATGTCAGCAATATTTATGTGTACTATAGATATGCTACATGTATATATGCAATTCTTTTTATTTTATTTTAAAAGAGAGGGCTTTTTGCAATCTCTGTTTATGAGTGGTGTGGTCCCATCTGGAAACCATTCTTTTCAGACGTGCATCCTACACAATAGATCACTATTTTGCTGTTTAATGAGAGTCCAGTTCCCCCGAGCATACAGTATAACCAGGCACCGGCTCTATTTCTTATCATCTCTATTGCTTCGTTAATACTGCACAAACTGACCCTGTGGCTGTGCAGCCGCTTTTCTGTGGTCGGTGTCATCTCTTGCAGCCAAAGGAAAGCACATGCCAAGGAACTGAGGTCGCAAATCTGGGCATGCAACACGCTTATGGGGCCATTAACCACCATCGGCTCATTAAAGTTGGACTCTGTTTTCTAACCCTCTGACCTGACAGATTGCTGGAGGGTTTTGTTTTGTTGGGATTTTTTTATATATTTTCTTTTTTTCTTTAAAAAAAAATAATCAAAATAAGCCTCAGGTTGAGAAGTCTGAAGAAAATGTGTCCCTTCTGAAGATGGCTTTGCCAGCTTGGAGGGTTGCTGTGTGCTGTCCATGTAGATGATGTACTCTGGAGGCAGCTGGATGGGGACCGTGTGCTTGATTTGAGGTGCTTATCTGGGCCCTTTTTGGCATCTGTGGCACTATGCTGATTTGAATGAACCCCAAACAATTCTCCTTAAGATAGGAATGACTTTTTTTGCAGAGATGAGAAAAATGGGAATATTTTCTGCTGGAAGTGGATAGGAGAATATGGGAAGTTCCCCGTGTGGATGAATGTGTAAGGGAACCCTACTCCTCTTCCGAAAAGGAAAGAAAAGAAACCCATAAGGAAAGCTGTATTGGAGCTGAAAGGAGAGTGAAGGGGCTTGACCTCGCTGAAATCCAGAAGGATTTGTTACTTCTGTGAAGAAGCGTTTGAGCCTTTCTCCATGTTTGTCTGGGAAGAGTGATGCGCACCCAAGGAACCACAGAAACAACAAATAATAACGGCGGCACTAAATGGCTTGCTCTAATCAAAAGCAGACTGTTGTTATATTTGAGCACTGTCATTACAAGAAACTCTGTAATGAGGTTTTTTTTTTCTTTTTTTTTCCATTTGCATCAAACAGATTCCCTGTATTAACATTAACAGCCTTCCGTGGAGCCTGAGGTATTTACAAATTCAGTGGTGCTGCTTCAATCTTGTGGGAAGATTTTTCAGTTCTTATTTGAATCACCCAAGACAGTTATGCCAAGCAGATTGGCAGCACGAGCTGCATGGAAAACAGCACGCATAAGTTTTGCTGTTGATGAGTGGTCTATAGCCCTGTCCCTTTGGAGACCCAGACCGTTGACTTCAATATTTAATATATGTGTGTGTGTGTGTTTATAAAGTAGTATATATAATTTGTATATTGATTTCTTGCATTGTGGTTGTGATGTCAAATGTCCAGAACATCTGGGATGGGAAAGGTGGAGCATCCTTGCCACCAACAAGTGAGGCTTTGTTTTCCTCAGTTGCTGAAACCCCACCTTGTAGGAAACTTTGGGGTTTGGTAGATGATAATCGTGTCTGTTCATAGAGCGGTACTCTCCTTAATTGAAATGTAAGCTGCCAATAGTACTGCAGATAGTTATTTTTTCCATTTTTTTGAGGAAGAGAAAACGTATCTTGAGGTCCTGTGTTGACATCCCGTCTAGTGCACAAAAGGCAAATCTGCCCAGGATGAGCTGAAATGTTCTTCTAGCTCTGTTTTGACTTTGGTGAAAACAGAATCTGCTGCAGCATTAGTTTAGGTTGCAAACAAGTGGTGGATGGAGTCAACCCCTCTATGCTTGACATGAAAGCATGGCTGTGAGCTGGCAAGGGAGGTGCTGCCTCTCCTCTCTGCCCAGTTACCCAGTGCTACTGGTCACACCTTCCACCATTCCACAATCATTTCACCTCCATCTACAACAGCTGTTTGGAAGGAAACTATCTGCTGGCTTCAACCTCTCATCTCCCCAAGGTGTTAGCAGGCATCATGTCTGGAGTAAATCACAGCAGTTGGACCTCAGGTCCCAAAGACTTGAAAGAAGACTCCAGAAAGGCTGGGCAGTGGGGTTTTGCTTGTGCTTGGGGCAACCCTGCTGAAAGCCCTGCTGAGAGGCTTCCCAGAGGAACTGAGCTGAGGAGGAAAGAAGAGCCTTGAAGAAATTCCTCCTTATTTCTCAGGACAGGTATAACGTGGTGATCCAGGTTGATCTGCTGTGGTTTAAAGTATGAAAGCACCAGGATCATTTCCTTTGCCGGAGGGCTTAGCATGCAAAGAGCATGCAAAGTGCAACAATGAATGTTTAAGCGAATGTTACAAGTATGTTAATGAATTTTCTCAGGTGTGTTTGTCCATTTCCTACTCTTACTTATGTCTGATGGACCTGTAAAAGGAAGGGGACTCAATGAAACCATACAAGAGCAGTATGGTTTAGCAAGGAAGGACAAAGCTGCTCTGAGGTTTCCAGAAACAAAATTCTGAAGCCAATTCAGGGTTCTTTGGTTCCAGTTAAAATTTTGCATCCCAGCCAGTTGAGCACTGTGATAGCTCTGGGGAGGAGAGCAGGGCCCCAGGTTTGGGGTGTGATGAGCAGCGGCTTGACTTATCTCTCGAGAGATGTTTCTTTAACGAGCTCCCACATGGGAGCACCAGTGGGAGAAAGGCACTGAGCTGCAATGGCCATCTGCATCCTTGTCAGGGTTTGGTAGTGCATGTTTCGTTATTCTCCAGCCCCCCCTTAATTTAATGGGACTGTTTCCACTTGACTGTTTCCCAGAAAAGAGTTGTTGAAGTAACATCTCTCCTCATTGCAGCAGTGCTGTGTGATCACTCAATCTGCTAGGTCATCCCTCATCAGCTGAGACGTTGGGTCAGCAGCCGGGACCAAGACATGTGTACAATTAGCACATGTTGAAACTGGAAATGAAAATTCTCCTTAACAGATGGGGAGAGATCTTGCTTAATTCTGTGTTTAGTTTTCAAGGATCCAGAATGCTCACAAAGTTTTGGAAGACTCGGGCCTTGTGTCAGCTTTCATTCTCTTTTGGCCTCCAGATGTTAATTACGGATGAACTGAGCAGAGATGCTGACGAGCCCGTTCCCACCCGTAAATGCATATGAAGAATAAATGAGTGTCTTGGCTGGAGCGAGCACACGCTCGCACTCGGATTATGTGACTCCACATACCTTTGAAATCAATGTGCAAATCCATATGTCACTGTAATAAGTTCTCAATGTATTTAGCATATGTGCCGCGGGAGCTGGAAATAATAGAATCAAAGTGTAATTCAGAGCGCAGCCGTTGTCAGTCCAACTTCATTTATCATCATCATAGTCCTTATCGTTTGCAATTTTGACTGCAGGCTGCTGTTGGGCAGATGATGGCTGTTTTATGGATGATTCTGTTTGTGAGTTTGGTTACAGTGCAGCCATTTGGGGCAATAACGTGAACTTTGAAATTCCTTTTTCATAATACTGTTTTTCTGCCGTTCATGTTTATGGTGTCTTGGAAGTAGAACGTACTTTTGCACATGATTTTTTACGTTGTGGAGAAGCGGTCCAAGAGTATTTGGTATTACCAAGATGTTTTTTAATGGAAAACATCTCTGTAGATACAGGCTGAAGTTTAGATGATTGCATACTCAGCAACGACCAATTTAAGCAGATGCATCTCCACCCATTCCCTTCAGTTCATGTTTAATAGGATGATTTGTTTGGTCACAAGGCTTGGAGGATTTCCCTATGGCCAGTTTGCAATAGGGAGTAAGGGAATAGTAAGTTTGGCAGAAGTTGGTGTGTGTGCTGTGTTTAAGGTACAGGAATTACTGACTGTTCAGCCATCAGCACGATCTGGGCTGTCACACACCGGTACATGGCAATGAGATGCTGCAGTTGGTTTCTTCTGCTGCCTCTTCCTGCGTGTGTGGATGTAGCCAAGGTCCAAGAGTGCATCATTCCCCACACGCTCCCATGCACCGACCCCTCGGGGCTTGAGGCTTAAGGGACCTTGCATGAGCCCTTCTTTTTTTGTGATTAGTTGGTTGACATGTTGGCTTTATATCTTGTGTGCGCATAGTTTTGCAACAGGCTACTAGTGTTATACCGTTCCCTGCTCTTGAAAAGAGATTTGCAAGGTGTTAACCATTCATTGGAGATTTACTATTGAATTCTGTGGTTGTTCGAAGTTCCCAGCAGCTGCCGGCTTTGAATCTTCCTGACACATATTGCAGAAATCAGACTTCTACAGTAATCATTATAGCAGGGAATATCTTGGCCCTGGCTGCTTTCTAACGCCATCCATTACTGCTTGGGTTTGTGCTTTGGCGCACGAGCGTTTTGGCCACCTGCTGATATCTTAAATACTGTTTTGCACGCAGGTGACCAGAGTCCTTTAGAAATGCTTCTATATTTATCATAAGAGATGAAAATTCAGCCTTTTTCCATACTATCTCTGTACATCATAGCCTTCTGTTGGGTTTTTAAAAGCCAACTGTGCAATTCACAGTTGGGCTGTCGATAGAGATGCCCAGCACTTTCCTGCCGTGGCTGTAGAGATTTGTTTTGAGTGTCTCTCTGGACCTTCATATGGTTTGATAAACATGCTTAGTCTATCATCCCTCCTTTCCTGCAGTGATAATGGATTGTAGAAACCTTAATAAGCAAATTCAGGCCGATCCATCAAATAACCAAGTTGAAAGACATTGTGTTGTTCTCTCACTCAGCAAACAGATGCGAGATATTAGGGCTGCGAGTCACAGACCTGTGTGAGTTTAATGGGGAGGTTCTCATCGTTCCCAGGGCCTTTGCCTGGAGTTGTAAAATAAATTATCCTCGGCAGTTTTAATATTTCATGAAATCTTGCAAAGTGATGGCATTCTGGGCAGATTAATACAAAAGCTATAAAATTCACATGTGCCATATGTTATATGAGCACCAAATGGGACGCCTGGGATTCTTATAATCAATATCATTTTAATGTTGGCTTCAACGCTGATTCATGACATCCTCGTCCCTGATGAGAACCTCGATAGTGCAAGTGGCATTACCTCAACGTGCATTTGCTCTGTATGCAACTGGTTGAGGAGGTTGATGAAAAACCACCGTATGTGGTGTTTGCTGGCTATTTCAGGTGCGTTGGCTCTGCGTGGTGATGCTGTGCTGCCCCAGGCTGCAGCTGTAGGCAGGGGCCACCATCGTCCCCCACTGTGGTACCTGAGAACGGGGTCTGCATCAGGTTCTCAGTTTCACCACTGTGAAGTAAGGTGGCGTTCATTCTCGGCTAAGTAGCAGGGCTCAATTACACCAGGTCGGTGCTTTGGTGCAGACATGAGCTCTTTGACAACACTCGCTTCCGCGCTAATGAGCCGTCTCGGGTTTCTGCATTAAATCCACCCGGACTGTTTTCTCTTCGTGCTGCCAGCTTCCCCAAGCTCCTTTCATTTAAGCAGCACTGGTTAAAAGCAGCAGTGCAAATGAGAGCGTAATGAGCCTCTCTCGGTCCTCCAGATTCTAAAGTTTATTTGGAAGCTGTTGTACCCAGTCTGCACTATCAGGTGCTGTTTGACAGTATTAAACACCGCTGTACTTGTGGTATTCCTCCAGAATCTGTGAAAACCACATTAGGAAGGGGTCTGCCAGTTGAGTTGCATGGAATTGGTTTAATTTTTTTTAATTTGTTTCCTTGCAAACCCTGCCAGCATCAAGGCAGCACTGTGCTGGATAATTGCAGAATCACAGAATGATGTTGGAAGGGGTTGGAAGGGACCTTTGGAGATCATCTAGTCCAACCCCTTGCCAAAACTGGTCCTCCAGAGCAGATTGTGCAGGAACTTGTCCAGGCGGCTTTTGAATGTCTCCAGAGATGGAGACCCCACCACCTCTCTGGGCAGCCTCTTCTAGGGCTCTGCCACCCTCAAAGTGAAGAAATTCCTCCGCGTGTTCAGATGGAACTTCTTATGTTCAAATTTGTGCTCATTTCCTCTTGTCCTGTTATGGGGCACCACTAAAAAAAGACTGGCTCAGAATCATGGGCACTGCTTGCTGCCTGGCTCTGTGTTTTTCCCTGCCTTTTCTTGAACAGTGCATCTGTTCCTTTGCCTCAGACCCATCCGTCACCTCTTAGGTCTCAGCCTCTCTCACCGCTCTCAGTTTGCAGAAGGGGGATGCTGTGAGGAGCCATATGGGTGTTTGGGCACGCCGGGCTCCCCTGCATCCCACAGCAGCTGGTTCTGTGTCCCCAAGTCAGCACTGGCCCTGATGAGGTGGCCAGGATGACTTGTTCCTGCATCTGGCAGTAAAGTGATGGCACGGCTTGGTTTTGTTCACTTGCTGGGAGCAAAAACCCAGCTCTGGATGTGGATTTTGGAAGGCAGACACCTTTTGTGCCAGCATGCCTTCACTGTGCAAGACTTTGCCAGGTGACAGGGATGTTTGCAATATAATTATCTTAATGCACTTCTAACCTGGAGGTTATTCTGCAACTCGCTGGATGGTTTTAAAAATCCTATCCCGCAGGCTTTCCTGTGTGCTGGGGTTTAGTGCTGTTAACAGGGAACACAAAACTGTGTGGTTTTTTCTTTCTCTGTTTCCTGATATTTAGCCTAACAGTCTAACATGCTTAAAGTAGCCAATATTCTTCCTAAGGCACAAATGCAGTTTATTTGTTAAATATTCAGTTTTTCGGGCTGCTGCTTTTTCTCCAAAAAACCCAGGTCTCTTGCTGCAAAAATAAAATGCAAATATTGTTATTACTTAAGAAATAGAGAATTAGTTGGCACCTTACTTATGTTTCTGTAGGAATAATCACATAGAGCGCGAGTCTTCAGCCCAGAGGAAGCACGGTTGCTGTTAGGTGCTATTTTGTACCCTTTGCACCCTGATTTCATGAGACTGTAGCTGCCAGGGGAAGGTCTGAGCTGAGCCCAAGCCACATGTTGTTGTGTATATACAAGAAGTGAAGCCCAGCAGTCTGGATTGGCCCATCTCTTGGAGACCTCTTGAAAGAAGAGTCAGAGGTCCCTGAAAGCTGTCTAATCAAGGCAATCCAGGAGCAATTACAAGCATGCAGGTGTCCGTGCCGCAGAGTGTGTTGTGGGCATTAATGAGTAAAGCATTAAGAAGCAAACAGGAGAAAGGCACTGGTTGTGGGATTCAAAATAGAAAACATCTGAAGTGTATGGATGAGAGCATCACCTCCTGCTGCCAAATGTGCCTGAAGCTCCCTGCAGCTGCTCGCTGTCTCCTGGGCTGGAGGGAGAGAGGTGCAAGGCCAGTGCTGGGAGGTATCTGGGCACCCCGCGATGCCTTATTAGCCATCAGTAGATAACGAGCCTTGAACAGGGTCTTGCTTATCCCCTGGGAATCTTCATCCCTTGGGCATCCTTGTCCCCAGGGCATCCTTCTAGACAGAGGCTGCCCCAGCAGTGGTCTCCTCCTCTCCAAGACTTCTTGGTTCCCTTCTTGGTTTTGGAAGACACAAGCAGGCATGGCTAGGCTTTGTGGTGGTGCTGGGCATCTCTGCCAGCCCCATGGTGTGCCCTGCACTGGGCTTCACCCGCTCGATGTGATGCTCACTGGGGTGAATTAAGCCATCAGGAGGGCTGAGGCACGCTCATATTTTGCGTTGGCTGCCTGATAGTGAGGTATCACTTTAAATAGGTTTTCGTGGTGTGATTTCCACTCTTCTCCATTCCCTCGGGATTTCAGCGTGTCTGAGGCAGGCGGAACAGCTTTCCTAGGAGACACGGTGCAACACAGTGCCGGCTCGCCTGTCCCTGGTGGCATGTCACCAGCTGTCACAGCTCCTGGCCAGGCCTGACTTGTGCAGCACCGTGACACCGGCAGCTCTGACATCCCACCCACGGCACTGGAAAACCGACTGAAAGAGTCAGGAAGAAAAAAAAGTGCAGGTGTGGTAAGGACATAGGGGCATCACTGCGCCAAACCCACCAAGGACAAGCAGACGTTCAGGCGGGAAGGACCCTGGTACAGATCTCAGCCTTGGGACAAAGGTGTCTGGGGATGCTGGGAGAAAACTCTCCAGCAAGTGGTGTGCTGCAGGGAGGAGAGGAGGAGGAGAAGGCATCCATGGGTCAGGCAGCCCCAGAGCCCTGGCATTTGCCATTTTTCTCCCAGTCCAGACACACTGGTGGTATCGCTGAGAGGTTCCCGCCTGGTAGGATACTCAGGGGTTAATTCTTAGCATCCTTGCAGTCCTTCAACAGAAGGACAACAAGCCCTAGCAGTGTTTTGTTTTTAATACCAGTTGGCCAGTACAAGAACAGTGATGTCAGAAAAACCATCTTTTGGTGACAATATGATTAATTCCTTCTTAAGGGGAAAAAAAAAAAGGGTTGGGTATTCTTTTCCCTTTTTTGCCATTACCTAAAGATGGTTTGACAGTAAAGAACCTGTGATTAATTGCACCAAAAGAAATATAATAGACACCTTTTCTTGGCATCATCTGTATTTCATGTGATTTTGCTGTTATCTTGTTGGCTCAATGCAGAAAAATTATCTCTGAGGCTGCTGTAAGGGATGTTAACTTCCCTTTCCTTATTACAGATTGATCTTTGATATCTGCTTTTCTCTGGGAGCTCTTTTATTCCCACAAGTGATACAGACCTTCTGCTGTTTTCCATATATTGCACTTAAGTAGTTCAATACCTTTTGAGCCTGCATGGGAACATTTAATAAAGTCTCGATGATTGCTGTATTTTGAAGGTTATACGATATGAGAAACTATATATTGTTTTAATAGCTGAATATATCTATGCAGTTGATTTCAGATAAACCAATATTTTTCTAATAAGGAGGAGAAATGACACTTTTTTTGTTGTTGTTTATATCCTCTAGAGTAGGAATATTTTTCCATCTGTGTTTTCCAGTTAAATGGGTTTTCTATCTCTCTGAAATTTCTGCCCAAGTCCCAGCAATATTTGCTTAAGAGTAATCAGAGTATTACCCAAATCTCTGTTCAAAGCGGCAGTGACCTTACCACTGGTAAGGAATAATTGGATTATTTTCAGAGATGTAGGAAGATTCACTGTAATAACAAAAGAAGAAATACCAAATGATAACACCACTTGTCTGCGGCACTGTAAGCCGCAGCGCTTTCCATAGGATAGTTTAATAGCTTAGCATATTATGAATACTGAGTAAGAAAGGCAGGGGCTTGGGGAATAGATTCTGCCTTGCAGTTTGGAGTGATGCCCGTGCTTATTTGGGGGGTTCTTTTCTGATTGTTGTTATTATTATTACTGAAGTGCTTTTGTCAGGCTGTGGTGCTCTGTGTGTATGGAACTTGCAGCCAGGGAGGGCTCACCTGCCTGCAAGGCGAGTTGCAGTGAGCGTTGTTCTTCATCCTGATGGTACAAGCAAATGTCCTGGCTTGGTGGCTGTGGCTGGGGACAACCTCTGTGTCCCGAGGGGGTCCATGCTGCCTACAGCTTGGCTGCAGTTGGGTAACGTGGCTTTGGCAAAGTCGGTTTCTCAGCCGGCAAAGCCCACAGGCATGGGCCGTCTGGGATGCAGGAGGAGCATCCCCATGCAGTACTGGGCACACACCAGTGGGGTTTCTCCCGGAGAGGCTGAGCTGCTGTGAAGACAAATTGGAAACCATTTGGAAGAGCAAATCCATACCAGCACAGCATCGGGCGAGCCTGATTGCCTCGCTCTCTGCTTTTAATTGTAATGAATTATATGGCTCTGCACAGTGGGGTGCCGAGCCTCTTGGCTGAAACTTGTGTAATTCACGTAAGTGTTTACACAAAAGCCAAGTAAATGTTAAGCTTCCTACAGATTTCAATATACATGAACCCTTGTTTGTGTTCAATTGGGGAGACCAGCGGAAGCAAAGTGTTGGGTATGGCTGCGTGTCTGGGCAGGGGAAGTGTGTGCATATGTGAATTGCATGTGTTAGAAGATATAAAAAAAATACAACCTTTAAATTTCCCTGGAGCAGTTTTGCAGTGACCTATCTGGTTCCACACACACACACGAAAAGAATTCTGTATAAATTTGGTTTATTAAAAGATGCTCAAGGGGGTGGGGGAGATTTTTTTGCCTCTTGACCACTAAAAAAGAGACTTGTGCTGTCGAGGCTACCGGTGTCCTTTGAAGTCCTCCCGTGTACCCACATGATGCTTCTAATTACTGCAAATGAGCCTTCTGCAGCGCAGGCTGCTGTGTAATTCAAACCAACGCTGCTCACCAGATGGGATCCCTCCCAGGCTAGACCTTAGTGATGGCAGCCCCCACAGTGGTGACAGGGAGCACATCGGACAAGTGGGACAAGATGTTGGTCCTGACCTCTGATGGCACCTGGTTGTGGAACAGAAGTCCCTTAGCCTGGCTGTGCCCTGTGTGTTGAGAGGTAACTACCCTTGGCTATACTGGGACCCTGCATGTAGCTTCATAGTTTGGGTTGGAAGGGACCTTTAAAGCCATCCAGTCCAACCCCCCTGCAATATGCAGGGACATCTTCAACTAGATCCAGTTTCTCAGAGTCCCATCCAGCTTAGCCTTGAATGTTTCCAGGGATGGGGCATTTTCCACCTCTCTGGGTGACCTGAGGGCAACATCTGGGCAACATCAGCCAAACCCTTGTTGTTGTCCTGGTGGCGCCAGGTTTGATTTGAAACAACAAAACACAACCAGGCTGTTAGAGAACTCGCATTAAGATGATTCCCTGGGCACTGTGCAGCCAGGGGATCTGTATACCTGGATGTAATTTTATTTTTAGAAAGCACATTAAGAAGCATAACGACTTCATTACCATGCCAATTGCAGCCCTGCCTGTTTAAGAGTATTTAATTGTTTTCATTCCCTGTGTGCAGCCATTCCTAGTGGATAGGGCAAAAGCAGGAGAGGAACAGAGTTTGTGTGACTGGAAACAATAAGATGCTGAAGCAGAAAGCAAAGTGCTTGTCTTGAAGCATCCCTGTGAGATTCCCTTCCCAGAGCATCCCAGCACTCGAGGAACCTGCAGTGTTTTGGAGACCTTTCCTGCAAAGAGAAGCAGCAGCTCCTCCTCTTGAAAAGAGGCCTTTCTCTCGAAAATAAAGTGTTTGAAAGGCAATCTAAGCTCTCATTTCATCAGCTGGTGCTGGAAGCTGAGGATTGAGGTAGAGGTAAGAGAACTTCCCCACTGCCATGAGGACAGTGAGGGGAATGCTGACCCTTCCCAGCTGCTCCCCAGGGTTTTATCTCCTGCCTGCTCCAGTATTTTTAGCTTCCTTCCTCCTCCTGTGCATAGAAGAATGTATAAAAACAGGTAAGGAAGAGAGGAAAAGAGGAAAAAATAATGGAGGGGGGTGGTATTTATGTTTCTCCAGCAGTGGTGTTGTAAGGAGCCCTTATTATTCAGCAGCAGTGGAAAAAACTGCAGAAGATGTAAATAATCTTCAGGATTATGCTAAAGCCAAGCTTCAGTCATTTTCCTAAAAAAAAATAATGCATAAGGCCTATTCATTTAAGATTGATCAACCAGGATTTCTCTAGGGCTTCTTATATTTTCATGAAAAGGATAGTTGTCTTGAAGAGAAATGGTAATTCTGGTATCTACAAATACCCTTTGGTTGGGGTGCGTGTGGTTCAGGTTGGTGTACTTCTTTGATTGGGCTTTTTCTTCCCGTTTTCTTTTTTATGATACTATCGTACATTCACATTCACAGTTACACACTAAAATGATCAAACGCACGGAGTTGGTTTATCATGAAATGGCAGACCACAGCTGTACTCTGCGGCGTAGGCTGTACCGAGATAAAAACACTACATGATTTTTAGCTTTCTCTGTGTTTACATTTGGTGCCAGAGGTACTCAAGCGATTTTGCAAAGTGTGTATACATTGCAGGCAGGCTTTCCAAAAAAATCGTGGTATCTTTTGAAATCTATACAGGATCTTACTTACCCTGCTGGGCTTAATTTTAAACTATCGAGTTTGTCGTTCAAGGAGGAAAAAATGGGTTTGTTGTGTGCTGCATTTAATCAAGTGCAGCAAAAAACTATCACAGGCATCGTTCATCTTTGCAAGACAATTTTTGTTTCCATTTTAGTTGTAGAAAAACCCTGTCCCGGTAAAATGGACTCATTTATTGTGCAGATTTGATGGCACCGAGATTATAGCAGCTGGCAGGTATCGGCTGGTTTGTGGGGACCGTCCCCATATGGAGTTTTGTTTTATGGGATTTCAGTATTGAGAACTGTGTGTTTAATTGTTGTAGAAACACCAGGAGCTGGGAATTTGGGGATGCTTGGAAATAAAGTGTTCAGCATTCCTGTTGCAGCTTCCAAAACACAAGATGTGCTACAGAACCACTGGGTTTCCAGCAAGTGGCAGGGTTTTGGGGTGCTCATACATCCTTAGATAGTTTTTATCCTTCCCAACCATCCACCCTCCTCAGAAGCCCTATCCATGGCAGAGATGAGAGGTTATGATGGTTACTGGTACTAGGAGGTCTGTGGTCCTTCTCTGCTCTGCTTCTGTTCCGTTCCTCAGGCTCTGGGCATTTCTGTGGAGCACAATGCCTGAGGTGATGGAAGCGGGGTGGAGAAGGGAAACATCCACCATAACTCATGGCAAGGGACCACTTGGGCCAGCAACAAGCATCTCTCCCCTGCATCTCTGCTTTGCATGGGGTGCAGCCAAGGTAACGCTTCCCAGTGGCAAATGCTGCAGCTGAAGTTTCTGCTGTGGGGAAGCCTATTCACTGCAGTTACAGAACATCTTAACATTTAAACAGCGAGGTGCCTGTCTGGCAGCAGCCTGAGCAACTGGGGACCCTCACTTGCATAAATTTGGAGGAGGCAGGTATGAAAATCCAAGTCCTGAGTGGGATGTTAATAAAGATGCCTGGCTTTGTACACGACAGCCCTTTGTGTTGTGGGGATGCTCTGAGATATTGGTGCGTGGGGCTTGTTGAGGGAGGACAGTGGGGCTCGTGTTGCTCGGGAACAAGTTCCAGTAATCACTGCCCATAGACCTCTCTGGGGTTTCATTTCCAGCAGCCCTTAATTCAAGAAACAGTTTCTGTCACTCTGGGTTCAGGCAGAGGCAAAGAAATGGCTGAGGGAGAAGTAAGTGATGTGTCCTAAGCTGCAGGAATGGAGTGGTGGTATTTTTCATAATTCGATGCATTAAAACCGTAATCTTCCAGGTCTGTTTCTGAGCATCCTGGCTGTCTCATATATCTGTGAACTTCTACAGCAGTATATTCTTCTCTAGGTTTGCACATGCCTGGGGTGATGGCTTGTGAGTTATTCTGGCAATACAGGAGAGAAAAAAAAATGAAAAAAAGAAAGAAAGAAAAGGCTTGGAAGGGGGCAGGGAGGAGATGTGATGCCAAGTGGAACAGCTCTGTCTTACCCGCCTCGAAGAGAAATCATCTGAATGCTGAAGGAGACAGGCTCCATTGCGCAGATTAATGTGCAGTGTTTGAAAGCAGCCAAGAACATTTTATACACACACACACACAGAGCGAGGCTGGAAGGAGCTGGGCGGTTCATCTCTGCAGAAGCCATTCCTTTCCCTAAGAGGGCATTAAAAAATAAAAAAAATAAAAAAAAAAAAAAAGGAGAGTACAAAGGTCTTCGGGAGCGCTCAGCTGCTCAGGCAGTTTAATTGGCTGAACTTTGCAGTTGGGATTAATATGGATATTTCTTAATAACATGTCACCTTGTCAAGAGTTTCAGGGTCAGGACTGCAAGGCTGCACGGTGCTTGCGACTCAAGTTCTCGCCTTTCCTTCTGGTTTTTATTATTACAATAGCTCCTGTAAAGCACACATTCAAGGAAAGACAGTGTTAAGTTGGTTTCTTCCTTTCTTGCCATGCAACTAGTGGAAAAAAGTGGAGAGGAGGGGAAGGATGGTGGCAGTGAGGGCTGTGGCGTGGGTCGTCTCATGGGTCCACGCTGGCTTTGACCTGTACACCAGGATGCACAGGGCATGGGTGTAAACATGGTGACCTGAGCAAATCTCAGCCAGAATGCAAATAAAAGAAGTGATTTAGCAGTGCTCAAGGTGGCTTAAAAGGACATGAGACCATTAGTGTTTTCACAAGGATTTTACAACCCTGAGTGAGCACCAGCACGGAGATGCCCGTGGGGAGGAGGCTGCTCCTGTGCACCCTGCTTCCAGGCAGCTGGGGTGATACCTGCCTCCGTTGTTGAGGGTTATTTTGATTTTTCTCTGTTTTTTGGTTTTTTTTTTTTTCCTTTTCCTTCTTTTTCTCACCTTCCCACCCCACCCAGTAATTTCAGAGGTGACTCTGGGAGGCCCACCTACTCAATCAGCACAAATAATTGGCACCAGCGCTAATGGGATGCACTCAGAAGAAGGTTTCCATTAACTTCCCCGTGCTCCCGCCTGCCCCTGCTCCTCTCCAGGAGTGATTGCCTCCACAGCTTTATAATCACCATCTTGCCCACCACAGAGGAGAGGTCCCTCTGCCTGGAGACGCCACCGAGGACAGAGCGATGCAGCTGAAGCCTTCCCGGCTCTCTATAAAGTCGTTAGCAGCACAAAAGCGAGCAGCAAGCGCCCCAGCTGATAAAAGTCTCAGCGAGGCATTTGCTCCCATAATGATCCTCTTTTATGCATAGATAATTTTGATAGAGTTGCACTTCCGACGCCCATTGTCATCAGGGTGGCGTGAGCTGACCTGTTAATCAGAAGAGGAATTAATGGGAATTACAGCCGGCGGAGGCCCCTCTCTGAAGGGCTGGTTCAGGGCATAGCACTGGAGGGGAATTTAAAAACGAAGCAGTGTGTGTTGTCCTTAGAGCTGCAGATAAAGTAGCAAGCCAGTCGGTTCCCAGGGGACAAGGGGGGTGTGGAGGAGAGAAACTCCAGGAGTATAAACACCAGATTAACAGCCTGGTTCTGAGGAGCGTGAGCACACGTGCATTTTCATTGCGTCCACTTGGTAATTAATGGTGACTTTTAATTTAGCCAGGAGGGAGCAGAGGGAGAGCAGGGTCGCCAGGATGTGCAGACTTTGTGGTGGCTGTACCCAAAGGACACCCAGATGAGACGGTCCTGCATTACTTCTCTTGATGGTGCCCCTGTGGTGTAAATCGGTTCAGCACCATTGACTGGAAGTGAACTGAAATCAAAGGATCCCTGCTGATGTTTTACACAACCTGAGGTCCTGGCTGTATCCAGATATTACCAAACAGCTCCTAGATGCTTTCCAAAGCATTTCCCCCAAGTTTTCTTTTTAGGATGTTTCCTGTAAAATGCCATATATCCATATATCCATGTATCCTGCAGAGATTAAAGGAATAGCTTATCTCATCCATTCAGAAGGCCCATTAAGACCTTAAATATGCTTTATATTGGTGTTTCTCAAAGGAGGTGTTGATTGCCTGGTCTTAAATATCCAAAATGTGGTCCCTGCGTGCCTGAATACACGTACACGAGAGCTCTCTGAGGAGCAGTCAGAAAGGCTGCTCAGAGAGGCTGTCCTTAAAAGTTTATGAAGAATAACACAGCAAGTTGCACTGAAATGTTCTTGTCAATTGTGCATTCAAAATGCACATGCAGTTTGGAGTAAAGGGCAATAATTAGACAGTCCTGTTAATAAGGAGCATGTTCTTAGGAAGGGGAGAGTGATGACAGAGAGTCATTTTTTCTTTGACAATAAAAGGAAGATAAATGGGATTTGGTTGGTTCCATGTGTGCACTTCTTTAGAGTCTGTTCACCATTTTTTGGACTAATCTGATATGGAGGAGGGGTGGGTTTCCTGCAGAATTAGCAAATGGTTTGTACTTCGGGAAGCATGATGAAGCCACGTAGAAAACCCTGAGTGAAGGAGATGACTTTCCCAGCACGGGCACTGGTGGGACTGTAGGAACCCCATGTGGTGCCAGCCAAGGAGTTTTTCTGCCCACGTCATCTCCCTCTGCACATCATCTCCCTCTGGCTGTGGTGAGATTCCCCATTTCCCCACTGAGTTCTGAGGGCAGCAATGGGAACAGTTCTTGGTGGGACCTTCAGGGTGTCATTTAAGAGCAGGAAAGAAAGTAAATAGAATTGTAGAATCACCTAGGTTGGATGGGGCCTCCAAGTCCAACCGTCAGCATTGTGGGTGGCTCTAACTCTGTGTTTGTTAAGGTCAAGCTCGAAAGGTCTCTGTTTGCCATCCAGTGTGTAGTGGTGAGGCAATAGGACAAGGGGTAACGGTTTGAAATTGGAAGAGGGGAGATTTAGATTAGATAATAGGAGGAAATTCTTTCCTGTGAGGGTGGTGAGGCAATGGAACAGGTTGCCCAGAGAAGTTGTAGATGCCCCATCCCTGGAGGTGTTTAAGGCCAGGCTGGATGGGGCTTTGAGCAACCTGGTCTGGTGGGAGGTGTCCCTGCCCATGGCAGGGGGGGTGGGACTTGGTGATCTTTTAGGTCCCTTCCCACTCTAACCATTCTATGATGCTGCTCACCTGCTGAACAACCCCGGGGAAATAAAGTGGCAAGGAAAGCTCAGACTTGCAGGGGAGGACAAGGAGAACGTATTTTGGGTAGTCTGTCAGTCAGCTTGACACTAATTGGTTGCAGTAAGTAATCGTTCTCCATGTAAATTAGACTCCAATTTCCTCTGTAGTCTGTCTGTTTGCTGTGTGGGCTTCGGTCTCTAATTAGGCTCTCACGTGGCAAACCTGGTTTGTAAGCTGCTTTTGTTCCCGCAGAGCCAAGCTCAGCCCTCCTCCTCCAGCCTGCCCGGGCTCTTCGAGCCCCGCTCCCGAGCGGGATGGTTCTTAGATCGACGCTGCCAAGTTTAAAATAAATTCTCCTTTTAATGCATGTTTTGATTATTTCTATATTTAAAGCTTGCAAAGGCAGGAGGCTAAAATGCAAAGAGACTTCCTAGATATACAATGGGGATACCGCTTGGAAACGCTTCCCCTCTGCGTTCCTGGAAGCCTTGCTCGCTCCTCCATGAATAACCCTCGTTGAATGGCGAACTTCTGCCAAAGTTGGAGCAGCTTGGATCAGCATCTGGATCCCGCTGCCTGTCCGCCGGGACACCTGGAGCACATACCGCTCGCTCCGGGCCCCTAGCTCAGAGGTGGCTCTGTGTATGCGCGTTCAGAGCTGGCCCAAAAGCCAACCCCACGGTCTGGAGCTGCTCCAGGGCTGCACATCTGTAACCCAGTGTAACGTGCAGTTGCACGAAAGGTTTGGGTTTTTTTGCTGATGCAGGTGGGGTTTCTAAGGTGGCTGCCTGCCGTGTGGCTCTCTGGTTTCCCAGCTGCTACCAGTAGCCCCCACCGTACCCCCAGTGACTGAAGCGAACGCCGTGGTCAGGCGACCAGATTTGTGTGTAGCAAAGGGAGCTGTGTCTCCACAGCTAACGTCTGCGCCAGGCTGCAGGAATAAAAAAAAAATTAAAAAAAAAGGAAAACCATATGTGCTGGCCAGCCAGGCTGTTTGCCAGCAGCGCTTTATGATTCAGTAGTTACCTTTGTGAAATTCAGTATAACTTTAGGAACCATGTGCTAACCGTTTCTATAAACCTCCTCCTCATGTGAGACAGTCCCGACCCAGATGTGTCAGCGGTACCGTTCACGCATTCTGATAAATACTGGGTTTATTGGCATCCAGATGTTTACCTTACTGACTTTTGATCCGGTGACACAACACGGGGCATTGCTGGTTTTCTTCAGTGCGCTCACAGGGCTGTGGTCCCCTCGCAGTGGGTAGATAAGAAACTCTTTTGGGAGAAAGAGGAGAAGCAAATTGAGCGTGGGGTTTTTTTGGTTGGTTTTTTTTTGTTTGTTTTTTTTTTTTTTTTATTGCTTTTCTTTCCGTGATTTATATATTGGCAAGGTAACTTTGCTTTCATACCGCTAGTCAAAACTGGAAGGGATGTTGGCTGCGTGGAGAGCTAAATTTGGGTAAAGGGACAGGATTGGATTAGGGCTTACGATTTTCACCAATAAGCTAAAACTGCGGTGGGCGTCACTCCGCCAGCTGGGGCGGCAGCCGGGGAGCTTTCCCTCCTGGAATGACCGCGGCTGCTGCTGGAGGATGCACCACGGTCCCCACCACCGAAGGCATTTGCTCTGCCTTCCCTCTGCCCATCCTTCCCCTTCCATGGGGTTTTGCCAGCGTGTGAAGCGAACGCCTGTTTAGCCTGGGTAAGTAATCGCGCCCGATTTTTTTTTCGCGTGTGAAAATACAAGCCGCTTTAACGCTGTGCAGATGTTTGCGCTGGGAAATTATTTTCTTTTTCAGCCCTGATTTCCACCACCTCCCCTCCCTCCCTGCAAGCACCGGTTCTCCCTGCGGGCAGAGCCCAAGGGCTGCCCAAGGGCTGCCACCATCCCCCGGAGCAGGGATGTGCTGCATCCCCTGCTAATACCTGACCCAGCGGACGTGGTAAAACTTTTCCGTGGTGCAAACTTCTCTCACCTGCCCCTGAGCCGATCCTGCTTCTTTTCTTAAAAAACTCTGTTGAATGAACCCCAAAGAGTCAAAAAAACCCCACCCTGTGGGAGGCTGGAGCTTATCTTCAGCTCCGGGTTTCCCAACGCGCTGCGTGTCTGCTCAGCTGTTGCGAGGATTTGTGCGGAATGACAAAATGCGAATTTTGAACCTTCGGCAGCTGTGTTTAATACAGGATAAAGGGTTATTTTTAACTTTTGGCTGTTGGATTGTTGTTGTTGTTGTTGTTGCAGTTCACATGAATTCGGGAGAAAATCTGATGCCTTTCGAGGCCAAACAAAGGCTTCTTTTAAGTGAAACAAAGATTCCTAAGTACTCAATTAAACTTGCTGAATTCAATTGCTTTTGGAGACTTAAGGAATGAAGCAGATAGGAGGTTGAGTTAGTGATAAACAACACGTTTGGTTGGATAAAGGGGTTCATTCCTGCTGGAGAAGGCACAGGAGCCCGCAGCCCCCCAAACGCCCGGTTCGGGCAGAGGTCCCAGGGCTGTTTACTGGTGGGGTGGGATGTTTAACAGCATCCTCTGTTTGCCTTTGTTTAGGCAGCGCGAATCATTTGTGTGCTTTGGGATTCCTTCTCTTTTTCCAGCAGATGTTTTATCTGTGCAACTGGTGGAGTAATTAGAGAGAGAGAGAGAGACTGGTGCTGGTGNGGGTGGTGTTAGAAGAAGCCTTAAAATAACCAGGCAGCAGAGTTGGAGGACGTGGTGCTGTTTAGCTGAGGGGGTGAAGTGAGCTTGGGTGGTGAAAAATTTGCATTTGTTATTCTGCGTATCGCAGTAGAAACTCGCTGCTGGTGGGAATAAACGCAGAAGGGGTCGGGGAAGCAGATCACTGTGTCGCCACGTCCCCAGAGCGATGAGGAGTCCGTCCCAGGAGCAGCCAGATGAGCAAAGTCAACACAAGATGCCAAAAGCAAAACCCCCTATGGCCCAATGTATTTGACTTTATTTCTGTGAAGGGGTCGCTCCCTTCCCTGCCAAGAACGAGCGAGGGCTCCCAGGACAGAACACCGTGCTGCTGCTTATGGTGAATTCCTCTCTGCGTGTGAATAACTCACTTGGGATTTTTGCAGTGGCGTCTGAGGGATGAGTAAACCTTCTGTCTGTAGGAAATTACCGGGAGATTCAAGTGTTTTCCCCAGTGGCTATGGCACCAGGAAGGGGTGACATGGGAGCCTCCCCACGCATGGATCGGGCCACCCAGAGGTTTTGAAGGCTCCGGTTGCATGGGCATATTTTTGCTCTGCTACCATTTAAATAATGGCAGCAACATGCTGATTCCTCTAATGACCTTGATTAAGTTATTTCCTTAATTAGCTACTTGATCTACTTACACCTTAAATGAGTCTATTTGTTCACCCAGAGGAGGGGTGAAAAAATCCCTCCTGGCTTTTTTTTTTTCCCTTTTAGAAGGATTTTCCCCTTTTAAAAGACTTTTTTTCCTATCCAAAAGGCATCTGTCATCTTAGGTTAATAAGGGAGCTTAGATGAGCTGGCTTCCTTGGTGCTGCCATATCACGGGTCTGTGGGACAGTCAGAGTGTTAATGGTGACAAGGGGACCACACCAGTGGTGCTGGAGCATCCTGCCAGCCACCTCTGGGTCCCTTGGTGGGGAAGGGGGGCTGGAAGTGAGCTGCTTCCAGAGGCTGAGCAAAACGGCCCCATCGCTTTACTTGTGGAGGTGGTAACCTATAAATCCACTCAGCTGTTTCAGGCTGGCCATAGAAATGTGCTGGTGTTTGCGATTGTGACACTGAGAGATGGGCATTGGTGCTTCCCAGGGGCTGGCTCTCCTGGCAGCAAGGAATTTTAAACAACACAGTGTAAATGTACATTTGTTCCTGGCATCGGTGTTGAAGTGGTCTTCTGAGTGCTCTGTTTGTGTGCATTAACTGGGATGGGGATGGGATGGTGTCTTGAAGCCAGTTCTGGAAGAAAAACTGAATCTTTTAATCTCCGTTGCCCTTTAAATCCTCGATGCATAGCACATGGCACTGCGTTGACCACCCAATGTTTCTGCACACCCCTACAAAAGCAGCCTCACCAGCTGGCACCAGTTCTTCCCCAGTATTGCCTGTGCCGCTGCCGTTTGTTGCCCTCTCTCCCGTACTCAGAGTAGAGAGACACTCAGTTTTTCACTTTGGAGGCTCCTTGTGATAGATAGATGCAGTGGCAGCAACCCTGGCTTCAGACAAGCCTATTTGTTCGTGCTTTTGTGTAGTTTATTACTCTTGAAGATACTCCCCTCATTAGCCTCAGCTTCACACCCTCCCTCATCTAGAACTCGCTAAAACACATATTGTGAAATGAGCCTGCTTCCATATATAAATTGGAGAGACGTAAGATGGGACTCTCCCGAGTCCCAGAACTAAATGATTGCCCTCTGGTTACATTATAGCTTCTGTGCCAAAAAATTATGTATTTGGGAGGAACTACCAAAAGTTCTGACATACGCAAGCTTTATTCCTTCAAGCCATTTATATTTTTAGGAGTTTGGCATGAATTCGGACTGTACGAATTTCCTCTTTCAGAGGAAACTTTTCCCGTGGCCTGTGTGAACACCGGAGCATCACCCCGGGATGCAAAGACCCCGGGGAGTGGTGTGAACATGGCTCCAGCACTGGCACTCGTTCTGGTCGGGATGTGCTTGGATGGCAGTGCCCGAAATGCCACGTGTGGCGTTTGGCAGGAGGTACAAACCCCGTGCTGCCTGCGTTGGCTGAGTCTGGGCACTCAGCATTACTCTTGTGGTCTTGGGTGATCCCAGGAGAGTTGCAGCTTTTGGTTGGGTTTGCAAAGTAGCTTCTGAGCCGAAGGTTGGTGGGAAGGACTCGAATACATCAATTCCAACAACTCAGAAAACAATATCCTAGTGTGTTTATATCACAATCCTAAGCAGTTGCTGTGATGTTGCAAGTGCAAATGTGGTGGAGCTTGTGGTCAGCTGTGCTTTGGACACCATGGATGAGCATTGCTGATGTTGCAATGCCAGACCAGCGATGGTGACGCCTCTGTGTGATGTTCCCTTCCATATCTGTCCTGGATTGCTTGTGTAACTTTGGACAAATCATGGACACCCTCCAAGTTTCAGACTGGGGAAGGGCAGCAGAGCTGCTGTGGGAGTGGTTCAGGGGTTGGTGTCAGAGCAGAGCCAGCTGCGGGGTGGTACCCAGGGATGCCCATGTGTGGATGGTACATGCAGTGGGCCCTTGTTGTGTCCAGGACTTCCAAATTCAATGGAAAAACTAATAAAACCAGGCAAATAACTGCACTCAAAAAGAAAGTATATTGCTGGCTTGTCCTCTCTGCTTTTCTTCCTCTGCAAATCCTGGGAGGGGGTGACAGAGATGAAATATTTGCTCTGACAGAGTTGGATTTCTCTTTACGTTCCTTGGAAGTTTGTGTTTGGAGTTTGCCCTGTTGGTGTTGGTTTACGCAGTGACGTTTCCAACAGTTTGATTGCATGGGTATAGTTGCAACTCTTTGTATTCTGTGCAAAGATAAAAATGAAAGAAAGGTGGGCCTGGGTAACGAGGCAGCTATTTCATCGCAGCAGGGCTCGCAGGAAAAGGCATGTTAAATATTTATGGGACAGCATTCATTAACATTTTCACTGTATTGGCACTGGGCAGTGCAGGAAGGCTGTCAAGAGAATCGGAGTCTGTGTTACACAGCCATAGACCTGGAAAGAGCCGCAGGCGAGGAAAGGCATGAACGCTCGCTTTGTTACCCCGACGTGTTCCTCAGAGCGTTGCATTTGGAGTTGCAGTAGTAAGCAGGATTTCAACAGTTACAGTTCTGAAAATGCTCACAGTAAATATTTCAGGTCTGAGGGGTTTTTTCTTTTCTTTTTTTTTTTTTTTTCTGACTGCCGTGTCTTATGTGAGGGCCAGGGACTTGACACCGAACCCCTGATTTGCGGGCAAGCAATTAGAGAGATAAGCCTAAGTGACTTCATGTGTCTTCTTTTTAGATTGCTCAAGTCTGAGTTGCTGTAAAGGGCTGGGATTAGCAGAGAATGAACTCTCAGGGCGCTGGAAATGGGCTCCGGCTGGGGGCCTTGTCCAACATGCACTGCAGGTACCAAGTTATATGGAGTGAGTTATCTGTGGGTGTGAAGTGATGCCAGGAATATTAGAAATGATGATAAAACGGTATTCATGCTTGCTTTGTTAACAGCGTGGAAGGTATCACATTACTCTGGCACAAGAAATCTAATGTGTTTCCTACATCTGTTAAGTGAAGCTACTTAAATAATTGAAATATGTTCATTTCTCGGCTGCTGCATCCTCAGACCGAGGATCACAGCAAAGAGTGTTGACTTCCCATAGCAGAAAGAGGAAGGTCTGAAGCATTAGCAGCCTGATGGATTAAACATTCTTTTGAGATGAGACAGGGTCTTGTGTCAGATTTTAAGATATCTTGTTCTAGATCAGTAGCGGGAGCCTGAGACCGACCTCAGGCTCCTGCCAAAGGTTGTAGCAGTCGCACAGGTCTGCTGGATTTGGGCTTTGGAGCTGAAGGTTTGTGTCCGGGATGCTGGCCCTGTCCCATGCCATTAGCCACAGCAAGCGACGTTCCCAGCGCAGGCACCTCCCCTGAGGGGGAGAAAGTTTGTCTTGGTATTACTGTTACTGGGAGACACTTTTGTCCTACTTTTTAACAAGTGTAAAAGGGACATATACAGATATTAGAGAACTACCTCCTTTGCCTGAATGCCTGTTGGATAAAATAAATACTAATCATTACTAATTAGCTAATAGACTCACTGCAGATGCCTCTGCAATCCATTTATGTACTTGAAAGCCCCATTAATTTCCACTGGTGCCTTACAGCAGCGAGGCAAGTGACAGGCTTGACCAAACCCATGCTCTTTGCTTTCTGGTACCTTTTTTTCCCCCCTGTGCATGAGGATGGAGCCATGCCGCTCCCGGTGACCGTCACAGGAGCCATGTGGCTGGTGCCAGGCTTCTTGCTGCTCCTCAGCCTCTAGTGTACCATATTTTGTCACTATGCATCAAGCGATGCCTTATAGCACCCCACGTAAATGGCTTTGATTAACTGGCTGCTTATCTTTCGGCTGTGTAACTGGTGGTTAAGGTGTGCGGATGGGAAGGGGGATGCGTGGGAGCTCCTCTGCTGGTCCTCATGGGGAGCCAGGTCTGGCTGGGGACCTGGGGAGGATCAGTCACAGCGAACAGCTCTTGCTCCTCTTATTACTTGGACGTGACGCTCATCAGCAAAGTACAAATGCGTTCCTTTGTTTGCACTGGGAAATTAAAGGTGTCTTTGTTCTGGCTCCACACATCATGTTTTTTAACCTTTCAGCACAATGTTTGTTGACATCCTGATTCCAGCAGTTCCTTGCCTGTTTGCAGTTACCCCTGAGCTCTCCTACCCAGCCTGGCTGGGGCTTCTTTCACCAAGAGGTTAAATCTCCTCGATGTAAACATTTTCTGCTTCCCGAGCTTGTTACTTGTTTTCTCCATGCTCTCCTTTTCTTAAGCACTGTAGGAAACAGTCTCTTGCATGAAGAGCCTAGAGCTCACACCTCCAAACATCCTCACATTCGACACTTTCTCGGTGTCTTAACACGCACTGAAAATCAGTGGGAACTGAATCCTTGACTAGAGCCAAAGTATGCTGCTGTCCCTGAGCATCTGGCTGCTTCCTTTGACCACCTCTGTTAGACCAAGGGCTGGCAGAAGAGCGGTGAGAAGAGCAATCCCTCCTGGAGCACAAGCACCAGAAACGATTCATAATTAGTCTGGGTCAAAGCCACAGCATATTTTGCAATTTAGGGCCCAGTCCCTGTCACATAAGTGACTTTGCAACCCCTGCACTGGCTGCAGATGATGATCCAACCCTTAAAACTGGTGGTCAGGGTGAGGGTGGTGGAGCAACGTGGGTAAAGTGAGTCGCTCTTTTTTTTTCCCTTGCAGTGGGCTCCCCAAAACAAGAAAAGCAGCAGCCAGCTGTTGTTGGAGGTACCAGAGTGTGTTTAATTTGGAGAAAGCTTACTTGAATTTCATAGCACAAATCTGAAGCCAAGCAGCAAACACACCTGAGATTGGCTCTTCTGAGTGGTGGCCACGATCAGGAGCAGCTCAGGACAGCACCACAGCACGGTGACATGCCCAGTCCCTGCCTCCCGTGCAGGTGGCACGGGCCCTGCTGGTGAGCTGCCAGCAACTGGCATTTTCACCTAAATCCCCAACTGATTTTCAACTAGCATCTACCCACTTCTCCACCATTTTAAATATGTTTCCCAACCAATTAAAGTTAGGTAATAAAAAATCACTGCACTCCACTTACATCCAGTCCTTTAAAATATTCTCCTATCAAGAAGACCCTTCTTTTAAAGCAAGGCTGCTGTGGATTTTGGTGAGCTGTAGAGCAGGTTTGCTGTGCTGCGTGCTGACTGCCAGCTTTCTGTGACCCTGGCATGGATGGGGACAAGTGTGTTTCAAATGAATTTATTTTAGAGATGCTTCAGAGAAGGGTGTTGGACCCGTTGGCCCATCAGGAGGATGGGAACATGCCCACAGTAAAAGCCTTATTTTTGCCATTTTCTGTAGAATGGTTCATCTCTGAGTCTTCAGGGATTTTAGAAAGTTGTGTATGGGCAGGTTTGTCTCAGTGTAGAGGTGACGAGGTTTTATTCTAAGTCACATGCGAAATTTCAGTTATAGTTGACACGAAAACTAAACCCAGTTTCATGACCCTTCTGTGAGCACAGGGTGCTGCTTGCTCAGGCGAGGTGCAGAGGCTGGGAAAGCAGGAAAGTGCTCTCCTCTGTGTCTTATGTGTGATGTAAAGTTTACCAAAGTCGAAACTTTTTTCAGAGGAGAGATGTTCAGAGCACAGCAAGTGTCAATATCCTTCTTGGCCGTGGGTTTGAGCTGGTGCATCTAGCAGACGCTCAGGGAGGGGAAGGCAGCTGTTGAGCTGTGATTGCTGCTTATTAGACTAATTATAATAGTCTCGTTGGTCTTGTGAGCATCCCTTCTCCTTCCCCCATCTGTCTGTTTGGCCATCCATGGTTGCTCATCTTTTTGAGATACTTGTTTGAAGGGCTTAGTACCACAGGGAACACAACCCCCCTCTGCTTCCCCACACTGAAGCAAGGGAGTGATTGGGGTTTGCGCAGGGAAGGAATTTTGGGGATTGAGCTGTTTGGCCAGAAAGCAGATGTTGCCCTGGCTCTGCAAGCCCACATTTCTAAGGATCTCAGCCAGGTGAGCCCATCCTGCTCTGGAACACCCCAGCCTGTTTGGGATGGAGGTAAGAGGACGATGTCCAGCACTTGGTTCATTGCCTTTTTTCCTCCACGTTTCATCTGCTGCCCTGTATTGATACAACCAGTCTAAATACTCATCAGAGCAACCTCTTCCAGTCCAGGCACACCACAGGAAGGTTCCCAGCTCTAACCCAAAGAACATCCACTGTTTTCCAGAAATGTCCTCACCCTCTGCTGCAGGAGTCTGTCTGACCTTCAGTAGCACCACTGGCAGCAGCTGAGCTGACCCCCAAATTGCTGTTCTTTTGTTGCAAGGAGACACTGTGAGTTAAATGCTCAGCAAAAAGAAACCACTGCTCCTTTGGATGCCCACCTGGTTTTTATTTCACCGGGTAGGGGGTGCTAGTTGTCACGGGGTGCTTGCTTTGAAGAACAGCCTACTCTGAAGAGACAGCAAAATGCTTTCTGAACCATGTAACAATGGGGCTCTAAATCTCTAGCAACAATAATTGCTTCTAAAAGGCTGATGTATTTAGTCTGCTCATGTTTAGCAAACATGTTTGCTTCGCCCTTTGAAGATAATGCTGCGTGCAGCACAGCGTGGTAGGGAAAAAAGGAGGAAGAAATGGCCTGTGGTTTTTCAGCATGTTTAACGAGCAATGGCTGAGGGAAGCAATAGCATTCAATAATGCTGGTGTTCCCCCATTAATCAGGAGTTGATTGAGTTTCTCCACCCGTCCTGGTGCTTGAGCTGTGAGCAGGATGCCCTGTGGTGGGCTCGTACGAGCTGGGAGCACCACACCTGAGGCTCAGGCTGGCGGTGGGAAGCAGCAGCCCAGCATGGAGATGCCTGTGCCTTCATGGGTGCAGGGTACCCATGTGGTCCCCTGGCTGGGGACATCTGTGAGCCATGCCCCAGTGTGACAACGATGGCACCCACCAGTCCTTGCAGGTAGCTTTGACCCTTCACTGAAGACTGTTACCAGGTGTGCTGGTAACACCAGGGCTCCTGCAGCAAGAAGGGATGCTCCAGGGATACTGCTTGCATGGGACCTGTCCAGGAGAGCAGGGACAGGCTGGAACCCCACGGCGGAGGAAGCCAGTGCTGGAGTTGTAGGGCCATGATTCTGGCTGACCCTCTCTTGATACAGTCTTAATCCCTCCCCGTGGGTCCTGATCCCCCTGTTCTTTGGGCAGCTGGTTGAGTTGCACTTCCCTGTAGATGGCGATAAGATAAAAGCGCGGCCACACTTTACAAGAAGGGAAGCGGGTTTAGAAGATGACAGGTCATCCGTGGAAGGGATGCGGGTTTCCAGCTGCGCGCTCTTAGCGCTGCGGCTGCCTTTGATGAGGGCTGTGATTGATGCCACGGTGGGAGCAGGCAGCCGTCAGCCGGCGACGTGCTGACCTTTCCCTGATGGGCTGAGCGGCTCTAATGGTCTTGATGGGGCTGGCGATTTGTATATTGGGTTTGATGTACGAGGCTTGACGCGGCATGGAGAAATGGGCCAGGGGAATGACTGACAGCCCTTTCCCATTAAGGGTGGCGAGGCACAGGCTGTTTTCCAGCGATTTCTTTCGGTGGGAATGTTTTGCCAAATTATATTGTAACAGAGAAGTCTTGCTGTAAATATCTTCCTTTATATAGCTTCCCAGCATTTAAAAAAAAAAAAAAGAGAATTAAGTAACTTGCAGGCCAAAAGGCTTATCACTAAAACGGCTGTTCAAATTATATGCTTAAATTAATTAATATTTAGTGAATTATTTTTACCCTGACTGTATTGCTCAGGCTCTCCTTAGGCAGATAAAACAGTGCAGTAGCTTGTGCCTGAGATAATTCTTTATATAATTCAGCTGTATAAAGTTTCAAACCCTTAACTTCTTGCAGGCAGCATTAAAACCTTTTAATTTCCATGAGTCGAGCTCTGTATAAATCACACCCTGGTTGGCACATCTCATGGGTGCTGCTTGTGGCAAGAGTAATGAATTTCATGGTTTGTTATGAGATACTAAAACCAACACAAACACAGAAAGCCCGTTGTAATCTCAGCATATCATTCGAGGAAGCAATTTATTCCTAAGTATGAACAAATGTCAAGCCATGATAACAAATTGTTATTACTAATTAAAACAAAAGGAAGAATAACAAACGCCTCTTGTCATTTATGTGCAGTGCCAGGCTGTCTTGGGGACACTGGAGCTCCATCCAGCTTCAGCCAGTGGGACAGCCAGGCTGCAAACCTCGCCATAGTCTAAGATTCATTGACTCGCTCTGGGCTCTCCAGACAGGGCGAGGGTCCAGGAGACCACCCCAAGCTTACATCAAGATGCCACTTTTCATAATTTTATTGCTTTTTTAAATTACAGTTATTTAAAATCGAGGTTAAATGGACTGTAGAGGTCTTGAAATGGATGGGGTTTGGGTGGATCAAAACAACACGTGCTAGTCCATCTGCTCACACCTATCATGCTCCCAGGTATGAAGTAAAAATCCTATTTTGGCACTTTTCTTCTCACTGAGCAATTGTAGGTGAATAGCCAGCTGCATTCCTGACCGTGGCCAATCTCCCAGCATTTGGAAATACGCTGGGAAATTCGAGACTTGAAGGCATCATGAAAGTCCGATTCTGTTTGTGACCCAATGTGCATGTTTTCCTCCCAGATGTGTTACAGGAGCGTAAGGTGGATCGAAAAATGCACTGGATTTACCACCTCCCTGTGCATTTAACACAATTCAGGAGCAAGCAGCAGATAGGCCTTTTTTCTTCGCTGCTGAAGAGCAGGCAGCCGTGTCTCTCCAGCTCTTGCTCTCCTGGGAGCTAAAACAGGGTCATCTTAAACCAGCGGTGGTCTCTGAGGAGCTCGGACAGAGGTTTGTGTGGATGAAGGACCCGCCTGTGGTGTCTGTCTTGGAGCAGGGGCTTGTGCAGTGCCTGGATGGGGTGAATGGAGCACTGAAATCCCACCAGCAGCCAGAGAAGAGGTGCATGGTCTGGTTTAGGGAGGTAAAAATCAGAATTGTGGTGCTTGGCCAGGACTCTGGGCTGGCTCAAGACTGGCCTCTGAGCATGGAGAGGGTCAAGCATCATGCCCCGGTCCCAGGGGATGCACAGCTTTTGAGGGAGGGGTGGATCTAGGTGATGCATGAGGGAAGGTCAGTGAGGAAAGGCCAGAAATCCTCAGGGTATAACCACTGACCCAAAGCAGCCTGTTAGACAGGTTTGAAGCCAAAAAAATAAAATAAAAATCATCTAACGTGACAGCGACCCTGACAGCCTCAGGCAGCAAGAAGGGAGGCAGCAAGGGAATCCTGAGCTGCTGCCAAGGCACATGTTAATGCAGACTTGCAGGGTTAGTTGGTTATCCTGGAAATACATCTTCTATTTTGTGTAAATGGAAAATTAATTTGGTGCTGATCAAAGGTTTAGATCTTTGGAAAACATACCACCAGATAAGCTGAAGATTTATGCGTTTCCTTCGTAACGTATTTTCAGCGAACACTTTATTGTTCATGGAAGGGCCCCAAGAAAAATATGTCATTAAAAAAAATAACTGTGTTCAGTTTATTTAACTTAAATTACAATACGGTGCTTTAATGAGGCTTTTGTAGACATCATTAAAGGACACTATTAAAAAGTCTTCAGATGAGAATACTGTCAAGGGGGGAAAAAAACCATGTGAGCATCCAGATTGTTGTTCATATTTGGTTACAAATTTGATTTCAACATAGAAAAGTAAAAAAACGTACTGGTGCTGAGTTAAAGCCGGAGGCTATGAAAAGCCTTATTGTTGTTAAGCTCTCTAAAGCTTCTTGCATTAAGGTGATTAAAAAAAAAAAAAAACAACCAAGAGGGAGAAAGAGATACAGTGATTGATTGAAACACTGTCTGCAGAGCGCTCTGTGTGTCACACCAGGGCTGGGAGCTGCTGGTGGGGACAGTCAGTAGATGAGGGTCCTTTTGGGGTGTCTTGTCATGGGGGGTATGGGATGCAGGGCAGCGATGCTGGGAAGTGCCAGTGCAGTGTGTCCTGTGGTGTCACCGCTGCCTTGGCGTGGTTTGGTGCTGCCAGAGGACACGGATGACACAAGTTGTGCTCACAGCCACCGGCTCTGCCTGTGCACCAAAGGGTGCCAGTGAGGGTCAGGCCTGTCTCACTGGGTGAATTAGTAGGAAATACAGAAAATTGTCTCGGAAATCAGCTGCAGCACGTTGGGCTGTACCTCCCCTCCTGTGTCAGCTGCTGCTGGGCTCAGTGGTATTATAGAACCTAAATTCCTCCTTGCAGACCGACAGCACGGATCCTTACCCGTGGCTCTGCTGAAAACGGGTGGAACGCAGCAGCGGCGACAGCAGGAGGAGAGGGTCGGTCTCACGTGGTCTCGGGCAACAGCTGTGTGAAGGTACAAATGGCAGCCCTGAGGAAAAGTGGAGGAGGCCAAGTTTTCAGGATTAATGATCTGCATCTGATGTTGGTCTCTCTGCCCCTCCCTCCATCCCATTTTTCTTTGAGATAAGACACTCCTGTTTCTGGCACTGAGAGGTATGGGGACAGTCTGCTGCCTTGCTTAGAAAGAGTAAGGAAAAAATTAAAAAATAAGAAAAAAGAGAACTCAACCTAATTTGAAGCCCTGACCTGTGTTTTGTGACTCTGGTTCTCTAAGGAGCTTTCTGCATACCTTGGGCACATCTCTGTGTGCCTCCTGAAGAGCCAGGCATTTGGCCAGGAGAAACCGGGCTGGACCCTTGTAGGGTCTTCTCCCTTCCCTGCTCGCTGCTTTTTACAATCTCCTCGCCTTTCCCCTGCAGTGCTTGCAGAGCCAAGCAAACTTCTTGTTGTTCTGCTTTTAGCTGCCCCATGCCCGTGGAAGTGCAGCTCCAGCTGTGCCCCAGCCTGGGGACTGTCCTGGCACCGGGGCAGGAGCACTGTCTCAGTGAGCAGAGATTTCCCTGCAAATTACAGGGGGGAGCGTGGGAATGGAGGGGAAATAAAACCACTGTAAGTATCTAATTCTGCATTTCTGTGGGTAGAAAGAGCCCTGGGAAAAGTAATCTGTTATTGTGCTTGTTGCTGTGAACCAGCACTGGCTCAGGGATGAGGGGGACCTGCCATCCCACTGATCCCAGACGGGGCTCATGGTGTGTGTGGAGGTGGCCTTTGTCCCTGTGGGCAGCAGAGGCTGGAGCCTCGGTGACATCCCAAGGTGGCAGTGCTGTGCGCTGCTCTGGCAAGCTGCAGCAGAGGATGCTCACTAGATAATTCAGAAAGGCAACTTGGTCAGACATTCATCAGGTTGGTAGCCTGGCAACCTTGAGGATGCCAGTCTGTTGTCACTGTGCGTGGCCGTGCCATGTGTCTCATTGTCATCAGGAGAGTCAAGAGTGTCACGTGGAGCCCTATTGATTGCCAGCTGATCAATACACCAAGGTGATAAAATACAGCTTTTATGAGCCACAGAGATGAGTTTGTGCAAATGCCAGAAAGTTTGAAGTTGACTTGGTTTGGGTCTTTGTCTTTAAAACTAGCAGCAGAAAAGATGTGCCTACATTTGCAAGCAGAGTTGTCCATCTCACACCTCTGCACCTGAACAGGGGCTTCCTGCTCTTGGTCTTTCTTCATTTCAGTAGCTAAGGTTTTACTTCTGGTCGTTTGCTTCATTGCTGGCAGTTGTCAGCATCCATCCTCCTAATGGTGCAAGTCCTTCACATGACCTTTGATAATGTGCTCCACCGGCTTGGTATTCTCCTTACTGCTTAATGAAACACCCATTTCACCTGCGTAACATGCAGAATCCGTCAAGAAATCTCATGTGCCTTCTGGAGTTATTCCAATGCATGACCTTTTCACAAGCCTCCCAGTCGGTAACGGAAATATGGAGCAATTGCCAATGAGCCGGCAGCTTTCAAAGCAGGAAGGCTCATTTCCACTTGCCTAAGACAGTTGCGTGTCCAAATGTGACAGCTTCTAATCTGATTTCTTGTCTCAGAAGTGCCTGTTCATTGGATTTTGTGGATGTTTAGGTTTGCAAGTATTGGAACAAGAAGTCTGCCAGCAGCGATGACGATTATACATGCTGTTTGGAGACACAAAGCTCTTCTGCTCTTATTTAGCCATGCAGCTGAGATGTTATAAGAGTTGGTCTCGCTGATCTTTTACACCAACTCACGATTCGTACCTCCATTTTGTCTTTGTGGATCAACTTGCACTTAAAAGTTTGCAATTTCTGGTGTGATTCCTCTCATGATCCAGTTGGCCAAGACAGCCAAGCAGAACTCACCTTTCCTGCAGGATGCTGGGTTGTGTGGAGATGACACCGCCATCAGCCCTGTGGTGGGATCATGTTGGTGCTGGGTGATCGAAGCTGCTGTAGATGGAGTTACACAGAGGAGCATGTTACACAAGAAGTGGGGTTGGACACAGCCTCATGCCCTGCCAACCTCCTCCCTGAGCGGAGGCCCAGCTGGTGGTTCCACTCAAGTGGTACATGGAGCACTAATAGATGCTTTGCTCTGAAATGTTTATAGCTTTGCTCCTTGAAAGTTAATGTAGATAAAAGAGTCATTTTACTCGCATGTCAGGTGAATATGAGTGCCTGCAGGACGTGGCGAATGGAGGGCTACGTATTCTTTGTGCTGGTTGTAGCCCCTCGTCAATGCTGTGTGCTCTTAGCAATATGTTTCCAGGGAAGGTTGTTACAGTAAACACGGGTAATTTCTGCTCTCCAGCATTCCTGCTCAACATTATTATTTTATAAGCAGTCTTCTTTATTTGCTTTTGCCGAACTCAGTTTTGTCTGATTGCCTTTGTATTGTAATTAACATGTTCTGAATTTAAGAGGAAAAATACATTATCTTGGGGCCGTGGCACATCAACCACAGAGAGGCGAGCTGACAGCCCGCCCGCAGCGCTGATACAAACTGGAAGGGACAAAATGTGCCAGTTTAGAAAGCTGAAGGCTCAGAGGAGGTTTTTCCTGCAAGTTCTGTTGCTGCGTGCAGCTGGAGGAGCTGGAGGGACTCAGCACTGTGGCCATCCCCAGGAGAAGTGGAGGTGATGCTGTCCTTCCTCCATGGAAGGAAGATCTGACCCAGCTGGATGCGGTTAACGGGGTCAGTGCTCAACTCTTGTACTTGCAGCTTCAGATTTAATTTAAAAAAAAAGAGGGGAGGGAAAAAAAAAAAAGGGAACTGTAGATGCTCAAATATATCATCAGTGGCCCTGAGTATTTTCTTTTGTTTGAAGTTGTCTGAGCCAGATGAAGTCTCTGCACAGTCTTGGTCCATCCCACTTGGCTGGGGTAAGTTGGGGCAGCTCCAAGGGGGAGCTGGGCTGGTTTGTCCCAGCTGAAGATCTCGCCCTTGAGATTTTGAGTGTAATTCCATATAATGAAACCTAATTTATGAGCCTTAATAATAATAATTTAAGGCATTTAAGACTGTGGAAAGACTCGCAGCTGTAGAATCTGCATCCTTCTGTGTTCTGTAAACATAGCTAATATTGCCAAAATCGAGGGCTCTGAAATCCAGAGCCAGGCCCAAAAAGTCACGAGTGTGCTAGAAAAGCAGTACGTGTTGGGCAAGTTTTATTTGCTTTTCTGTATTTTTCTGAGCCCACAGAAACTAGGTTTTTGAATTTCACTCGCTTTTTGCAAATGCAAAATGCTGTCCTCTGGTTGACTCGAAGCAGAGGTTCATTTATGACCACCTAATCCCCAAGCAACGGGCTTTAAGAGCAGCAGATTTGGCAGCGTAGTTCCTTCTCTGTGTTTTCTTTTCTTTTCCGAGGGGAGGGAGAGATGAGGGAAGGAGGCTTTGGCATCCCCCTTGGGGTGGCGTGTTCCTGAGGTCACAGTCCTCACCTGAGATACACCAAAAAAGGTGCAAATTGTGCATCTCTTGGGGCCACATGAAAGCAAATGTATTCAAATGTGCGGTAACCAAAATGCCACGCTAATGATTTATATTTCCCAGAATGTTTAGCCCTGCTGGTGCACAAACGTGCTGCGTCTGAAAACCAGTGGGGAATCACAGCAAATGACTGCAGAAAATAATTAAGAGGGCATCGAAAGCCAGGAGAAAAATGATACATGTCTCAGAGCCAGCAGATCATTGCTTTAATAGCCCGCGTACCTACCAAGCGGTGCCTTAAGATCGACAGCAAGTTGAGATTTGGTCAGCATCAAATAAGGCGGTAGCCGGGGAAGGGGCAATTAGTGTCTTCACACCGTTCAGTTTGGGCTGCTGGTGTGGAGCCAACTCTTTGAAACACGCACGTGTGAGCCAGCGAGAAGGAATCTCTTTTTACTTTATCTATCCCCCCCCCTCTCCATTCCCGAAGCAGCAGACAGGATTTATTGATTCGTAAGAGCGGGCTGATTTCCATGTAAATCCATAGGAGGGTGGCCGGGGCCGCGGCGCGCGGTCCGGATGCGGTGACTTTGGCTTGCTGACATCATTGCTCATTAGCATGCAGGAGAGGAGAGCAATGCAACAGCACGGCCCCGCGCCGCTCCCGCGCCGCCAATTATCCTCCGCGGGCTGCATCGCTCCTCGTTAATGCCTTGCCGTTCGGAGAGCAAATTGGACATCCTCCTGCCACCTCCCAGGGTCATTTAGTGACAGGCGGGTGGAAGGGGGAGAGCTGGTGGATTCAGTTGGATTGGGAGCGGAGAAGAGGGCACCCTCCGGAGCTGGATTTCAGAGGGAGGCGATTTAATAAGACGTGGGGCAGGGAATGGCACGGTTTTCCACAGGGACACACCACGGTTGGTGCCTGGCTTCTCTGAAAGGCTCCAAAAGGCTCTGAAAAAGCCCATCTGGTGGTAGCCCCCTGGCTGCCTGTGCCGGGGTGGTGGGCTGCACCGGGAGAGCCCGGGATGCTTTATGGCACTGCGGTGCTCGGGCTGGTCCTGGGAGCAGCCCACCAGCCCAAAGGCAACGGGCACGACTAGGACGTTGGAACAACCCGCTGGATTTTTTCCTCCTGCGCTGTCGGAGGGAGCAGGTAAGGAGCTGCTGTTTGCCAGCGACTTCAAAGTTGTTGTGGCTTTTTAGGGAGGGATAGGAAGTAGAAGAGAAGAGGAGGAGGAGGAAGAAGCAGCATTCCGTGGATGCACGGAGCTGCTTGCGAACTTTGCTCAATGGGCTGTCAGTGGTGATCCGCGGGGGGGCTGCGCTTTTTTTCCCAGCCTTTGCTGTTTGTGTTGTTTATGGATAGGAAAGGTTAATTGTTAAATTGCGCTTCTGCAGCTGCAGGAAGTCGGAGAGAAACACTGATGCCACCGTAATGGATTTTTTCTTTCTAAAAATAATCAGGAAGGCTCCGCTGGCTCTAAATAGGGCTAAGTATTAAAAAATCCTTGTCTCTCGATGTGAATTTTGTTGCTGTGGTAGATGCAGGTTCTGGAAGCCTGGGTTCTCTGGGCATTTTCGGAGCAGACTGCGTGCACGCTGGTGTTGTGGATGAGCACGGTACTGTTCAGATGTTTATTGTGGTGGTTTTGCCTTCCTGAGGATAGAGAGTTTTAAAGTAGTAATCTTTCCACATCCTCCTCCTTTTCATGTCAGAATGCCTAACTGTAAACTAAACTAGAACTGCAGCCTGGGGGTTATGTTTTTCAGTACAATCTTTTCAAATCAAATTTCCTTTTTTTCTCTTGTTTCTTAAAGGAACATTTTAAGCAGATGTGACACAGACGTGACCTGTGACCGTAGAGAGATTTTAATCCAGTTCCTCTTTGTTTTGTAGTCATGATTCCTCGGCGGTGCTAAATACTGATTGAATCTTTTCAAGCCGTGGAGGATTAGCACTGGACAGAATAATGCCAAAGTAATTATTCGCACCAGATGCAGTGTCATCCTTTCTGGTTTAGGTCGCTTATCTTGTAACTTATCTGACTTATTTTTATTCAGCAATTATTTCACCTACCGTGGGAGTGCTTACACGTTTCACATCACTGCATTGTATTTATAAGGGTGCCAGCTTGAGCCCGCGGTCGAGATTTGTAAAGTAAAACTGTCTGTGGCTAACAAGATTATATTTTCGCTTCGTATTTTAATCTCCTCCCGTGGAGTGTTTTCTACCAGCCAGATTCAGCTTAACCAAATGACCCAGCCTTGCGCACTTGCCGTTGGCAGCCTTGCTCGGGCATAGCCAGCACATCCACAGGTCAGGCTGGCAGTGATGGCTTTTACGAGCCAGTCGGTATTGCCTGTCTCAGGGGACGCCGTCTAATCCTCAACTTTTGAAATTATTACAGTTTTCAGCCTAGCTCATCCTGCTCCTGAGCATTTTGCCTATCAGCCAGGTTGTTTTTTTCCTTCAGGACATACAGGCCTGGGAGAAGCTCAAATTGCAGCGTGTTTACCTCTTCCCGTGGTTTCTGCTTGTTGTGCTGTGAATGCAAACTGATGAACTCCTCTAAAATAGCACTTCCAACCCTGGGGTAGATGGCTGGGAAACCGCTGGGTTTAGCCTGGCTGTCCCAGACGGGTGTTGGAGAGATNGGGGGGGAGAAAGATGGGCAGGGAGATAAATGTTGCCTGTGAAGAGTCCAGGGTTACACAAACTTGAGACGACAGTTGAGGATCCGTGTGCTGAAGGGAGCCAAGCTTCCTTGTGGAGGGAGAAGGGAGGGTTTGGAGAGGATCCTGCTGCTGCCTGCTCCTTCCACTGCCTCCCCAGCTCCATCCCGCTGGGGTCCCAGGGCTTTGGGGTTGTCCTGCCATGTGGACATCAGTCCACAGCTCCTAAGGCTGCCCATTGCGTGGCTCCTCTGCCTTCCAAAATCTCAAGATTGGCCTCAGTGTTGTTTGCCCACCGGTTTGGGAGCTGTTATTGAGCCTGTTCTCTTCAAGTTGGAAACTGGTGGATTGCATTTCTTCGCTGCGACTGAGGGAAAATATGTGGTTGTTATTGTTTCTGTAGGCTAAGATCTGAACCTTTAAGGAGGAAAAAAACCCAAACTAATGTAAATACGCTGAGATGAGTGGTAAGCCTGTGAGCTGGCAAGCTGCCTCCATCATCTTGGATGTGACAGAGCAGCCTGTTGGACACCTTTTCTCCTGGTAGCATGGCTGGGCAACAGGCTGGGGCTCATGGCACCTTGTTTTTCCTCTTCTCTCTTCCCCCCACCTCCTTGCTTGACCTGCAAGAGATCTACCAAGTTATTAATATCCCGTAATTTAAACATCTCATCTTTATGCATCAGACTTTTCATGGTTCATGTCAGGGGTTGCGACTCATGGGAGCAGCCTGGCAGCATGGTCCAGGTCAGGAGGGTGTTGAAGCACCCTGGGGCTCTTATGCAGCTCATGAGGAGAAACGGGAGCCCAAGGGGAGACCTGTGTTCACTGCAGAGTGCTGGGGTGCACCTGGGCTCCCCCAAATCACTCATGATGCAGCCCAACTCCCCTGAGGTGATTTAGCCACAGGTTGGAAAGGTTGGTTGTGTTCAAATTCATCCTGGGGTGTTGCTGAGAGGTTTGGCCACGGTTTTGGGTTGTGATGCTGGTTCCTTGGTTGCCCAAGAGGGGCATCAAAACAACCCAGATGTGGGATTTGAGGCTTGGGTACATTGTGTCGTGCTTTGTCCTGGTTTCTTGGTCTCATCTGGGGGGAGCAGAGCCTCGTGTGTTGACGCTTGTTGTCTGCCACGTGGTGCCTTTAGACCACAGACAGCAAAACTGGAAGCAGCCTGGAGGCTGCCCCGGGCTGTGCCGCAGGGCAGTGCTGGTTTGGGGATAGGGCGGTGGGGACCCACAGGCAGATGTTCCACCCGCTTCTTGGATTGATGGTTCTGATTCACTTTGAAGGCAGACCAACTGGAAAATCCTCAGAGACTGTTTTTGCTCATACCTGGCTGCAGCTGGCAATTTTTTTTTTCTTCTTAATTAGGCAAGAATAACTCTTGAAATGGCAGAGGATTTTTACAGAATCTTAAAAGAAGAGAAATAAATTAGTCTCCAACCTAAGACTGAGCACAAACAATTTCAGCCAGAGAGGAGAATTTTTCCAGGAGTGGAAATTGGCTTTGTAATAAAAGCTTCAACACCACCCTGGACACCTTCGCAATTGCTGCTGTTGGCACTGTGGAGATCAGAGGGGATTAAAAATAAAGGGACACTGAAAATCTGGCTTGTCTTGAGCAAATCAAGTGGGTAGAGAAGAGAAGATGGGTGGGGAAGATGGAGGAGGGTGTGACTTGCAACTCTTCCATTCTCTCTGTGTTTTCCCACCTACAGCAGGCCTTTCTGGAGATGAGCAGCTACATGGGCTTTCCTATGGCCACTGAGACTGGGGGAAGCTGCACCTATAGGGGTAGTTTGTTTGCTGGATTATTTCTCTCTTCCTTAGCTTCTTGGCATTGCTGTGCTACCTGCACCCTTGCTACCACCAGATATTGATCTCTTAAGCCAACTGTCCCTACAGCATCTTGGGCCAAGGGAGCATTGTCCTCTCTTGGCCATCCTAGGAGGCCCCCAAGGGCACCTTGTCCTCAGACTTTGAATTGCTGTTGTTGTAAATGCCCATATCTAATTTGCCAACTTTATGCACCCCATAAAGTTTGGCAGATAAAAGCTTCCTTTTCAGCCCAGGTAGCACAAGGTCTTTGCAATGCATTCCCACTGATAGGTTTTTTTCCCAGCTGACGTGACTGTGAAATCACAGAATTGTTTTGTCCAGAGAGATGCCACTTGGTTGCTGAGGTCTGTGGGGCCCGAGATGATGGGCAGTGGCTGACTGGGGCTACTGGGAGCGGTTGGTTCAAAAGATGATGTTCGAGAAGGAAGCAACTCCAGCTGTCTCTTTTGAGCACAAAAGCTTGGGGCTTCTCTGATGAAGCTGATGTTCAGGGAGTCAATGGGGAAGCCACGGCTGGGTGCTGCTTCTGGGTACTCCTGCACCTCAACTTCCCCATCTCTGAAATGGGAGCTGCTGGGCTCTCCCATGGCAGTGAAGGACAATGTTAATTTTTCAGTTTAGATAAATATTTGCCCTGCCTGTGGGGTCTGCAAAAATGGGTCTGTGTAGCTGGAGCTCACGTCGGGTGGGAAGATGCCTCATTAGCTCTCAAATGAGGAGAGGAGATAATAGGCAGGGATATTAAGATGTTCTTGTTAAGAGACTCGGGTCACATGAGCTGCCCCAAATCATCCTCAGCCTCTCCTGTTTCTGAGAAGTCTAGTGATTTACTGACGGCTGATCCAAAAGCCTCATTGCAATCAGAATGATGGCACGATGTTGGAAAAAAATCAGGCTGCTGTTTGTGTCTTAAGCGAAGCAGGAAGGGAATTGGCCCCTTTGCATTTACACACCCCAACTGAGTTGAGCAGACAATTGCTTTTCGAGGGATTCCAAATCTTGCATGTTAATGTGGGGACAAATGCATGCAAATCCTTTATTGTGGAGCAACAGCAGAGACATCGCATGGGCCGGCGTGGGCCGTGGCATTCCTGCTCCTCGCATTGTCTGGAGACAGAGCTGCTCCCTGATACAGCCCATTTATTTCCATCCCAGAAGAAACAACTGAGAAGCAGCGATAAGCAGTGCTTGGGGGGGG